>OW679194.1:261503735-262103735 GCA_940337035.1 Agriotes lineatus | reverse complement strand
TAATAAATAATAAATTGTCTTTTATTTCCACAAAAACCAAAATTATCCATACATATAAGAAAAGTGACTAAAAAGTTTGTGGAAATGAAGGCGCGGTTCGGCATAGCATCAAGATACGTCGCCGTTCTTCCACCTAACATTAAAAAAACAAAAAAAAAAACAAAAAACGAAAACAAACAATTCCTAATACAGTTGTAACATAATGCATCTTCAATAATGAGCAGATACCAGTTTTCAAGGAGCAGTTTAATTTATTATATACCGTGTGTCCACAGGAGGACGCACCATAGGGATAACCTAATAGAATAGAAATATCGGATAATGCTGTGATCGCCGGCACGCTAAAACGTTGTTTTCTGGCTTCTGACTCACCACTGTATGAAACAATATTGTTATAAATGGTACAAGAAAAGGGACGTTGGTCACAGCACTGGTTGATATTTATATTCTATTAGCATTATCTTATCTCTATGGTGCGTACTCCTGTGGACACACGGTATATGAACAATTTGGTAGGAGTAAGAGCTTTTAAATTTCTGTGTTCTATGTTCTGGAATAGACAGACAATCCTTTCTGCGAATATTAATGTTGTGTACATCAGATCGAAATGTAATCTTATTATATAAATAAGACGGACATTTCGTCGTAATGACTTTATGAAATAGACAGGCTGAATGTAAGAAACGTCGATTACGAATATTCAGCCAACCAGCAGTTTGCAATTTATGTGATATTTTTTGGTATTTTCGTATACCATAAATGTATCTTAGGCATGAGTTTTGCAATGTCTGTAATCTGTTTGTATCATCCACTCCCAGACATGGTCCATACACAACATCACAGTAGTTTATGCGCGAGACCACCAGAGATTCACATAGATTTTTCTTTACATTTGTACTTAAGACCTGTCGGTGAGGATAAATACTTTTCAAGATAGCGTAAGATGACTTAAGAATATTTGTCACCTGTTGTGTGAATCGTAAAGAAGAGTCAATTGTAGGACCCAGATTTTTGATCACTTCTACGGGTTTAATCAATTTTACTTTGATATCAGTGTGAATAAATGGTAATGAATCACTAATATACCTGGCTGGTCCAAACACTATCACAGACGTTTTACAAGCATTTATTATCAACGAATGCTTTTCAGCTTCTCTAATGATACTGCTAATATCTTCATTTACACGATCATTAGCCATAGCTGCCTCATTCGAGCTAAACAAGAGATACATTTGTGTGTCATCTGCATATTGACGTGATTTGCAAAACTTGAAAGTTTTTGAGAAATTTATGGTATATATAGTATAAAATAGTGGTCCCAGTATTGATCCTTGGAGTACACCTCTTCTCAAGTATAGCCGAGTTTGACAGCATAGTACCTAACTTTACACATTGCGTTCTATTATCCATGTACGTTTGCAATAGTCGCACTGCACACTTATCGAAACCTATGTATTTTAGTACAGCAACAAATATGTCGTGGTTCAATGTGTCAAACGCTTTACTATAGTCAAGTAAGACGAGTATTGTGGCTTTATTCATGTCACTAGCTGTAAGAATATCGTCTGTTATATTAAGTTGGGCAGTAGCACAACTATATCCAGGTCTAAAACCAGACTGGGTTTCTGGGAGACTGTTATGGCATAAGAGAAAGTCCCTAATTTGAATACCAATGACCTTTTCAATTACTTTTGATAATACTGGTAAAATACTAATCGGCCGAAGATCTTTAAATTGATTAGGTTTACTAATTTTAGGTACTGGAACCACTATTGCTTTTTTCCACGAGTCAGGAAAGACTCCTTTGATTAAACAAAAATTCACAATGTGCCTAGGGTAAGGCAAGATATGCGGACAACACAGTTTTATCGCGTTTATATTAAGATTGTCAATCCCAGCAGCGTTCGACTTGATAGAACTAATAATTTTCATAATACATTCTTCGTCGATTTCTTTAAAACTAAATGAAACGTTTGCGTCGACTAATCTATTGTCATTATAGAATTCTAAAATAGAGCTCATATCAGAGGCAACTTTTGGAACTGAATTTATAAAAAAGTCATTAATACTATTTGGCTCAGCCAAATGCTTCGGCACTTCCGGTTGAATTTTAGTGTGTATGTTGTGCTTAGATAGTTTTTTCTACAAAGTTTTGCTATGGGCGACATTTAAGTTAGAGTCTAAAAAAGCCTTTTTTCGTTTATGATAGCTTGTTTTGTGAAGTTGCGCAACTGCTTATAATAGTCCCAATGCAAAGGATTTCGGGTCTTTTTAAATTTTCGTAAAGCTTTATCTTTTAAGGATATCATTAATTTAATATTTTCAGTTAGCCAAGGTGCGTAACTTTTTGTATGTCTGGAAGTTACAAAAGGAGCATGTTGATCTAACACAAGATTTATTTGTGAAGTAAGATAATCCACTTTTTCATTTACATTATTCATATCGAATATTTCATAAAACGGCAATTGCTGCAGATCTGCGAGGAATAGGTCAGAATCAAAATTTTTAAACAAACGATAAATAGAAAATCGCGCTTTTGGCTTATTAGTTACGAAAGATAGATTACAGTACACTAATTCATGATGTAATAGTATATTGTATGTTAAGAGCTGAAAGTGCATTCTTGCCGCTTGCGCAATCATGCAAAAGCGGCAAGCGCACTTTTAGCTCGAAATATACATACTATTTTTTCGACGACTGAGCATATTATTAAAGGAAAATATCAAATTTCGTTTTATCGCAAAAATTAATTGACAATCAAGTTAACATTACTCGCGCAGTCTATATGACATGTGACGCGATTATTTCCACAAATGACGGGCGTTGTCAAGGAAACATTCGGACGTGGCTACCTATTTTGTTCACGCGGAAACCCAAAACGCTCGGCGAGCGGCAAAAAGATGAAAACGCACGCTCAGCGGCAAATGTCAACTTTCTGTTGTCAAATGACAGTGAGAAAAATCTACTTTCGATGTCAGTCGTCGAAAAAATATTTAAATTAACGGTACCCCTATTAACTACACTATTATTAAATCTAACAGTGAAGAGGTAGTTTTAGTGATTCTTGTAGGTACAGTCGTGTGCAAATAAATCTGGGACAATGGTTTTTTCATATGTAGGTTGAGTTGAGAATTGAAGAATATCTCCATGGATTTTCTGCTATCAGAAAGAGCTACATTTTCATTTACTTGTCAAAGTAGCGTAGCAGATTTTCTTCAACTTCTATTTAAATCGAATAAGCAAGGCGTTCCTTACTATACAACGCTCATAGAGCGTAGATTATTTGACAATGAAAAATTTACTAGCTTAGTAGAGCCCAATTCCTGACTTTAAATACAGCACTTCTAGACATATTCGACAGAAACAAAGAACAGCAATGCTAGGTCCATAACAGCACGGCACTGCAAGTGACTGAAGGCCCGCGTCTGAGATTCAGTCGCCGCGTCTGAATAGACCCAGATTCTGTATCCCGCCCGAATCTCGGATACGGAATCCCCGTGTGTTCAGGGCCTAACTGATTCGATGATGTAGCGGATGCAACTTTTTTTTTCTGTCAGTGTCTGTTCGACATTTTCTTGCCACCACATTGCCAGATTTATTATTTTAATATTCGTAAGAAAATAAATGATTTATCAAATGTGTAAAAATAATTTTAATTTTCGTCAATGGAAAAGTCAAAATGCCCAAAATAATTTTGTTACAACAAAAAATTTCCATTAAACGGTGCTACTTCCAATTTAAAAAGGACAGACCAAATGTAAAAGAACGCGAGTCGATGTGGAAACTAGAGAATATCAGGCTACAATGTACCTATTCAGAAAATATAACCTTAAACTGAAAACAACCTAACCTAACACAAAAAGTGTCAATTTCCATGAGGGAGTTTAGTTGCAACAGAGGTTCTGCCAAAAAAATTACTAGATGGTCATAGCCTCACCTGACTCAAAAAGATCGTGAACGGCTTATACCGGGTGTCCGTTCTCAAAGTCGAACATAGGCGATTAACATTGTATTGAACGTTTTTGCCAATTCCTGCTCGCCAATTCAACTAACACGGAAGGTAATGGTATCAATGGAAAGATAAAATTATTACGCATTAAATGATACCAATAATAATATTCAGGATGCGATTTTTATTTTAAAATACTAATTTTAAAACTTGGGAACTTTTAAATATGCCATGCCTTCCTTTTCAAGTTCAATAGCATTTGTCAAAAAAACTGGTAATTATTTGGAGTAAATTGGGTATTTTCTGTGAACGTCAGTTAAAATTATCTACAGAAAAATGAATTAGTTCAATGAAGAACGAGTGAATGCATTAATGTTAATTGCCTATGTTCGACTTTGAGAATGGACACCCGGTATATAGTATTAACCTATATTGTTTAATATACAGGGTTCGCCGAAGGGCCGAAACATTTTTAAACTTAGATTTTATAAACCCGCCGCAGAAGTGGGAGGCGTTATTACCCGACAATCTACTTGTATTCGTTATGGATAGTGGTCCGCAGAGCCAGTAGATATAGAGAGTACCGCCATTCTTTGATCCGTGAAAATGCCGCCATCGCCGCCATTCTTGTTCCCATCAACAATGACTAATTGAGTTATGTCTAAATTTTTACTTGAAATTGGCAAGACTGTAAGTCTATGACAAATTCGAGGTTACGTTTTCCATCAGTTTGTGTCAAATAACAAACAAAACCTAACCTACTAATCTCGAATTTGACATAGACTTACAGTCTTGCCAATTTTAAGTAAAATTTCGGATTGCCAATAAATGTCACGTTGATGGAATTGTGTTACAAACCTCAAAGTGACGTATATGACAAAGGAACAAACATGGCGGACGTGGCGGTACTCTCCTATATCTACTGGCTCTGGTGGTCAGGTGAACATAGCGCTATCTCTGTGAAAGTTTTACATAAATGACGACCCAGCCATCGTGGCGCAATGACTGTTTCGTAGTCAATTTAATATTCCACCTCGTGGTCGTGTTCCAACTGCGCATCCAACCAAATTATACAATTAGAAATTCGAGACCACTCGTTCCGCACTAAATAAAAATATCTTCCAAAATTCAGAGACCAGAAATTAAAGGATACAGATTTCCAACTCGTATAAATTTCTGCCAAAAAAAAAAAAACAATGACTGACGATGATGATGTTATGATCGTAAATTGCGAAGGAAATTGGAAGATATAAAAACTCGATGTTTTTCGAAAAAAAAACGCGTTTAAAGTATTCCCAACTCGGAGTATTGTAATCTACTCACTAGGTAACTTGTTTATAACTATTTAATACATTTATTTGCTTATGCATTATTTCTAATCATGTCTACAGACTGTTAGTGACTTTATATACTTTACAAACATTATAATCCAAGCTATAGAAAAAGTAAATAATATAGGCAAATTTGAGAAAAGATATTGGCAATTAACCAAAGTGCTAGAACAATAACGAAATGAATAGAAATAGCAAGGAACCTATTGACGATATTGAACAAAAGATCTTACAGATATCCTGATTTTAAAAACGAAACTATGATTGGAAGAAATCATATGCGACATTATTGAATACTGAAAACTCAAAACTGGTGATTGCAAAATCAGTAAAGGATTTTATTGGTTCCTCACTTGTAAACAACAATTTATCAAGTCACTGTATTCACCTTGAAAATGTTTCTTAACTGGCTAGCCAGTAAAAAATTTTTTGTAATACCTACCTGTTAAATATTTCTTTAAGGACTGTTTACTACTGCGTAAGCAACCTCTTTACGGCCCGGCCGTAAAAAGTGTCCGTAAAGACCACGGCCTGCTAAATTGTGTGCCAAACGTCAAAGTGACGTTTGTCACACAAATCCAGCAGCAAGCAAGCCTTCAACTCCACATAGAAGAAGGCGCAAAAGACTGCTATAACTCCTGAACATACGCTAAAATAACTTCCCCATTCAGAATCTTAACGTCTTTAGGAATATCTTTATCATTTTCTACAGATGTCATAAGTTACGAGCTGGTTACAACTTAAAACTGCTTACAACCATACACGAAATTGGAAATAAGTGACATTTATAGACAACAGTTGCAACGTTCTACGCACTCTCAATCATTCTAAAATGTCATTATACAAACCTAGCGTTTTGATGAAAATAAATTGGAAAAATATAGGTATGACCGAATTGTATGTAGGTATTACAAAAACTATTGTACAATACACGTCCGTTAGGGCCTTTACTGCCTCGCCAGTATTATTCGACTCGCTCTTCGAGCTCGTCTCACAAATTCTCTGGCTCGGCAGTAAAGGCTATCCTAACGGACTTCTACTGTAAAATACTATACTGGCTAGCCAGTTATATTTTACAAGCGTGCTCATAGATAAATGATAGCGTGCAAAGCCAGAGTTGTCTTCCTTAGTATGTGTCATATTGATGAATTTAGTTGCTTGTCAGTTTGACATTTAGAATAAATGGTAAATTTCTAGTTATTTACAAGTGAGAAACTAATAAAATATTCTACAAAACACACCAGGTAACCATTTTTATTGGCTCAAGGATATGACAGGCTCGCCTAACGGCTCGCCAGTCATCCCAATCCTATCGCCAGTAAAAACTGTTTTACCTGGCTTGTAATGTTAAATACTATTACTCAGAATTTTCTTCGGATGTAATAGTATTTAACATTACAAGCCAGGTAAAACAGGTTTTACTGGCGATAGGATTGGGATGACTGGCGAGCCGTTAGGCGAGCCTGTCATATCCTTGAGCCAATAAAAATGGTTACCTGGCGTGTATTGTTGAATGTTTTATTTGTTCCTCACTTGTAAATAACTAGAATAGCGACTTTAATTATAGGACATACACTACAACCACGTTTATGTTAATACGTCATTTGTTTTAAAAGTTATAAGTAGAACAGGGAGAGAAACCCCCTCCACTTTTTATTTGATTCGCGGATTCGCGGTTTAATTCGCGGTTTTATTCGCGGATTTCGCGGTTTTAATTCGCGGTTTTAATTTCGCGGTTTGATCTAATTAATTTTCGCGGATTGACCCAATTAATTTCGCGGTTTGATCTAATTAATCACATATGAAGTTTGATATGTAATTTACATATGTGCTACTGATTAAATTACGCATTAGCTTCCGATTAAATTACGCATTAGCTTCCGATTAAAATTACGCGTCGGACTTCGGCGGCCATCTTGGATTTCTGGCGGGAATATTTGAAATTTGATTTTTTTTCGATTTTTTTTCTAAGTTCAATTTTTTTTAATTTAAATCTCCCGGGGCGTCGGCCATCTTGGTGCGCGCGCACTTTTCACGGCTGTCGTTTTTAATTTTGAATTTTCGCGGAAATATTTGATTTTCAAACTGGTAGCTCTATCTCGCTCTTCTGTCCCCTTGGTTGTCTCTCTCATGCACGGAGGCCATTTTAATGTCGCGCGAATATTTGAATTTTAATTTTTTTTCAGATTTTTCTAAGTCCCTGTTTTGAATTTAATTTCTCGGGTGTCGTCCATCTTGGTTTTCTCACATTTATTTTAATTTAAAAAAAGCTTCCTGCGATGTCCCATGGCTGGAGTCGACCCAGCGATCACAGCATTACGAGTACGAAGCCTTAACCAACTGGGCTATCGAAGCGATCGAGGTTAAAGGAATTAAACATAGCCACTTACGTGTCACGAGCCCAGCTTTAAACAAACTATTTTTTAAAAAAGGTTATTTATGAAATTGGAAATGCATTGCCTGTGTTGTTAAATGACGTGTAGTAATTTTAAAAAACTGATTTTTACGGTTGGATGTGTCATAATTAATAATTTTATAATTTGTGCCTGCTATATGGCTGGATTAACGAGATCTCCATTGTCCCTACCTACTATTGGAAATTTTCCGTCTAAGCTCCCTTTTTAAAACAGGTCGGTGACTGTGTTTTTGTTTGGTTTTAAAGGTTTGAATATTGTACCACTTAGCTGTTCTGACATTACACTTCCATATCCATATTATAAATAAATTTTAAATGTTATTTTCGACTGAGTTTAACCGCTTATAAATTACAATAGCTAGTTTTAAAATTAAATGGGCGATCGGTCACAATTATAGATATATATCCGCAATAACATGAACAAGAAGATATACGTATTGCTTGAGTAAGAAAGAGATAAACATATAATCCGTTCACGACCTTTTTGGGACAGAGTTGGCTATTATTTTTTCTTTTCAAGTTGGACTAACTGATTCGGTGATGTAGCGGATGCAACTTTTTTTTCTGTCAGTGTCTGGTCGACATTTTCTTTCCACCACATTGCCAAACTTATTATTTTAATATTCGTAAGAAAATAAATGCTTTATCAAGTGTGTAAAAGTAATTTTAATTTCCGTCAAAGGAAAAATCAAAATGCCCAATATAATTTTGTTACAACAAAAAATTTCCATTAAACGATGCTAGTTGCAGTTTAAAAAGGACAGACCAGATCTAAAAGAACACGAGTTGATGTCGAGACTAGAGAGAGATTAGGCAACAATGTACCTATTCAGAAAATATAACTTTAAACTGAAAACAACCTAACCTAACAGAAAAAGTGCCAGTTTGCATTAGGGAGTTTAGTTGCCGCAGAGGTACTGCCAACAAAATTACTAGATGGTCATAGCCTCACCAGACCCAAAAAGATCGTGAACGGCTTATATTAGCAAGTATTGGAGAAGGCTTGACTAATTTTAATTATGACATTTGTCAACTAAACATAAAATAAATTTGAATAAAAGCACGCAAAATTACGAAAATACGTCGAAAATTTATAAAAATCGGTATCTTGTCACATTAAATTCTGCAAAAACGACAAAAAATAATATTTTTTTACAACTTTTATTGAAAAAATAGTAAAATTTTACGAAAATACGTCTGTGTTGACGACAAATGAAAATAAATTTGAATAGAAACACGCAAAAATTACGAAAAGACGTATGTGTTGACCCCCAAAGTAACAAAAATTTGAATAAAATCACGCAATCATACAGCATCTCACATAAATTTTCGCAAATATCGACATCATGTCACATAAATTATACAAAAACTGTCATCACGTCACTTGAAATTATACAAAATACGATATTTTTATTCAACACACGATGAAAATTGAACAAAAATCACGCAATCACACATCATATCACATAAATTTACACAAAAATCGACATCATGTCACATAAATTATACAAAAACTGACATCATATCACTTGAAATTATACAAAAAACGACATTTTCATTCAATACACGATGAAAATTGAACAAAAATCACGCAGTCATACAGCATCTCACATAAATTTTCACAAAAATCGACATCATGTCATATAAATTATACAAAAACTGTCATCATGTCACTTGAAATTATACAAAAAACGACATTTTTACTAAACACACGACGAAAATTGAACAAAAATCACACAATTACACGCCATCTCACATACATTTTTACAAAAATCGACATCATGTTACATAAACTATGCATAATTTTGCAAATGTTTTACACTTTTATAAAATGCACCACTCAAAATTAAAAGAAATAGCAATTTCATTGAAAAAAATCTACTACCACAATCATTTCGATAAACAAAATTCATAAAATCTTATACTTTTGACGGAAATATATGTATGTTGACTACAAATTAACATAATTTTTAAATAAAAACGCGCAATTCGTTGAAAAAAATATTCTGACACCACCAAAACACGCAATTTCATTGAAAAATATATATATGTTGTCCACAAATTAACATAAATTTGAATAAAAACACGTAATTTTGTTGAAAAAATGTTCTGGCCCCGTCATTTCACTTAAAATTTTACAAAACTGCCATCATAACACTTGAAATTATACAAAATATATGTATGTTGATCACAAATTAACATAAACCTGAATAAAACACACAATTTCGTTGAAAAATTTGCAAATGTTTTACACTTTTTATAAAATGTGTCGCTCAAAATTAAAAGAAATCACAATTTTTAAATTATATCACGCCATTATGAAATCGTAGATTGTTTTTTTTTTAAATTTTACACTTTGTAACTGTAAAATAACTTCAAATACTAATATTTTAGCTTTAGATTTTGTAATTATTGCAGATTCGTGAAAAACAAAAGCAGAGTAGAAATAAAAAACACAAACACTTTCTAATAAACAAATATATTGTTCTTATTTCGTATAATACTTAATAATATAAAAATAAATGTACAGCTGAATGTCTCATTTTTCTAAAAATCCGCTAGCAATTTACAAAACTGTAGTTGGAGGTTTACAACATTTCAAATTAAAAAGGTTGCAAGTAATAAAATCAGAAGTTTAAGACGCTCCCAAGCCAGTCGCACAATTCTTGTAGGAAGTTTGATCAGAAGCAAAAACAGGGCGTTTCACATTCAACTGACTCGGGATTGTTTGCAATATTTTCTGAACTTCCATTGTATTCATTGCGCCACCAATCGGATAAAATTAGTATGTTTTCCAATGCACACACCGGCGAACAGATATTGTGATTAAAGCAGCGTACGGCAGTAGCAGTTTTTCGCAGAACTTTTAAAGATGGGCACTCGAGATCTTCCAGATTCACGACGATTTTATTCAGAAAACTTAGAACCTCCTTTTTTTCTTGACCCTTAACGTACACTTTTTCAAATTTTTTGAGAACTCTTGCTAGCTCGGTTTCAAATTCATCAAAATGTATAGAACCAGTATCCCATGCTAGACCGTGGTGACTCTGCTCCAGATAGTTTATGCCTTTTTTAACGAAATAGGGCAGAGTGACATAATTTGCAGGAGGTTTTAAAACGAAAATTGCTAGCTGATTACCATCTGCTGAAATAACAGCCACTTCTTTCGGAATAAACTGCTTCTGCTCGCCACGGAACCCTTGTAGATCTACGAAGGCAGTGTCCATACCGACGTTTCGTCTGGGGCCCATCTTCAGATGCACTAGGTAACAGAACACAATGACTTAAAACGAGTTAGTGCGGTATCGGTTTGGACAGCTGGTTTTACAAATTTTAAAATAAAAAGAGGTGGAAACACTGCGTGCGCCGCATAGCAGACAGGTTGGCTCGAGCACTCACTGCATAATTAAGAAAACATCTAGTTTAAAACCCTTCTATTTGCAATTTCAAACAATATTTCATATAAATTAAGCCATGTACAAATTTCTAAATCGGTTTTGATATATATTTTATCGAAAGACTTGATCCTAAGCTGCCGTTTTATTATTTGTCGTGATTCGTCATCGATGAATTTTACAAGAGCCAACCTGTTTGCTGTGTGACGCACGCAGTGTTTCCATACCTTTTTATTTTAAAATTCTATAAAATCAGAGGTCCAAACTGCTGCCGCATCAGGTAACAGAGTACAATGGTTTAAAACGTGTTAGTGCGGCATCAGTCGGGCCTCTGTTTTTATAGAATTTTAATATAAAAAGGGTTGGAGACATTGCGACTGATGCCGCACTAACACGTTTTAAACCATTGTACTCTGTTACCTGATGCGGCAGCAGTTTGGACCTCTGATTTTATAGAATTTTAAAATAAAAAGGTATGGAAACACTGCGTGCGTCACACAGCAAACAGGTTGGCTCTTGTAAAATTCATCGATGACGAATCACGACAAATAATAAAACGGCAGCTTAGGATCAAGTCTTTCGATAAAATATATATCAAAACCGATTTAGAAATTTGTACACACACACACACACACAGCTCTAGGGTCCTTGTAGAACCTTGGCTTCTTCTACCACAGCCTTCACCGAGGCTGTAGATGAGTTTTCGTAACTGTGGTTTTTTACGGGATAAGGGTTTTATCCCCTGGGGTAGTTAGCCCCATGCCCAACCCCCTTTTCGGAGGGCCGAAAATAACAAATATTTAGGATGGAAATTTTAAATTATGCTTGGTTGTAGAGGAATAAAATGATTTTTGTCACAACTAATTATTATGAACAAAATATAATAAAATAATGTTACTTATTTGGCAATACAATTAAAACTGTATTTACAATTTTAAACAAAATGTTTATATGCTTTTGCACACAGCTTTAGTTAGTAAAAACATAATGTCCGACGCAACCCACTCAAATTTGCTATATTTATAAGCAGTTTTAACAGCAATTGCTTCAAATTAATTTCCTTTCTAGAGAATCCGAGAAAATTAAACCATTTCTCAGAATGGAATAGAAAGGGTTAGAAATTTGTACATGGCTTAATTTATATGAAATATTGTTTGAAATTGCAAATAGAAGGGTTTTAAACTAGATGTTTTCTTAATTATGCAGTGAGTGCTCGAGCCAACCTGTCTGCTATGCGGCGCACGCAGTGTTTCCACCTCTTTTTATTTTAAAATTTGTAAAACCAGCTGTCCAAACCGATACCGCACTAACTCGTTTTAAGTCATTGTGTTCTGTTACCTAGTGCATCTGAAGATGGGCCCCAGACGAAACGTCGGTATGGACACTGCCTTCGTAGATCTACAAGGGTTCCGTGGCGAGCAGAAGCAGTTTATTCCGAAAGAAGTGGCTGTTATTTCAGCAGATGGTAATCAGCTAGCAATTTTCGTTTTAAAACCTCCTGCAAATTATGTCACTCTGCCCTATTTCGTTAAAAAAGGCATAAACTATCTGGAGCAGAGTCACCACGGTCTAGCATGGGATACTGGTTCTATACATTTTGATGAATTTGAAACCGAGCTAGCAAGAGTTCTCAAAAAATTTGAAAAAGTGTACGTTAAGGGTCAAGAAAAAAAGGAGGTTCTAAGTTTTCTGAATAAAATCGTCGTGAATCTGGAAGATCTCGAGTGCCCATCTTTAAAAGTTCTGCGAAAAACTGCTACTGCCGTACGCTGCTTTAATCACAATATCTGTTCGCCGGTGTGTGCATTGGAAAACATACTAATTTTATCCGATTGGTGGCGCAATGAATACAATGGAAGTTCAGAAAATATTGCAAACAATCCCGAGTCAGTTGAATGTGAAACGCCCTGTTTTTGCTTCTGATCAAACTTCCTACAAGAATTGTGCGACTGGCTTGGGAGCGTCTTAAACTTCTGATTTTATTACTTGCAACCTTTTTAATTTGAAATGTTGTAAACCTCCAACTACAGTTTTGTAAATTGCTAGCGGATTTTTAGAAAAATGAGACATTCAGCTGTACATTTATTTTTATATTATTAAGTATTATACGAAATAAGAACAATATATTTGTTTATTAGAAAGTGTTTGTGTTTTTTATTTCTACTCTGCTTTTGTTTTTCACGAATCTGCAATAATTACAAAATCTAAAGCTAAAATATTAGTATTTGAAGTTATTTTACAGTTACAAAGTGTAAAATTTAAAAAAAAATCAATCTACGATTTCATAATGGCGTGATATAATTTAAAAATTGTGATTTCTTTTAATTTTGAGCGACACATTTTATAAAAAGTGTAAAACATTTGCAAATTTTTCAACGAAATTGTGTGTTTTATTCAGGTTTATGTTAATTTGTGATCAACATACATATATTTTGTATAATTTCAAGTGTTATGATGGCAGTTTTGTAAAATTTTAAGTGAAATGACGGGGCCAGAACATTTTTTCAACAAAATTACGTGTTTTTATTCAAATTTATGTTAATTTGTGGACAACATATATATATTTTTCAATGAAATTGCGTGTTTTGGTGGTGTCAGAATATTTTTTTCAACGAATTGCGCGTTTTTATTTAAAAATTATGTTAATTTGTGGTCAACATACATATATTTCCGTCAAAAGTATAAGATTTTTTGAATTTTGTTTATCGAAATGATTGTGGTAGTAGATTTTTTCAATGAAATTGCTATTTCTTTTAATTTTGAGTGGTGCATTTTATAAAAGTGTAAAACATTTGCAAAATTATGCATAGTTTATGTAACATGATGTCCATTTTTGTAAAAATTTATGTGAGATGGCGTGTAATTGTGTGATTTTTGTTCAATTTTCGTCGTGTGTTTAGTAAAAATGTCGTTTTTTGTATAATTTCAAGTGACATGATGACAGTTTTTGTATAATTTATATGACATGATGTCGATTTTTGTGAAAATTTATGTGAGATGCTGTATGACTGCGTGATTTTTGTTCAATTTTCATCGTGTATTGAATGAAAATGTCGTTTTTTGTATAATTTCAAGTGATATGATGTCAGTTTTTGTATAATTTATGTGACATGATGTCGATTTTTGTGTAAATTTATGTGATATGATGTGTGATTGCGTGATTTTTGTTCAATTTTCATCGTGTGTTGAATAAAAATATCGTATTTTGTATAATTTCAAGTGACGTGATGACAGTTTTTGTATAATTTATGTGACATGATGTCGATATTTGCGAAAATTTATGTGAGATGCTGTATGATTGCGTGATTTTATTCAAATTTTTGTTACTTTGGAGGTCAACACATACGTCTTTTCGTAATTTTTGCGTATTTCTATTCAAATTTATTTTCATTTGTCGTCAACACAGACGTATTTTCGTAAAATTTTACTATTTTTTCAATAAAAGTTGTAAAAAAATATTATTTTTTGTCGTTTTTGCAGAATTTAATGTGACAAGATACCGATTTTTATAAATTTTCGACGTATTTTCGTAATTTTGCGTGCTTTTATTCAAATTTATTTTATGTTTAGTTGACAAATGTCATAATTAAAATTAGTCAAGCCTTCTCCAATACTTGCTAATATAAGCCGTTCACGATCTTTTTGGGTCTGGTGAGGCTATGACCATCTAGTAATTTTGTTGGCAGTACCTCTGCGGCAACTAAACTCCCTAATGCAAACTGGCACTTTTTCTGTTAGGTTAGGTTTGTTTTCAGTTTAAGGTTATATTTTCTGAATAGGTACATTGTTGCATGATCTCTCTCTAGTCTCGACATCAACTCGTGTTCTTTTAGATCTGGTCTGTCCTTTTTAAACTGCAACTAGCATCGTTTAATGGAAATTTTTTGTTGTAACAAAATTATATTGGGCATTTTGATTTTTCCTTTGACGGAAATTAAAATTACTTTTACACACTTGATAAAGCATTTATTTTCTTACGAATATTAAAATCATAAGTTTGGCAATGTGGTGGAAAGAAAATGTCGAACAGACACTGACAGAAAAAAAGTTGCATCCGCTACATCACCGAATCAGTTAGTCCAACATGAAAAGAAAAAATAATAGCCAACTTTGTCCCAAAAAGGTCGTGAACGGATTATATGTTTATCTCTTTTCTTACTCAAGCAATATGTATATCTTCTTGTTCATGTTATTGCGGATATATATAATTGTGACCGATCGCCCATTTAATTTTAAAACTAGCTATTGTAATTTATAAGCGGTTAAACTCAGTCGAAAATAACATTTAAAATTTATTTATAATATGGATATGGAAGTGTAATGTCAGAACAGCTAAGTGGTACAATATTCAAACCTTTAAAACCAAACAAAAACACAGTCACCGACCTGTTTTAAAAAGGGAACTTAGACGGAAAATTTCCAATAGTAGGTAGGGACAATGGGGATCTCGTTAATCCAGCCATATAGCAGGCACAAATTATAAAATTATTAATTATGACACATCCAACCGTAAAAATCAGTTTTTTAAAATTACTACACGTCATTTAACAACACAGGCAATGCATTTCCAATTTCATAAATAACCTTTTTTGAAAAATAGTTTGTTTAAAGCTGGGCTCGTGACACGTAAGTGGCTATGTTTAATTCCTTTAACCTCGATCGCTTCGATAGCCCAGTTGGTTAAGGCTTCGTACTCGTAATGCTGTGATCGCTGGTTCGACTCCAGCCATGGGACATCGCAGGAAGCTTTTTTTAAATTAAAATAAATGTGAGAAAACCAAGATGGACGACACCCGAGAAATTAAATTCAAAACAGGGACTTAGAAAAATCAGAAAAAAATTTAAAATTCAAATATTCGCGCGACATTAAAATGGCCTCCGTGCATGAGAGAGACAACCAAGGGGGCAGAAGAGCGAGATAGATCTACCAGTTTGAAAATCAAATATTTCCGCGAAAATTCAAAATTAAAAACGACAGCCGTGAAAAGTGCGCGCGCACCAAGATGGCCGACGCCCCGGGAGATTTAAATTCAAAAAAATTGAACTTAGAAAAAAAATCGGAAAAAATTCAAATTTCAAATATTCCCGCCAGAAATCCAAGATGGCCGCCGAAGTCCGACGCGTAATTTTAATCGGAAGCTAATGCGTAATTTAATCGGAAGCTAATGCGTAATTTAATCAGTAGCACATATGTAAATTACATATCAAACTTCATATGTGATTAATTAGATCAAACCGCGAAATTAATTGGGTCAATCCGCGAAAATTAATTAGATCAAACCGCGAAATTAAAACCGCGAATTAAAACCGCGAAATCCGCGAATAAAACCGCGAATTAAACCGCGAATCCGCGAATCAAATAAAAAGTGGAGGGGGTTTCTCTCCCTGTTCTACTGTTATAACGTCATCGACTTTTTTAAATGATAACCTGTGTTTTTATTGTTGATTTTGGTAGTACATACTTTTTATGTAGTTTTCAATTATATTACATTTTGAATATGCTACATCTGCAAAAATCGAAAAAAATGGCCTTAAAGTTTAAATATTAAAAACCAATTAATTGAGCAAAATAAATCTAGTTACCTACGTTTGACGGAAAGTCATTGACGGCACATTCGTTTTTATTGAAATTTGAAAAAAAAGACAATTGCAAAATATAACTAGATATTTATTATCAACTCCATTCAAAGTTAATAATGACGATGACTGTATCTCGCTTAATTGTACCATTTTTATCAATAAAATAGTTTGCTAAAGGTCAATTCTAATTTATAAAAAGCAAACGACTCTTATTTTGTTATAATATTTACAAATTGTTTAACTCCGACATGTTAGTAATCTTTTTTTTTTTGGTTTTTCCACCGGTATCTAGATTTATTTTGCTCATTTCATTGGTTTTTAATATTTAAACTTTAAGACCATTTTTCTCGATTTTTTTTAAATGGAACATCTAGAAAAATGTATACCGTTCAAAACGGAATGAAAAGTACTAGCGAAATCAATAATAAAAATATAGGTTGTTATTTAAAAAAAAAGTCGATGACGCCATAGTATGAAAAACGAAGTACATAAAAAACTGAAAATCAGCTGAAAATATTCCTTATGGTCAAAATCGCTACATCTCTTCGAGATTTTTTCATAAAAATGAATATCAAAAAAGTTAATGAATTTATCCGTTACTTTATTTCCACACTGTAGAATTTTTTTCTGTAATTGTAATGTTGTTATTTTCGTATGCGATCTCTTGTCGCATGCGATCATTTGTCGTGCGACATTTTGACTGCGATCTTTTGACGTGATACCAAGAGAACCGACTATATCGATGTCGACGTGGTCGAAGCGATATTACTGCGTTGACCCAAGACGCAGTTGCGGGCCCAGGTGCGGCAGTCAGAGTTTATCGATGGCCAAACGTATCGACGTCACACCAAACGGATCTAGCTGCGAATGTCAGGATATGACAGGTTATCCAAGCTGTTGAAAAGTGATTATCGTAATGTAAGAGGTACATAATGACGAGCGTTTTCCGTGGAGGTATCACAATACAACTCACAGTCATTGCACAGGATGACTATAAGCTTGAGGGAGGTTTCATTCGACTGCAACAGGTGGGTTAACTTTTCGTCTTGCTTTTGGGACTTTGCCAAAACCTCTGAGTCGATATGAGATGGTATCTCAATGATGCAAGGCCTCGATAACTTGTCGGCCACGATGTTATTACGACCTGAGACGTGTTGAATATCAGTGGACAATTCAACACATCTGTCAAATAATTCAAATAGACCAATGACAATGTAGCGTTGTTCTGTTTTCAGCCAATAAAAAATAATTATATCGACATAATCGCTAGTGGTTCCAAGCGGCATAATTTTTCTACATAACCACTAGTGATCCTGGCGACATAATTTTTTGATATTTTGAGTGTGATGACAGTTATTATAATTTTTCGTTTTGGTTGCTCCTATGGAAACGAACTTACAGCAAACCAAATTTCACGTAAAAATTTGCTCTCAAAATGAATTTTTACAGTATATTCGTTGAATTGTCCCGCGAATTCTTAGTCAAAGTTAAGTAGAATATTTTTGCGGTGGTATCACTACTCCTGTCCATTGCGCTTAGGATTAGAACTTTAGTTAGCGCACTCGTCCTAATCGAACCTAAGCGCAACGGACATTCGTGATACCTCAGCAAAAATATTCAACATAACTTTGACTACTCATCATTTATAATAATGCAGAAGACTAAAAGCCGTGTTTACACAACTAAAAGTACCACGGTTGCATTCGTTTATTTCTACTTTCGGGTTTTTGTAAACAAACTTCCCTTAACTTTTAATAGCGATATTATCACAGAAAACAATTATTTATTTGCATATTACCTGTGTTTTTTCAAAACTGTTGACACAGCTTCAAAGGCAAGTGAATTTTGGTCAATAATAATGAGAGTTACTGAATGCAACCAACGGCCGAAGCAAGGAAATATTGAAGCCGTACTTTTTGAGCGTATTAAATGTGTCTTTGACTCTGGTGTTTACACATAACCTATACATTATTTTGACTACGAAACTTTTGCAAATTGTTGTGCATCGCTTTGATTGCGCTGCAAATATACCACATAGTTGGCGTTGTACCCTGTATACGGGCTGATTTTCAGGTATGCCGATCAACGAAGGATTATACGAGGAATAAAAATTTGTTTCCTTTATTATAGCGACATTTTGAAGATTACCTAAGAAATACAGAAAACCATTGAGCTATAATTCAACATTGAGCTATAATTCAACAACTGCTGCTCAGCAACATCCTGAATGCTAACGCTTGGAAGACATCTACTTTCTTTGAGAGCATGAAACGTTGCAGTAAAAAGAGTTGGCGTTGTACCACGATGTCGGTAATAAACCTGCATACGTGCTGATTTTCAGGTATGCCGATACATGAAGAATAACAATTTGTTTCCTTTATTATAGCGACATTTTGAAGATTACCTAAGAAATACAGAAAACCGTGAGCTCCCCAAGTTTGGAATCTAGTAAGATTAATTTAGTTTGAAATGTGTATAGCTCAATACTGCCGTCATAAGCAAAAAGGCGGTATCTACAAAAAAATCGAAATTGAGTTATTGGTATCGTTGGAATTGGTACAAAATTCCAATCATTTTAGATAAGTAACAAATCGATATCTGCACTGTAACTATGATTTTCAGATGAAAAAATGTGGTACTTATCAGCTATAATATCCCAAGGACAGTGATAATTACGCAATAATTTTATTGCAGGTTTCGAAAGCACGTTGCTTGGGAACAGCCCGACGCCAGCGGTCGAGAGATATTCGGTTAGACAATTTTTTGCCCTTGAAAGCATTTATTTACATTTATTTAGTGGAAGTGCAATTATAAAAAGAATATGACATCTTAAAATACTGCATTGCAAACTGTCAAAAACTTGACGTAACATAGCAACCCGCACTGACTGCTGTACACAAAGTGATAACAACCCATGGGTAGTTTTCAATGTAAGGATAATCTAATTGGTTGATTTTTCCCACATGACTAGAAAAGAGTTAATTTCATTGGATCACAAATTTCAGAAAAAATTGTCTACAGAAATTTTGTTACTTATAAAGCGCAAGAAGGCGTCATATGCAAAATGCAAAAGTAAAAAGCAGTATCTGCGTGTAGAAGCCGCCTTCTTCTTTTCTTTTGTTAGATACCGCCTTTATTGTCTGTTTTCGTGGACGCAAATGTTCAGATACGGCCAACTGCCATTTCATTAAATTAATAGTATCAAGTCTTCCATTATACAACATTGTCAAGTAGATGCCGCTTTTTCAATCTGTATTTAGTGTTCGGTCGATTGTTGCAATTTAAAGTCAAAAGGCGGTATCGACATTTTTTCGCTACAATTTCTTTATTTTTGATATAAATGGTGAATATTGTTTCTTTTTATATAAAACACAACTAAATTCATACTTATAATACAAAAAATCCACGGTTATGTACCTCATGGTGATGAAATATCAATAAGTTAAGGGCCCCACAGACGTTGTTCTTTTCTGGCAGTTTTGTCTGCACGGGCAAAACTATACGAGTAAAAACGAACAACGACTTCAGCCACACACGAACGGATTGTTTCGTTCAGTTTTTCTGATATCACCGCTATTATTAATGGAAAATATCATATTTCATTTTATTGCAAATATTAATTGACAATCAAGTTAACATTACTCGCACAGTCTATTAGACATGTGACGCGATTATTTCGACAAATGACGGGCATTGTCAAGGAAACATTCGGACGTGGCTACCTATTTTGTTCACGCGGAAACCCAAAACGCTCGGCGAGCGGCAAAGTGATGAAAACGCACGCTCAGCGACAAATGTCAACTTTCTGTTGTCAAATGACAGTGAGAAAAATCTACTTTCGATGTCAGTCGTCGAAAAATATGTTTCTTATGGTTCTGATCCTGGCGGTTGTAAAAATTGTATATACACGGCAGGGCAGAACACCATTTTTCCCTCTGTGTATTTGTAGTGCTTGGCATCGCCCTTGAGCTGCAAACTCACATCTTGGGAAAAATTATGCTTTTCTTTTTCTTATAATGTATTATTTTTTCACATTGCCATTGGTGACATTAAAAAAAGTGACTTTTCGATATTTTTCATAACTGCTCAAAATCATATTGATTTAACCTAAAAATGAACTAAATGAATTAATAACAGATTCATCCATTTTCAAGTAAGCTCTATTCTATAATGTATAATGGTTAATTTATACAGGGTCCGGCAACGAAGCGGGGGTGGAAGATATATCTAAAACTATGAGAGTTGCATAAATATTGTGTATATAAAAGTTGTAGGTACTAAGGTGGTGCATATTACTAAAATAGTTTTGATTATACAGGGTGTCTCAAAAAAGTGTGGCGGATCAAAGTTACCTTTTTTTAAATAGAATGCCGTATAATTAGGTAGCTTAAAAGTTTTGTATTGAAATACTCTTCATTTTCATATAAAGTTGTATGGGTCTAACGTCAACTGTTTTGGAGATATTAACAATTTTATGCAAAAAATTGCGGAACTTCAGGCGGCTGCTGTAAGCGACAGAAAACAATTGAATGAAGGAAAACGTTACCAAAAAATTATGATTTTTGTAAACTATCTTTTAAGTGTAAAATGGTGGATCTGGGTATTAATGTTATACAGAGTGCTCAATATTTGCAAATTTAATTTAGATTTTTTTTTCAAATGGAACGCCCTATATATTTTTGTATTTCTGAAGAGCTCTTTTAATGAACTTTCTTTTGATATGTTACTTCATACCTCTTAAGTTCCAACTGTTTTTCAGATATGCGAGTTTAAACATAAAAAACAATTTAAACCCCTTAAGATGCTTTATTTCAAGGGATAAAAAACAAACGCCTTTAAAATAATGATTTAAACACTTGCATTCTTCAAACAAAAGATAAAACCAAGCTTAAAATACAAAAATTGAACCAGAACTCAAAACTAGAAATAACCAATACGATCGAATTTTGAGATAGGAAATGAAGTGGAAGAAGAAAGCTCATTAAAAGTACTTTTTAAAAATACAGGGATATACAGGGTGTTCCATTTAAATAAATCAAACTAATTATATTTGCAGATTATGAATTCTCTGTACAGCTTTAATACTCAGAGCAGGAAAGGAGAACTATTTGAACATTTAGTGTAATTACGTATAAGCTTTTGGTGTATTGGCTTTTTTTTATCTGATTTAATTTGACCGTGGAATTAATTTATTCCTGCATTTATCGTTTTTTTTCGTGTTTATAATTTCCTGTATCAACACTGACTGAATTTATATTTTCTAAACCTGGATTTTGTGCTTTTATTTTTAGAGAGATCGTGCGTTTAAATCACTATTTTAAGGGCGTTTGTTTTTATCCCTTGAAATAAAGCATCTTAAGGGGTTTAAATTGTTTTTATGTTCAAACAGGCATATCTGAAAAACAGTTGAACTTAGAAGTATGAAGTAACATATCAAAAGAAAGCTCATTAAAAAGGCTCTTCAAAAATACAAAAATATACAGGGCGTTCCATTTGAAAAATAATCGAAATTATTAAATTTGCAAATATTGAGCACCCTATATAACATTAATACCCAGATCCACCATTTTACACTTGAAAGATAGTTTACAAAAATCATAATTTTTTGGTAACGTTTTCCTTCATTCAATTGTTTTCTGTCGCTTAAAGCAGTCGCCTTGAAGTTCAGCATTTTTTTGCATAAAATCGTTAATATCTCCAAAACAGTTGACGTTAGACCCATACAACTTTATCTGAAAATGATGAGTATTTCAATACAAAACTTTTAAGCTACCCAAATATAGGGCATTCTATTTAAAAAAAAAGTAAGTTTGATTCGCCATACTTTTTTGCGACACCCTATATAATCAAAACTATTTTAGTAATGTGCACCACTTTCGTACCTACAACTTTTATGTACACAATATTCATGTAACTCTCATCGTTTTAGAAATATCTTCCACCCCCGCTTTGTTGCCGGACTCTGTATTTATACAGTACAGTAAACATTACGCTTCCATACTTTGACCAAAATTATTTAAAAAGATATTTTTGTCAATTACACGGAAACATTGCATGTTCAACACATTGGAAAAGTTATTCTTCCATGCTCACGTAAAACTTTTACATTCGCCGGAAAACTCTCACTTTTCTTAACTTGTAGAACAATCTACTATTAATTCACTAGCGATTTAAGAACAACTCGCTAGCATATAAACATTATAAACAGTTACTTATGGTTGCTATTATAGAGATAATAATAATAATGCCAGTTTAAAATGACAAAGAAATAATAATTAATCGAGTTATTTAACAATAACAGTAACGGCGTAACTGGAGACTTGAGTTACCGCATTTATATTTTTATGACGCTCAACGCCTCAACGGCTTAAACCTGAAAAGAAACACAGATTGCAAGCAGCTGAAAATTATTTCGGTGGCACAAATAATTCTCACATATAATCTCATAAGAGTATTAATTCTTTCCTGATTTTTTTTTACTGCATCCATCAACGTCGTATTAATTAGGACGCCTTCCAGAGACGAGCGTTTCCTTTCCAGAGACTTTCAATTTGAAAATATATTTTTTGGAACTTTTCCTTACTGCCAATCTCTAGCGTGCTTTTAAAACTGTCTTTAGTGCAACAAAAGTTATTACATTTGTCGTACATTTTAAATGCGGCATATGCCGCGGGTTTCAGCTAGTGGTATAATAAGTGAACTGCCCGATATAATCCAAATGTCTTAGTTGACGTGGGGAGCATTTGTCGGCCTCTGCGAGAATGCATAGACGAGGTGTTTATGGTCGGTGAACAGCGTGAACTCTCGGCCCTCAAGCATATCCCGAAAGTTCTTTACAACCAAGTAAGCAGCTATGAGCTTATGATCGTATGTGCTGTAGCGCTGTTCCGCAGACTTGAGTTTCCTCGAAAAGAACCCGAGCGGTTGCCAACTCCCGTTGTGAAGATAATGTAGCGCCGCTTCTACTGCCAAATCTGATGCATCGACGGACAAGCCAAGACGGAAACTGGTCGACGGGTGTGCTAGGAGTGTTGCAGCAGCGAGATCATCCTTGCATTTTTAAAACGCAGTAAAAGCAGTATCTGTCTAAACAATCTTCCTGTTGTCTTTCCTCCGTGATTATTTTAAATATTCATTCTAAACATCCTGATGATGAGGTGCCTGAGAAAGAAAGCGGAAATAAAAATTTATTATGCCCAGAAACTGACAAAGCTCATGCCATAGAAGGTTGCTTGTACTCTAAGATCATTTCCAGGCGTTTGGGTAACGGTTGAATCCCTACTGTCGTGACCCAGTGACCGAGAAAGGACGCCTCGCTCTGTCCGAAGTAGCATTTAGCCATGTTATTTGTCATTCCAAAATGATTCAAGCGCTCGAGAATCTGCCGCAAGTGCTTTCGAAGTTTGTTTTCATCCTGGGAGGCTATGAGAACGTCGTCTGTGTACTTCGTGTACACGAAGACGAAAGATAAATGTCCCAGAACCTCGTTCATAAAGCGTTGCATTGTTTGAGCAGCATTTCTGAGCCCGAACGCCATTTTTACAAACTCAAATAATCCAAATGGTGTAATTATTGCTGTTTTAGGAATGTTTCCTTCTTGAATTTGAATCTGATTTTATGGGGGCTATGACACAACGCCCACTTGTCACAAACCCCAACTCAAAATTTGGTCATAACGCCCAACTTCGATTCTGGTCACAACGCCCAATTTTGATTTTGGTCACAACGCCCACCGACGCCTGTTATAGGAGAGAGCTATCGACGCCACTTAAACCACCGTTTTGGTCATAACGCCCAACTTCGATTTTGGTCACAACGCCCAATTTCGATTTTGGTCACAACGCCCAATTTGGTCACAACGCCCAATTTCGATTTTGGTCAGAACGCCCAACTTGGTCACAACGCCCACCGACGCCTGTTACAGGAGAGAGCTATCGACGCCACTTAAACCACCGTTTTGGTCATAACGCCCAACTTCGATTTTGGTCACAACGCCCAATTTGGTCACAACGCCCAATTTCGATATTGGTCACAACGCCCAACTTGGTCACAACGCCCACCGACGCCTGTTATAGGAGAGAGCTATCGACGCCACTTAAACCACCGCTTTGGTCATAACGCCCAACTTCGATTTTGGTCACAACGCCCAACTTGGTCACAACGCCCAATTTCGATTTTGGTCACAACGCCCAATTTGGTCACAACGCCCAATTTCGATTTTGGTCAGAACGCCCAACTTGGTCACAACGCCCAATTTCGATTTTGGCCACAACGCCCAACTTGATCACAACGCCCAATTTAGATTTTGGTCACAACGCCCAACTTTGATTTTGGACATATCGCCCAGGCGGCACAGAAAATGAAAATGAATAATAATAAATTAAACTTTTAAGATGAGGTACCTAATAGGTAGGAAAATTTTCAAGTTCCCGTAAGTAGTATTAATATTATTTATTTTTCATAATAATTCAATGGCGTAATGCGTTGTCCAAAAAGTTTCTAAATTCGGATTATAACATATAAAGATGTATTTTTTATATGGAACTCATAGTTAGCTGTGGCATTATGAGAAAGAGGATTTTCTCCCATTTCAGTGACATATGTTATATGGGATCGAATTATTCATTTTCACTACTTTATAGCAACAATTTACAATTTTTAATATTTCGTCGTTTTCTAGTTGACAACTTGTGCCATTTAGAATATAGTGATTAAACAAAGTTTTTGAGTTGTTACAATACCACCGTTTGATTGACAGAATTAATCACGTATGATTGTTGCTTATAATATTATAGTGTCCTTCATATATCCATTTATCAGAACATTTTATTGTCCATTAAAACCTCTGCAGTTTCTCAAATTAAAACTGCAAAATATCCTACTTCTATACTAAGGAAGTTCGAAAATATGAAAATGATTGAAGAAAAAAGTACTCTTATTTTTCAAAATACACAAAAATGTTAATTGGAAGTATTTGTTATAACATATCTATTAATAGTTATTTAACAAACAAGTATGTTAATGAGAACGATTAATAATCGAGACATTTTTATGCGCGAGCGCTAGCGAGCGAGTTAATTGTAGATATTATTAATCGCCGATTAACATACGAGTTAGTTACAATATTTTTCCGTTGATCGTACATTATTAATTTGAAGAAAATCTAATTTTATTCCATGAAAAGAATTTGACACTTAAAGTTTTGACATTGATGGTACCGGGTGACCATAAATGGTTGTGATTTTTTTCTTAGGTTGGCGCTGTTTATGTTGGTGACATTGTAAGTCTATGTCAAATATGAAGTTAGCAGGTTAGGTTTTGATTCAGTTTGTGTCAAAACTGACGCAAAACCTAACCTGCTAACCTCGAATTTGACATAGACTTACAGTGCCACCAACATAAACAGATTTTTAAAATCGTTTATTAATAAAAAATCACTCATTAATAAGGGTCATTAATAGACGATTCTCTATACATTAATGAAACCCATAAATAAACGATCAACGGAAAAAAATATAATTGATTTTAAATTGTTATTTGGTCCGTTGGTATTAAATTATTTAAAAATTTGACACAAAAATGAATTTTTTTTGCACTGATTTCGAATCACGTAATATCCTGGTTGCTAAGTGAGAGGAAACTCAGGTTTGACAATACACGTTTGTTTTGTTTTGTTTGTTAATGGACAAGGTCCAGGCATGCAGAGTACCAGGTACCTTAGACACCGACTGCTTTGGTCATATGGTCAAAGTCCTACTTAGAATTTTGCCGAGACTAAATATATAAAATTGGTTAAATAACTATTTTGTATTTATGATAACAGTAATAGCCGTTAAGCGGCCCCGTAACTGCGCAGCACGGTGGTGTAATAGTACAGAGTTGGGCTTCTGAGCATAGGGTCACGAGTTTGAAACTGGATACCAAATGTATTTTTCGTTAATTATTGAAATATTCAGATACAAATTTCTATGCATTTGTCACCTTTAAATGTGAAGTGCCACATTATAGGCGTTTTCTGCCACTACACTAAAAGCACCGTTTTAAATTACTGTGTCTTAAGGAGCAGGCGTCCTAAAGAGCGAATGGAAAACACCACTGGATCCCAACACTGTGCCGAAATATAGATAAGACGCTTGCACTTTCTCATCTTGTTTTTACGATAACAATACTTCCTTGGTATTTTAGACGAGGAAAGTAAAAAGAATAATAAGAAAATATTTTTTCCAATGATACAATACGTTTCTGATAAATCACGCGCCTTGAATCTATTTTTTTTTAAATACTTAAATATTGTTTTATTATTTATAAACGGGGCTGTGCGCGCTGTTGCGCGGTCTATCCTATTCAATTTACCACCATTTTTAGGCGTATTACGTTGGGTCATTCCGTTCTGTTACACACTTGTTACACAATCTCAGAAAACACAACATTTCGCATGATAGGAAGCAGAGGGTTCTGTTGTGGAGGAAGGAATAGGGAAATACCTGTCATTGACGTCACTCCTGAGAATGCTACATAGAGCTGTCCGTGCGTAAATATGTCGTCTTTCAAGGGACATCGTGTCTGCAATTTTCGTGACGGACACACACGTCTGGATCGTTCTCCTTTATTATATAGAGGATATGTTACTACATCAACAATAGCGTAATTGGGAAAGAAGCGCAAACTTTGTAATACACGTTGAGTACTTTAAAATTTCTTTTCAATCATTTCAATATCGCAACTCATGCAGAAATTTATCGTTACGATATTGACGTTGCTTCTGCTTGGCGAACCAAAAAAGGCCAATAATAATTTACTACAAATATTCATGATGAAAACACTGTAAGATGTAATCTTAAGCGTTACCCAGATATTGACTCGTTCTTCTTCTTCCAATGTTTTTACAGACGTGTGGTGACGTATCTGGTTCTATTTGATGTTTCATGGGCGGCATTTTCAATCGGTTTCCATATTACTGCTTCCTGTGATGTAAAATTCGGCTATAAAGGTGCTCGATAGGCTTTACTTAGACATTATTTCGTTTAGGATTGAAGTATTCCTTTTCATTACCGTCTAAGGTACTCGTAGAATCCATTAACACCACAACTCGAACTCGGCTACTCTTCAGCGATTCAACGCGAGCAACAACCAGAAAGTGTAACTGAATAAGGAAAAGTAAAAATTTGTTAGAATCCTAAATCGATCAGCGTGAACTTTTAGCCGCATTCGCTACAGATACAACGATTCCGAGCGCTGGCTTACGTTTGGAGCCGCTTTTTTGATGTAGTGATCTTTGAATTCAAAATAGATGTTCTATTGGCACTAAAAATCCCGAAGCACATAGTTTGGAGAAGAGAATCATCTTCTTGGACGGTCGCGTTCTTTTCTTACGCTTCGAAAATTACAGGACGAAATTGCTTTCAGGGTGTTGTGTCTCCAATAGACTGTTCTTTCGATGAAAACGTCAACATAGAGGCAGGTTTGATCTTGTACGAAATTGCCAAATCCTAGGATATGATAGTTTTCCACCAGGACTTTCTTTGTTGTGCACTGACACCCAGCAGCTCTCTTGGGTATTCCCCAATCCTTGAAATTTGCCGTTCGAGGTAGCGGTACGTGACGGCCAGTGAATAATTTCCCACCTGTAATATGTGCAATTGTCGAGCTAGGCATTTTCCAATTTTAGCTGCTTAGCGATTCGTTTCGCATGTCCCTGCTGGAAATACCTGAGTTCGTAGACGTAGGGCAGCGCTGGTTGTTACCCTGTTCTGTAAACAAATCAGTTACTATTAATTATTTTACATTGCCATATTTTCATGGGACGGATGGTGCGGTAGGCTCCTGTGAAGTTCTGTACCCCAATGTTACAACTGTTGAAGTCGTTCTGATTGCGTCTGTAGCTATCTGGCAATAAGCCTTTTACAAGAAAATTTTTAAGTACCTTATTGCAATACCGATAAACTTGCTACAGTTGACCGGTAACGGAGAAGCCATAGGTATGAGCTGGGTACGCCCGTGGACCTTGTGTCACCTTCTGGAGAAGATCCTTTAGATGACTGTTAGTAATAAAAGCTACTACCTCGTATTCTATACACCACATTTACTGTTATAAACATATAAAAACAAATGAAGAAGCAAAGAAAATTTATTTAAAAACGCTAAACTACGTCTCATGAATGGCGAACTTTGGAACTAACTTTATTAAGTGCTTCTAATTTTATTTGATTTACTTCAATTGCTATATCAACCACATCGGAGCTCATGAAGAAATCTATCGCTACGATATTAAAGTTCTTGCTCCAGTTGCCTTCTCGCATCG
The DNA here is from genome assembly GCA_940337035.1 of Agriotes lineatus. NCBI lineage: Eukaryota > Metazoa > Arthropoda > Insecta > Coleoptera > Elateridae > Agriotes > Agriotes lineatus. Next base: position 262,074,763 of record OW679194.1, on the reverse strand, counting down.
CTTGATCTAAGCGAGGGTTGTCAGAGTCTGCTATCTTCTTCAAACTGCCAAAGAGATGAGTAGCAATGTACAACAAACTTGGAGTCTCTTCTGCCATTATCACACACATGGGAGTATCAGTGTGGTTGTGGTTTGTTTGTTCTTTGCTAATATAGTTGTAAAGATCAGAAAAGGATTGCTCGTTTCCCCATTTTCGATATGGCGGCCTCCAGAGCCAGTCGTTTTCTAAAAGTGAATTTCCTAAGTTGTTTCGAAATAACGATGCAACTACCTTTAATTTGGCTTGTGTCGTTGTAGCCAATGATTAACCGCTTGTTAGTGTCCCATATTTGTTTCAGAGTTGGGTTCGTACCGTTTGGGAAAAAAGAAGGCGGAAGAATATGTTTTTTGAACAAATCTTGTAGTAACTTCAAAAGCGCCGCATGATATTCTTTGAGGAACTTTTCTGGAAAATAAAACAAGTGAAAGTTTAGAATAATCACTTCCTTCGGAGACTTTTTTAAAAAGGTTGCCACATGGCGCAGCTCTGGCTCCAACTGAGTGATCTTGAAAACACTGTGGTTTATCCAAAAACTAAAAGAAGGTAAACGCGTGAAGTCGGTTCAGTTAAAGTTGAACTTGTTTACTTCTGCTACCTTTTGTAATAGCCGATTCGAATGTCGAAGAATCTAATTCCAGCAACCAGTTGTGTCCAGAGGTTTCTGTTTTGGTTTAGCAAGTACTTATCTATTAAATATATGCTGAATGACCACTGCCAAGAACCGGAATTGTGGGTGCCTGGGATCATGAGAGAGTGGATACGTAAGCTTCCAAACCTGAAATAAAATGTAATCAACGGGTGGTTTTAATTGCAAAGTCAAAAGCCACTTTTCCATCCAAGTTGGTTCGATTTTCAAACAGTTCGAATCAACAATGCTACCATTCCGAACTGAAGCCACCCAGTAAGGAAAGCAGTGACTTCCTTGTTGGGGATTCGTATCGTTTTCATTCCAACCTCCAGGAAAACTTATGTTTGGTTCCAATTTCATAGAGGTGTATACAATGCCTTTCGTTCGATTGGTAGCTGATACTGTTGTGAGTGGTTTTGAACATCCCTGATGGTAATAGGTGGAGTTAAAGTTGGTTCAAAAATTCAAACTTATACTGACGGTTGTTTCAGGATGTTCCTTGCACAGTACTAAAAGATCTGGAGGATTGGTGCAAGTGAAATGCCAGTTTATCGTTAAAAGCGATTCTACTGCTGAGACGGTCAGATATAATGCACCACATTCTCTGGTTTTACCTGTATCAACAATAACCTACAGGCAATGAGTTGTGAATTATAATAATTTTATTTAGAACAATGGTTTGAATCGTAATGGTTCCATTAAACTTCCATTTTAATAGTTTTTCTAAATATATTTTAGGGATTGTTGACTAAAATAGTGAATGAATATTTCCATATAAACAAAAAATATTTCTTCTAGTTTATGATTTTGATTAATTTATGGTGGGATAGTAAAATCATCATTAGTTTTAATTTTGCAGCAATTTCAAAGCAGTTCAAATCAACCGAGCGTTCAACTCTTCAAAATGGTAATTTAATACAAGAAAATAATATCGTTACTATTTTTTCTGGAGCACCTAAAAGTACCTAAAACCTATTGATAGAGCATGAAAGAAGAGTAGTTTGAAATCTGACAGGTCTCTTAGTAATCGCATCAGGTAAATTTGTCTTAGTGATCAGGCCAAAGAAAAACCTATCAGTGGTTTGAACGTTTCAAACGAGGTGAAATGTCAGTTGAAAACCACTCATACTCTGAAAACACGTTTACATCATCTTGAGACGACTGCATGAAAGTAGTAATGCGTAAGCGTATAGAAGAAGGATTAAACAAAATCTGCAGTGAATTCCACTCTTGAGCAATTGATGTAGTTTAAACGGGTTGACAAGAGGGAAAATAATTTGAGATAAAGTGAAACTCAACTGATACATGGGGAAAAGCAATCGGAAAACACTGTAATAATCTCTGAAACTAGTGTTTTTAGGACATTTCGCGATGAATAGTAATAATAATGTATTCTTTTTATCCCGATTACTTGGGTGAAGGGGAGGTACCCCATCGTATAATTTCATACTTAGTAGAAAATTATTAGTTTGAGTTATGTGTTAAAAGATACATGCTATTGTATGTACACTTCGATAAAAACTAGGAGTTAAAAGATAGTAAAATTATCTAATGGTGAAATTTACTTACTCGCACATGCAAAAGAAAAAAATAGCTTAAGATTAAATCAGTTACTCCTAATATTCTCATTACGTAAAATATGAATGCTACTCATTGTTTATTATATGAACGTGTGTGTTGTAGTTATATTACTTTTACTATCTACTTTAACAATTCCCTATAAAATGTTGAAATTATTGTTCATTTCCTAATCTATAATTGGCAGGCACTTGGCATTATTACATAACATTTTTACTAGGTCTTTCAATAAAATGTTGTCTAATAGTGCGTATAAAATTATTTGATAGATTTTTCTCTAACGAATTTAATAACTTGGCTTTAGTCGTCGATGAAGACGAGAATACTTAAATTAAAATTAAAAATACCGTATTACAATGCACCAGATGTCAGAGCTAGGGTCATTCAAAAACATACTGCATGCAACCATGTGCAACTGTGCAAAGTGTGGAAAATCACACGATACAAAAATATGTAAAATGTCTAAGGATACTCCACCAACCTGCGCTTTGTGTAAGGAGGACCATCCAGCCAACTGCAGAGACTGCACTCTTTACAGAGATCTGGTAAAATAATAAATACGAGCAATCCAAGTAGACCAAGAGGTTTTATATGTCGAGTAAAACTTTCGTTCGAAGTCAACCAACCATCCAAATCCCCCATTAAAATTTATCAGTTAGGTATGCACAAGCACTTGTGCGGACAGAAGATCAAATTTAACACCTAATCAAAAATCATACTACTGCCAACAATACTGACAAATTGACACATTTTTCAACGAATTCAAGAACATGTTACGCAATTACCCAATCAAAACGGTAAGATCTTAGCCATGCTGACAACAGTTGTAAATAAGTTAATTCAATAATAGATGCATCACTAACAATAGCTGCCTGGTACTCAAATGGGCTAACACAGCATGAATTATATTTTAACATTAAACAACATCGATATCCTCTTAATATCAGAAAGTCATTCAACAGAAAACAGTCATTAAGATATCAAAATATAATTTATACTTTGCTAACCATCCTGACGGCACAGCTCACTCAGATTTGGCTCTCATCCACTACATTTTGCAATCACACAGTATTAAGAAAATCCAAAGTGCGATAGTAACTAAAAGTCTAAATTCTTCCATGGCCAATGACTATAGCAGCAGTTCACCATCACACAATGGTAGTTAGTATCAGTTTTGGGGAGATTGATGTCAGACAAGTAGGCCTTCATAGGCCCGTTTTGCCAACCCCATGGACAAGGTCTAGGCATGCAGAGTACCAACTACCTTAGTCCTACTTAAAATTTTTCCGAGACTAAGGAGTTCCAACCCTAGCAATTGATCTTTTACATGCTACACATCGTAGTAACATGGGATCCACGGCCTTACATCACTTCTGAATGATGGCATTCTGTAAAAGTTTTCATCCGCATTTTTTTAGTTTTAGAAACCTCACTGGGATCGAGGATCGAACTCTCGACGCTTAGATCAGTAGGCTGAATACTTAACCATTGAGCATGGGGCCCGGAACCACACAATGGTAGATGACTATCGGGATTTGTCCCTACACTTAGATGGAATGGTTACCCATTGACTGGGGATCAAGGCTCATGGCACCAACAGGACGTAACCTAATAAATACTGTAATGTTTGCGCCTGCATAAATTTAATTTAAACACAATTAGTGTGTTTTAATTTATAAGCCGCCAATTTCAGTCACAATTTATGTTGTACCTCTAGTGCGCGATTTACGATAAGCGCGGAAAACCTCCGCGATGCGCGAAGTATCGATCGAGCTGCCACAGCGTAGCTCCATTAGAAATTCATATGAAGATAGCTTGGACGATAGACGGCCAACAGGGTATAAAAGCGAGATGCTTAACCTATGAAAAAAGTTTAGTTCAGCGCGCTAGCTTCACCAGCTGTAAGCTGCAATAAGGGCTTAAGCTTCGACGCCTGCATTCAGAGTAACCCGGACCTCTACACTGAAGCCGCCCTTCTGTAAATTCCGACCTTAGAGATTTTTTCTGAAAACTCTCCTGAACCCGCTTTTCCAGACAATTCGATATTTCGGTGACAAATCTACCCTGTTGAATCCGCTTTTCTAGCAAAGCTAATACTTTGGTGGCACGATTTTCTGCTAAACCCTCTTTTACGAGCCAAGCCAATACTTTGCGGTCGAACCACGCCCCATAAAATCGACCCTTACCCTCCCGTTCCCTTGAAGCGAATGTTCCATCCTCGGCTATAGCGAGTGAAGCACATGAGGCTCGATCGGAAACCCCACGTCAACATTCCCCAATACGGCGGCCCTACCGTTTTAACAACGTCGTATAAAGGGATCTGGTAACCCAACCTGTGTTCTACTTCGATCTCGGCACCTGGACAGCGGCCCCATAGAGTATTACCACGCTCCAAAAAAAGGGAATTCTACCTACGTGGTGAGAAAGTTCCCGTTCAGCAAAGAAGATATTCTTTCGACCTCCCTAGCGAAATTATAGCACTTTACAATACACCGAAGGTTCGATCTGCAGATCTAAATTATTGGCCAAAGCGCTCTGCTGGCAAAAAGGCAAATGCCTTTGCAGAACATTTTGCTTAGGTTTGTATTTCACTTCCATCCAATAATAATTTTAAAATGTTCTGAATTTTCCAAGTCAGCCATCTTTGCCAGTGAAATCATGCTCTCATATGAAGTATTTAATGAAATAAAACACTCTCGTAACTCCCATAAAGCTCGCGGGTATGATTCTAATCGTTGGAGAAGCTTTAAAACAACTTTGCAGAAAAGGGGTTGTATGATTAAAAACAATCGATAACAAAATGTTAAATCTGTCTTATTATCCTCTTTAATGGAAATTTGCACAAATTATTAAGATAAAAAAACCTGGTAAGCACCCAACGGAAGCTACATCTTAAAGATCTATAGGTCTCTTGCCTATAATATCGAAAGTACTTGAGACAAGAAGCAGTGCCTACAGAAGACTTAGTGCTCACCCACACATTTTGAATTCAGAGCAAAACACTCAGCGATGCAACAATGTCACAAAATAGCGAATAAAATCAAGAACAATTTAGAAGAAAAGAAAATGTGCAGAGTTGTTTTTCACAACATACAAAAAGTATTCAACAAAGTTTAGTATGAAGAAGTTTTATATAAACTAAAAGCAACACTTCCTAATAAATTCTATTTTCTGTTAAAATCCAATATGCAAGATAGTTAGTGTTGAGTAAAACTTGATAATACTCACGGTCTACCTATCACTGTATAAAATTTTGAGTACCTCAAGATAGCGTATTCGACCATAACTGTATCTTATCTACGCGGCTAACTTACTAATTATACTAGATGACACAATGATCGCCACCTTCGTTGACGGCACCGCGATACTGGAACAGTTTTATGTTCATTTCAATTTTTACCGCTTTTGTAATAAACATTTCTGTACTAGAGCATTTTGACTGAATCTAACCCTGGATATTCCTTTAGACGCAATTGCGAGCGTAATTTAGCGTTCCGTTAAATTGCTTCTGCCTGAACAGCAAACGTGTGTACATTCCTTGAAGATTTATATTTTTCGTTGCGCTCGGCGCAAGAGGTAAAATTCTATATCTTGGAATTAACGTCTACATAGTTTCGCAGAGACCATTACACACCGCGAGAGAGGGTTAACAAAACCGATAAGCTGCAAATTTGTCTTTTCGATCTTTAGCTGAGTCTTACCATTCTAGCGAGCATATAGAATCGCTTTCGATACGCCAGACTGTGGCGAGGCCGCTTGACGCTTTAGCAAAGTTGAGCCGGAGGTTTTTCATTGGGTCACAATAAGAATTGCTGGTAACGCTGTTTTGATTCGTGACTGTGGTATTTGCAAGCATTATATTACCGGCCGCCGCGCAACTGGATTGAATTCAAATGTATTAAGTTGTGCTATGCAAATAAAGTTTTTGGGTTCCGAGATTTTCTACCGTATTGTTTTTTTACCTCCGGCTCCAAATTTCGCTTTTATACCGGATCAAGACAACACCCGTTTGCGAATTTTTTCTATCTACCTGGAAACTTCCACCGCCCTCAGCCGCATATCCACCCAGGCATTCTCTCTCACTCTCAGTGAGCCTATTTTGGTCGTAAGTACCGTTTCATCATATAACAATAGCCATACATCCAGACAGAGCATCTCAAAAACTACAATGTCAACTAAATATACTGTGGAATGGGTGAAAACTTGGTGAATAAAAGTTAACATTGATACATTTACGTAAATTGAAATAAAAGGAACTTGATGTCCACAAGTTATCATAGATAATGCTGCTACATGAAAATATAACTTAAAAAGCACACGTTAAAGCAAACAAACAACAACTAACTTAAAAGTTTACGTAAATGTGTTGGCTAATTCGTAAAAAGTTACAGTTGTGACTAGAAAATAAAGTTCTGATTTATAAAATCGCCTGAAAACGAGACGTATGAAATAGAACTATGAGGTTGCAGTAAACTCTCAAACACAAAAATTACGATTGTTCATTAATGAAATTGTTTGGGGTTGGCCATGACATATATATCGATTAAGCATATGGAGGTTTACATTTATGAATAGTTAGGTGTATTATTCAGAATAAGAACAATATGAAAATAAAATAAAATTATTAAATACTAGTGCTATACTTTTCCAACTTCAAATTGGGACTAATCAATTTCAAAATGGGGCTAATCAATTTCAAAATAAGAATAAACAATTTCAAAATGGGAATAAACAATTTCAATTTGCGAATAAACAACTTCAAATTGGGACTAATCAACTTCAAATTGGGAATAAACAATTTCAAATTGAGAAAAGCTTTTTGTTAACGGTAGTCTTTGGACAATCGCAATTACATGGTTGTGACAATACATAATTACCTATTGTTAGTTGTTGCCGGTGCTCATGAATCTATATAATAACTAATACCTATAAAAAATGCCCTACATTAAGAACGTGGATCCTGACAATGTATAGAAGCAGATTCACGCGAATGTCAAGAAATCGACCGCCTATCGATGGGCGAAACATTAACTATATAGAGGGAGAAGACAAAAAATGTGGAAGAAAGAAAAGTAGCAAATTACTATATGAACATCGCCTATTTATGGAAGAGCGCATTCAGGAAAATCCTAAAATTACTTTGAAAGAAATGAAGCTGAAAATACAAAACAGTTATCAGTGTCCGGACACATTCTGTGGATACATCAATATGATTACTGTTTTGCATCTAACATTTTAACAACAATTTTCTCAGATGTCTCATGGAAAATATATTCATAACTTCTTCCAAAGTAAAGTTTTTGCTATTTGTTATTGCTAAAGTAGAAAACAATTCGCAAGTCATCGTGTTTCCTAAATAATTTTTTTGTACTCGTGACTTTAAAATTCATATTTCCCGGTCATTCCCGATGCGCTGAAAGTTACTTTTTCCGCACTGTGGTGCTTTTTACTTTCCAACAAAAACTAGGGCAATTGTGCGACAAGGATAGATATAAAAAATTACTAATGGCGGTACCTTACACTTTAGTGTGTTGTTCTACGACAAAAGTTAACATGTGCGTAAGGTATGTATAAAAGTTTAGTGATTTGCGCTATCAACTCAGTAAAGTAGTAAAACACTAAATAATTTTTATTTTTAAATTTTTTAGAATATTTTTAATTATTTGTTACAAAAAACATTGTATCTAACTCTTTCGGGAAGAATTTTCCCGAATTCGCACTACATGCAGCAATCCCTTCGGTTGTGCTGCAAACAAAGTGCTCATTCGGAAAAATTACTTTCCCGAACTTGTTAGGTAAATAACTATTTCAACGCCTAGAGCATGAAAATTGGTTTTACACGCGTCACTGGATGCTAGGCAAGGAAATAATACTTATTTATAGGTTAATTTATGAGCTCGAAAAATTTCAATGTATATTTTCCGTCATATCTGTGAACTGCAGTATGTTCTCAACAATGTTGTACTTGGTAATATTTTTAATTCAGATTGCAATAGTTCTAGATCGGAATGATAGTTTTGGAATAGGCAACGACATTTTTAAAAATTAGAGAGCGTGTGGCCGGCTGGTAGAGTACTTGCGCCAGGGCAGGTAGTGGTTTCGAGCCCCAAACCCGTACATTGGAAACATCGAACGCTCTCCGGCTATCATACGAATATCTTTGGAGGTAGTCCATAGGCGTAACTTGGGGGGGGGGGAGGCAATCGCCCCCCTAAGTTCTGGATTTAATTTTTTTTTAATTGAACTAAGATATAAAGTATTTTGTAGTACTTGTCCAAAATAGTTTGTAATAGAATTATTACTATTGTGGTAACTGGTCTAGCCATCCTTTTTGGAACTCTACCATTTTTGAAACATAAAACAGAGGCTCAGAGATTGCGTTTGTACTCAAGGACACAACTTCAGAACTCTGGCGTTTGCAGTATGAGCTATCGACGGTGCATGATTCATTGTTACTGGTTATTCCCCGATTTACTTTCCTAACTATAACTTGATCTGACCTACATGCAAGATGCACGTATTCAGCGGTTTCAGGCTCCAGCCCTCTAACCTGCTGCAGCAGTTCTTTGTCAGATACCATTGTCGCGCGGTGGTTATGAATTTTATTCGAGTTCAGTCTGGCAGCTCTACCCCGTTAAAGTGCCTCTGAATTCTCATTTTTAGCTTGTTCGTATATTTATTTTACCGGTACGGATGTTGAAATTGGGGGTTATTAATATGTAATTAATAAGTTATGGTATGGAGACCATGCCACTAACTGTCAGCTCAGCAAACAAACTCAGAACCACCCAAAGAGCTATTGAGCGTATCATGCTAGGAATAAGTCTCAGAGACCACGTCAGAAATGATGAAATTAGAAGGCGAACGAAGTGTGAAAACGTCATAGAAAGAATAGTGAGGTTAAAATGGAGCTGGGCAGGACATGTGGCAAGACAGGAGACGACACGATGGACAAGACATATTTTGCAGTGGAGACCAAGGCTACACAAACGCAGTATAGGACGACCACAAAGACGATGGACTGACGACATCACAGAAAGAGCTGGAAAAAACTGGCAACGTGTGGCACAAGATAAGAAAGAGTGGAAACAGAGAGGGGAAGCCTACATCCAGGAGTGGATAAGAAAGGGCTGTTAAAGAAAAATAATATGTAATTGTATTGTTGGTGGTTTGTAAATACGACTGCATGGAGCTTAAAAAACGCGTAGGAGTGACTTTGCTAAATTACTTTAAAAAGAAACAAAAAACAGAATTTCCGAGTGATAGTGAGCCTCCACCGTCGTCATCATCATCTCATATCAGTGTCAAGAGGCCAGACCAAGAAGATAGAGGTTCAGTGACTGATATTTCTCCATTGGCCACACCTTCCACGTTCATTCTTCAGTCTAGCGTAGACATAACAAATAATAGTGACTTATCAGAAAACCGCTATCCTTCAGAAGATTGTTCAAAAGCAAAAATATTCTTATCCATTGGGGTGGGTCCCTATCAGCCAAAATTATACAAATATCCTTTAAGCAAAGGAAGAAAGTTTAGATCTGAGTGGTATAATGAATTTAGCTGGTTAGAGTACAGTGTAGTAAGAGACTGTGCTTATTGTTATTACTGCCGAGCGTTCTCTGAAAATCTTTCTAAAGAAGAAGACATATTTACAGAAACCGGATATAACAATTGGAAGAAAGGCATAGAGAAATTCAAAAAGCACCAAAGTAGTAATGCTCATAAATGTTGTTCTTCAAATGCCACCGAGTTTCGCACCTCTCTGAAATTAGGTTCCATTGGAAATAAATTAGACTCACATAGGAAGCAAGTGAAAATTGTCATTATTTAGGTGCCCTTATAACCAGTATTTTGTTTAGCGCCTGCCAATGCATTGCTCTTCGTGGCCATAGGGAAAACGAACAGTCTGAAAATAATAGTAGTTTATTTATCTAAAACAAAAAGTGGCATTTTAAAAACAAGAAAGTTGTTTACGTCCGAGACGTCAGCCGAGGACACGGAATTACTTGCGAGGACCTTTAAAAACACTTTTCGTTTGTGGTGAATACAACGGTTTATTTCATACTGCAAGTTTAATGAATTTTAAATAAAAAGTTGTAAATCATTTCAAATTTCATGTCAACAACTGACGTATAATTTTAAAACTTTAAAATATTACTAGTACTACTAGTACTAGGACTTTAATGGTCCATTTTTTTGTACAATAAATAAGTGTTAAAGTACTTGAACTTTAAAATTTTACTTTAAAGTACTAGGATTTTAAGGTTCCATTTTTTGTACTATAAATAATCCGAAAATTTTCATTTTTGACATCAGTATGAAATAAAGGTAATTTGTTAGAACTTCTCTCCTTGAGGTCTAAAGATAATAATGTAGTTTTTCGTTATTATCTACAAAAAGAAAAGACATTTAGGTATGTCAGTCCCGAATATCAAAACTATTTCTTGGAGTTAACGTCTAAAAGTGTGTTAAGCCAAATAGTTGAAAATGTGAAAAATGCAGAATTATAGAGCGTTATTATGGACGAAACACAAGATTTAAAACGTCATGAACAAGTTTCTATTCTCTTAAGATATTGTGACAAAGATTTAAATATCCATGAAAGCTTTTTGGGGTATTATAGAACTGAAAACACTGATGGTGAATCACTTTTTAATTTATTGACAAAAGTGTTGGGTTCTTTTGGTTTGAAATTAGAAAATCTGAGAGGCCAATGCTATGACGGGGCTGCTGCCATGCGTGGCAAATATTCGGGAGTTGCTAAGAGGGTGAGGGATGAAAACAATCTAGCTGTCTATGTGCATTGTTATGAGCATGTGTTGAACTTGTGTATTGTTGATGTTAGCAGTTCTGTAATGACTGTGAGAAATATGTTTGGGGTGTTGAATAGGCTTCACACTTTTATTGAAGCATCTTCGAAAAGACACTCTGTTTTTGAAAATATCCAAAAGACTGAAGCAAGAAAGTCTACAACAATTAAGTCTCTGTCGGATACAAGATGGAACTGTCGTTTAGAAGCCATGCGTTCAGTTCTGATAAATTTCACTGTCATACTAGATACCCTCGAATCAATATCAAAGAATGACGTTGTTAGTGGATCCGAAGCAAACGCCCTTTTGAGATGTGTGACCGATTTCTCTTTTTTTATTTTCCCTAAACCTTATGTTTAGAATCCTGGAGATTACTAATAACATGCTATCAGTACACTTCCAAAAGAAAACTGCAAATTATTCAACAGCAATCTTACTAACCAAATCAACGGTAACTACACTTCAGCAACTACGAAGCACCGAAAACTTTAATAAATTTGGGAAGAAACAGAAGAAATGGCGGAAAAGGAAGGGTGTGATAAACCAGTGATTCCAAGGAAAAGAAAAGTTCCTGAAAAACTTGGTGGTGGCGACCTTGATGGAAATTATCAATCAGCTGCAGATTTCTATAGACAAAATGTGTACTTTCCTGTTATAGACATTTTGGTAAATGACATCACCGAAAAATTTAAAGAAAATGACTTGAAAGTGCTACAAGCATTGCGTTCAGTTTTAAGTAATAATGAAATTAGTGAGCAAGACTTGAACTTAGTGTGTGCCACCTACAAGAAGTCAGAAAAGGAATTTATTGCAGAACTGAATGTGTTCTCACGTATGTGTATAGATAAGAACATTGCTGATGATTTTGATCTCAGGATAAAATTTTTCATTGAACAGAGTTTAGGTGAATGTTTCCCTAATTTAAATGAGATGTGAACGCTCTCTTTCTTGTCTTCGAAGACTCAAGACGTACATACGCAACACTACTGGACAAGAAAGACCACCATCTGGCAGTTTTGTCCATTGAACGAAATGTTCACATTGACACCCCTAAAATAATTGATGAATTTGACGCTGAAGCAACTCTTCGAGGAAGGAGACTACAGCTTCATTAAGACCGACACCTTAGCTCATATTACTGCTTCACAATTTGGTATGTCGTATACAAAATAATTTCACTTTATATATTTGATATATTTATTAGTTTATTTTATGTAGCTTCTTGTTTCCCTTCAAGCTCATTAATGTTTATGACTTAAACTGAAGTGTACTCTGGTTCAAAAAGTGTATTGTGCTTATTAATTCTTCAATCTGAAAAATGTATAATTCTAATAATAATGATAATAAATAGTAACTGATATTGAACCGAGACATATCATTTTTAAAATTTTTTGCAATGTAGGAAGCTGTTTCGACAGTTTACATTTTTATGTGGTAGACAGAGATTTGATGTTGCCCCCCCCCCCCCAAAGTTATATCCCAAGTTACGCCCATGGTGGTAGTGGCCCCTACGAGGGCATTCTTCCCTAATTCAAGGAGTTAGGCTAGCCACCTACCCCGGCCGCGGCTTAAGATGGCTTAGAAAACCGCACTCAATGTGTGGAAATAACAGGCTCTCAGGCTAAATTAAGAGGAAGAAGAAGAAGAATCTTCCTCTTACTATAGGCTGCGAGCCTGTTACCAACTACTCAATGAGTCGTTCTAAGAGCCATCTTACGCCGCGTCGTGGGTAGGTAGCTAGCCTAGCCCATTACCCTCTCTTCTACAGGTATCACGACCACCAAAAGTGTTTGTATGGTGGCCGGAGAGCGTGAGATGATATCAATGCCCGAACGTGAAGTTCGAACACACTTCCTGTAGATTACAAGCTCTAATGCTTTACCTTTCGACTACGCTCTTATTCTAAAAATTAGAATGTATACTTGAAATTAGAGTTAAAGCAAGCCAAGCCCATGGATAAACCTTTTTCTACCACCCCTACTAAAAGTAGGCTTTCTATCAATAGCTTGTCGAACTAAAAATAACATATTATAGATCAGAGTACTAAAAGTAAAATCAGCTGTTTACTGTTAGCACACGTGTTAAAAGTAAACAGCGTATATATAATTAAAGTATTTTAAACTGAAAGTGAGGTTATAAAATTATTCTAGTTGCTTCTTAAGTTAGAGGTAAAGTGTTTTAAATAATTAAAGCGGTATGTAATGAACAAAGTAAAATTATTACTATAAATAATTACTTTTGACAACTACCGGCTGTAGAAATAGTCACCGGTACCGGCTACTTATCCACTGCCAGTTTTTATTATGACTTAAATTATAAGTGTCAGAAATGTAAACCTTTGCTAAATCGATATATTGATTAATAACAGTAAATTTAAGGTCGTAGAAAAAATATTGTATGCAAACTCGTGTTAAAAGCGTTATTGCACTTGACATGTTATGAAACTCAGTCTAGGGCTTCGTTTCATAATTTTCATGTCTCGTGGACTAAATAGCCCCTGCTAGCACTTGTTTCATAAATAGCTATTATGAGCTGGTAATCGACTATTTAGCGCACTGAAAATTATATCATTTACAGAAATGCATACTGCATCTTGAATGATTTTTTTTAAAATTTGGTCTTGGCTTTCAAATTTAAATTCTCGGTAATAACGTTTTTAATTTTTTTTTTAAACTTTTCCTGTGCGTTTGATAGTTTTATTTATATCTATAATTGGCTGTGTTAACAGCTGCTTCATAAACCTTGTTAAAATAATTGGAATTTTCCCTTTCTAATAAAAATTACACCTTAACTCTTTCTATGAGAAAGCTGCCTTTGATGCGCAGAAATTTTTATTTTGTTAAATACCACTAATTTTTTTAAATCTCAAAAGAATATCATAAAACATGTGCAATTTTTGCAAAAGAAAAGAAACGTCTATTTGTAACAATAATCCTCGAACCTGCCTCGGCCCATTTTCTCTCTTTTCATTTCCATTATAACCATTAAGGGTATTGAACACGACTTAATTCCACATGTAAAGCCTCCACACGTAAATACTTTACGCCGTCAATTGGAGTATTGCTTTCCTTCTGTAAGTCTACGTTAATTAGAAAGAGATGAATGAAAGTAAAACACTGCTTTTCGTAAAGAGTTAATTACGTTAGAACCAGTAAACGTAGAATTAAAATTTTTGTTGTATTGTAAATCTTGTGAAAAGTACTTTGTCGGAACCTTATTTAAAAAAAATATGGCTCAACATTTTTTTCAAAATTAGGATTAATGTAAAAAAAATAATAAAAACAGTATACATTTAAGGAATATAAGGTTTGTTTTTAGGATCCGCCATTCTTCAATTAGTTGTATGCGCAATAGTGTAAAGAAAATTAGATAATTTCTTTCGGTTTTTCTGTAATTCCATTTTTCATTTTTCTTGAATTTCATCGATCTCTTACAAGCAAACGCGCATCTTCATAGCGCTTTCTCGCTTCAAAAACGCTGCAAGAATCCAGGTTCGCACAATTGCCCGTTACAAATAGTCAGAATAACGTCGCTGCATCGTCCAGAGAAAATTGTTGGCTAATTGTACGCCCACTGCTGCGTACAAAGCAGCATTCAGCATTATTTGCCGATTACTAGGAAAGCAAGTGCAGTGTTTTCATGCGGTTTTACCATGGGAAATTATAAGCGAAGTGATAACGGTAAAAGAAGGGCACCATCTGTATTACGAAAAAATAGACGTTTGTCAACGTTAAAGTGTTTAAAAAAAAAACGGTAAGGTTTTGTTACGTGTAATTTTACATTTAGATACAGTTAAGGATTGTTTGGATAATTTCTTAGCTTAAATGCATTCATATAGTTAGATTCACCTGCATACGTTAGGTGTAGCTTTGGTTGCATACTCATTTTTGCAAAATCCTTGATTTTTAGGGAATTTTGAGTAACAATTTTGAAAATTGTTTTGATAGTACGATTTCCGGCGACCATTTTTAAGTTTTCCTTTTTTGGAGCTGCATGTGATCTTTGGGAATTTTCACTTAAGTGGATTATATAGTTTCCATAGTTCTTTGAGGAATCTGCCATCCAGAAATAGGAAATGGGTGTTATATTGCTAAAATGAATCCGATTGTATTGGGATAAATATATATTTCTGCAATTTACTTACTCGAGGCCACATTACAACTCTGGTATGTTAATTTATGATTGCCGTAGAATATTTTTCGATAACGTCTTGTATTTAGGCCTCCTCGTCCTAGTTTGGCCTCCTCGTCCTGGTTTGCTGTATCGTTCTCCAATTTTTCGGGATCTATTATGCCTGTGGCATTGTTGTTACTTGGCTAAGGCACCTGGAGCAACAATTCCGTTCCAATCCGAGCCCCTCAGCACATGTGATAGTTCGCATGCAAGGCTTCTCGCCATGGTGACTGCACTCGACTACGCTTCTCACCCGCAAAGTTAGATAAAGCCCTGACTCTTTGGAGGTTACTCAAGCTGGTGGACATCTTAATAGCTATCCCCCATAGCTGTTGATGTAGCGATCCTTCTGTGCACAATCCAGGTATCTGCAACACCTAGTGTTATCTACCTTTTGGTGTTTATTGAACTGAAAATATCGTTCGTTATGGCACTATGATCTTTACTTTATGTATTGTACTTACCTAAGTATATGCTAGCGAAATTCATGTCGTTTTACATGCGAAATATTGTATAGCTTTGTTGTACATCACGTGCAATTACTTTGGTGTAATAGGATAATGTCATTTTATGCACTTAATATCTTTACGTTTGGTAGTACTGCTTTGGTCGCATTCGAGTGTCAGATACTTGTCAATGTTCAAAATTTAAACCATTATTGGCGAGGGTCTCCGGGAGCATTAATTTGACATTTCACATAATATGAGCACCGTAAATACACCATTTTATGTGTATTAGCACTCCCCTAGGCGAAATGGTACCAATTCGAAGAGGTTCGCGACTAGATAGAGTATTTACCTAATTAATCAAGCGATATAGAACTTACTATTCTCCCGCATTCCGGTATCGCTGTTTTTAATTATATTTAAGTCACTATCGTAGTTGATACACGGGTACTCGAACGAATTGCGATTATCGTAGTTACCTTTTCGACTTTATTGATATAAAATCTTGTACATTACATACCACTAAGATTACATTTACAAACTATTCCATTTAATCACAGAATTGTGTTGCCTTTTCCAAGTATGACACAGAATTTCGAAGGTGTACAAACTGTAAATAAATAACTAGGTTATTTCGAGTCTTGGTGTTTTCTGTCTTTTATTATTTGTTTTTGTGAAACAGCTAGTGGTTTAGGAATTTACACGGCCACCTGTAGGTTTTCTGGTTTGGACCGTCTCAAACCAGTGGCGCTTCCGGACAACCCACCCCATCCTGCTCAGGACCTAGCTTGGCAAACGTTTGCTACACGACTAGACGATTCCTGTACCACCCTGCTGTGAAGTATTTATAATTTTTGTTTTTACGTGCAAATAAATTCCCATGTGTAGCAAATGTAATAGTTTCGTAGAATTTAAATCCGCTGGCTGGTGCCATGTTACATTATTGTTTTTACAGAAGAGAGCAGTTGAAGGAAACTTTAGACAATTCCACACGGTAAGAGAAACATTCGGTTTGGTAGCACATGTATCACTATATAAATTATAAAATTCTAGAAATGCAACACTAAGTTTTACTAGCGAAGAAACAAATAAAATTGTGGGACGTCGAATAATTGACGTTAATTATTTCTTCCAACAAATAACTACTTTTAAACACAGCGATACGTGCAATAACAGTGATCAGTATTACTCTATTACTGGGTGTGTATCTTGTCGATTTTAAAATTTCTTTTTGGTACGGGCGTTTAGACTATGCGTGTAGACTACTTGTTCTGTCAGTATACGCAAAAGTGATGTCATAGCAGTAAGCGCACTGAGTAACTGTAATATTGGTATCCTGCTTTATTCCACTACAGAGAGTGGGACATAAAGTTGTGCTACGTATAATCGGCCAACGTTGCCGCAAAGAAAAACTAAATAACGTGTTCAATCCCCTTAAGCAATAAAACTAAGACCCTCTCCAATGTATTTTTAATTTCAAAACAAACGTGAATTTGGCTTCACCATCGTGTAACCCAAATTTGTTTTAGTTCAACTGTTTTTTTTGTTGGGTCAAATTTGTTTCCGTTTTCATAAAATTAATGCGTGGGTATGTTGAAAAACGTACAATTTTTGTATCTGCAAACACATGACACGAAACCAAAAAATCGCCCGTATATTGTTAAGTGGATTTCAACTTTTGCAGTTTATTTTCTGTTACACGTATTCAAGCAATCGCTCTCTTGTAAATTATTCAAACTGACAGGCGCGCAAGTCTGCAGCTGAAGTTGATTTCGTTCAAAACGACGAGCTGCTGGCTCATAGATTAATCAAAAGGCTGTAAAAAGTCACTTCAACGTTAAGATAGGGGCTAGGGAACACACACGTTGAGCAGATAATTTCGAGATGTCAATCAAAACCCTCGTTAGGCCATTAAAAAGGTCATAAAAGTTCTTTTAAGATTGATATATATATGCATAAAACTAACACGTGTTCAGCAGTAAATTTGTTCTGGCACAAAATTAGTCATCCCATCTCTACTAGCGCCTCAGCCAATGAATTAATAGCATACTCCATTTTTAAGCCCATAGTAGAAAACATCTAATTGTTTCCCCGCCACAACGCATTCAGCTCTTTTAAAAGGGCCTTACTCACTTTCCAGCAGAAACAGTTTCTTCAGTCGCCGCATCGAAGCAAGTTGGTGCAGAGTTCTTTGCTTGTTTTTGACCACGACAGTTCTAATTTCCGGAGATATTTTCTCAATCCACTCTGAGGGATTTAATTTACGTAACCGGTTTGATTTGAGTTATTTAACTACAGCGACTCGTCCAAGCGCGTTTCCGGAAGAGCATCAAGCAACTCAAGCCACAGCAAGGATCTTAGAAGGTAATGTGTAAAGCGAATTAAGTGACTCACGTTTAAAAGACCTCATATAGCGTTCAGATAACGACAAATAGTCAGTATCATTTCACAAATTCATAATCCTGTATATAGTTAAATTTAGAATACCGAATGAGAATATTATCCTCATAATCATTTCACGAATTCATAATCCTGTAAATAGTTAAATTAAGATTACCGAACGAGAATATTATTTAACAGTTTGTAAAACACTATGACGTCATGTAGGACTTAGAATTCAAGTAATAAAATCAGATGATTTCATTGTATATAGTAGTTCTGTGTTTGACGTTAATATATTGAATTTTAATCATTCTGTTTTCTTGAATTTGACGGTTGTTGCATGCGTTCTTTCCTGTGTTTAATTGTAAAAGATTCTAGCTGTAGAAAATCACTTAAGGTAAGTTCCATCCGGAATAGCGCAAGGAACGACGTCGCTGCAGCCGTATGAACAACACACCTACGAGCAATTTTCTCTTTCCACTTTTAAGAAATCACTCAGTATTATTATTATTATTCCAAAAGTGGTGGCGCCTAGGCGTTTCACCCCCCTTAAGTTACCGAGCCCTGCCCGCTGTAAAGCACAGTCCCGAACTTACCAACTCCCTCGCGACTACCTACCCGCAAACCTATTTTTATTACAACCATTCCGGGCGGGCTGGGCTTATAGTCACCCAATATTGTCGTAATCCCGTTCTATCGTGTAATACTATTTTCCCTTGATAATAATTCTTAACAACAATTGATGTTTGCTCAGTTTTCAAAATGTATTTTTTTAAATTTAGATTTAACAATTTCGATAAATCATCTAGTCAATCTAGTGTGTTAATCATTCCGTTTGTAAATTACTAGGTAATTTACATTTGGTAATGTTGATTACTTAACATATTTTAAAATATGTGGGGTTGGCCAGAGAGTGGGCCAAGTCCATCTTAGGGGTCATGGCGACGCCACTGAAAGTGAGCTAGAGCTCCGTTTTACATGAACCATATACAGATTGCTGGCGAAAAGTGTGAACATAGCATAGGTAATGAAATGTGCTAGAGTATAGTTTATTAGCTTTGTTTGCGTTAGACAGAAATAAATGATTAACATCTTGCATCTACAGAATAAATTTGTTTTGTTTTCAGAAAACACTGAATTCTAGGATATTATATTTTAAATCACATATTGAGATGACGATTTATTTTGTAAGGGACAATCTAAATAAATCAAAAATTCACCTTTGATCCGACGTTGGGCGCCCAACAATTTAAGATGAAAAGCTCTGTGTAAGCTCCACGTTGCGGTTCCAATATAATTATGCAGTGAATAAGGCTCTAACTGTCTATATTGTTATGTTAAAATGTGATAATAATTTAGTTTAATCTCGCTTGTTAATTAATTATGGCTGTTGAAAATGAATTACAGCTGTTTAAAATAAGATGTAATATTTACTGCCCAACTGAATGGTTGTATGCCCTTTTAATATTTTATTCCACTGCAAAATCGAATGCACTAACTCATCGGTAAAACATGAAACTTCTCAGAGTGGGATCAGAATCGAGCTATAATCTTAAATCGGATCTGAATTTTACTGTCTCAATAGTTGGTACTTTAAATGCACGGTTCGGTAGGTCATAAAATTCTCAATTTGACAGATAAACACAAAATGTCGCTGGAGCAAACAGCGTATCTGAATGTTTTAAAACTCGCGGAAATATTGTGAATAATGCTTTGGGTAAGTCATTTAAATTTTTCCCGCTCTGCAACTTATTCGTGATTGTTTTTAGGATGACGTCAAAAATACCCGGGCCTTCGGCGTTTTAAGATCACGCCACGTCTGGCATCTGTTTTTCAACGCGTCGCTCTCGCCAAATCTGCATAATTTACCCAAACCACACTATTTTTGAGAAAACCGAAGCAAATGGGCCCTGGGAAACACGCTGGCCGTCTTCGGGAAGGTTTGATGTTGGATTCTAATGGGTTTCCGGAACGCTGACACTTAAAATACAGCTTATTTCCTACCTGGAAACTTTTGTCGATGCTGGTCGTAAGCTGGTCGTGGGGCCGCTGTTAATATTTCCGCCTCTGGGATTGCTTTACTTGCTGCAAATGTTGACGGTGGCCCTCTTGCAGCCTTCGCCGACGTCTTGGAATACAGCCCTCTGTCTCAGGATGCTTATTTTCACCAGGAACGAAGCTGGAAAATCCCAGTTGGAACGACTGCCTGTTGCTCCGGAACAGGATCGTAAAAATTTCACATTTATTTGTAGTGTAAAGCTTCACAAACACTCTCATATGAGCACTGACAAGCAGGCAATAAAATGCAATAGTTTTTCATGGTTAGTATGCTCGTTTTTATTTATAAATTCGTAGTTAAAGTGCAGCAAATTTCTTACAAACTCGCAGTAAATTAAAATCAATTACTTTCTTTTTTCCTAAACAAATTAGCATCATGTTGCCATGAATATTTAAATTATTTTTTGTTTAAGAAAATTAGTTTTAATTATTAACAGTTACAATTGGAAGAAAATTTGATACTTAAAACTAAAATTAACATTTCTTAAATCTATGTTATGGTCTTTTAATCTTATAATTTAAAATTGTCTCTTTGCGTTGCACTCGCAAACGTTATTTTAAAAGTCACTGCTTTGCTCTGTTTTACTTTGCTTTTAAATGCACTAATTATTGAGTTCCGCACTTTCATGTCTCTCGCCACAATCTGTTTCCAATATTTATCAATTGTTCTCTTTCAAATTCTTTCTATTCTGCTTCATATCGGTTTACCTTTCTGCTATGCTCACAATTTTTACCATCTTATGCTTTGACTTAATAAACTTACGCTCTATTCAAATTGCAGCCAACAAACCATTTCTGTTAATAGTAGTTTGTATACCAAGGCACTGAAGTATAACTTTTTATCACGAATGTGGATTTAGTTGCCGAGGCCCGTAGGGCCAAGGCAAATAAACCACATGAGGGATAAAAATGAACTTCAGTGCCGAGGTGTACACTATGTTTTATTTGAAATCGAGAAATCGTGAAATTACAACATTTTAACCAAATTTTGTAGGTTATGTTCGCTCCATTGACGTTTATCTATCGCCTCGCCACCTACAAAAAAGTCGTAAAACAATGGATTACTTCACTGCCGATTTCTCGTATTTTAATGACGATTTCGGCGTACTTCACTGCCGATTTCAAATAAATACATTTTTTGCGGTTTGGCTTTGCATCTGCACAAACCTTTCATTTTAAATTTTTAATTTACGAACCAATTCAAAACTCCCTGAACATGTCCTGTCTTAGCGTGCCTTTCTCTACTAATTATCGGTTCTCGCATCTCATTATCAATGCATTTACGATTTTACTCTTGTTTAACATTGCAGTTATTTAAAATACCTCAACTCTGTGCTTATTTGAATCAGTCGATTATCCTGCACTGCAGTCAGAGCTAAGTCGTGGGCTTAATGACATTACAATATGCCTATTTCTGTATAACGCATACAAAGTCCATAAACTATATTCTAACTCATTTGACTACCTATGTTCACATTTTTCGCCACCAATCTGTACAGTATGATTAAAAACTATTTTCATCTAGTATGACTATGAAATATTTCCTAATTTATGAATACAACTATAAGTCACTTCAACATCAAATGTCAAGTTTGACACTATATGCTGCGTTCGGCAATGTACCTCTACCAACTCCTTGTGCTAGCAGAAAGAGATCGATGATAACCATCGGCGCGGGTGGAAGTGAGATGAATGAACGATTTCGAGGAAACAGAGCTGTCAGAGGTACCTTTCCAAAAGCTGTTTAAGTATAAACGTAGTTGCATCCATAAATTAGGAACTATTCCAAATCCATACTTATATATCTAATGCTTCTATATTGCTAGTAGAGTCTGGGAACGCGCGATAACATTACGGCGCCGACATATAGTACGTCCGTCTCTCTCTTAGGACTACGCGTCTCGTGCGCATGCCTGGAATTCGAACTGCACAGTTTCGTTCACGTGTTTACGGACGATGCTTGCGCACAATGCACCAAGTTCGTGGAAAGAGCTGGTTGTCTGTATCACTTACGCTGTGACCCCTCCACTTACAGGCGCTAGCAATATAGAAGTATTAGATATATGGCCATGCTACATGAAAATAATGTTTGATCATATTTTATTTAGCTTAGTAAAAAGAAAATCATTCCAAAGAAAATTTATTTAAAAGAATAACGTAACTTAAACTACATACTCAATCGCGGCGGTAAAGAGTGGGGTAAAATTAAACCTTAAGGTGAATGGGATGTTTTTAAACCGCGCTGATCTTTTTTTATTATGACAAAATAAATCAAACAAAGTAGTTGCAAAAATGTATTGATATACAAATATTTCGGCACTAGAAGGTACTACCGAGAAGAAACAGTAAAACAGCTCAGCAGCTTATAATTATTTCATTTTATATCCGATCGCTCTGAATTTACAGAGTAATAAGTAAATGTAATAAATTGAATGTGTTTTAAAAGTAGAGCACCAGCCAGTGACAAGTCACCACAATTCATATAACCGCGTATTTTGATCATCATTTTTTAAATCTTTGTTCTGCCAGAGTGGTAAGCTAGTCCACTTACTACTTGGTTACTGTGTCCTATGTTGCGATCTACATGCTTAATACCTTGTGATTTGATAAAATACTGGGTGTCCCGCATAGACTGCATAATAATGCACTGGTCTGTTCTGTGGTCAAAAAGAAACAAAAAAAGACCTAATTAACATATATTCGCAAATGCATAGTTTCCGAGATACACGCTGTTTAAAAAAATGTTTACAACAAAAGCAATAAACTAAAAACTAAAATAAACGGTTACAAAATATGTTCAATGTGTCTACTATTTTCTTGGACGCATGCACGAATTCTTCTCCTAAAAGAGCTTCGTATTCGTTCAAAAATCCCTGGAACTTGCCTGACTTGGTTAAAAGCATAGTTAATTTTATTTCTTAAATCATCTAGGTCATGAATTGGTTCAGAGTAAACTATTTGTTTTAGATTATCCCATATGCAAAAATCAAGCGGATTTAGACCTGGTGAACGAGGCGGCCATGGCACCGGACCACCACGCCCAATCCAGTTATTGTCAAATGTTTCTCTTAACTAGTTTCTTACTTGTACGGAATAATGTGCGGGTGCCCCATCATGCATAAAATATGCATTTCGACGAGTTTGTAACTGCATATCATCAAATATTGCTTCCAATTCGTTTCGTAAGAATTGAAGGTAGGGATGGGCGCGTGACGTGAAAACAGTCGTGTTACGTCGTGAACGTGACTAATATTTGAAAATCGTGACGTGAACGTGAGTGAACGTGAGTGAAAATTTCCAAGGCGTGATTCACGTTTCACGTTAATTTAACGTTAAATATTTAGTAACGAATAAAAAGCTGCAGGGTGCTCCGGGTGGTTTTATTTTTAAACCAATTTATTGTGTAGTTGAACTTATTATTCTAATAAAAATAATGTTTTGTTTTGTATACTCGGCTTAACGCTGAAAATGTTAATTACGTTTTATTATTAAACCAAAAATGTATTGTGTAGATGTGTAGATGAACCTATTTTTATAAAAGTAATGTTTTGATTTGTATACTCGACTTAACACTGAAAATGTTGATTACATTTTATTATTAAACCAATTTATTGTGTACATGTGTAGATGAACTTATTATTATAATAAAAGTAATGTTTTGTTTTGTATACTCGCCTTAACGCTGAAAATGTTGATCCTTTTACGTAAACGTACTTTTAAACCTACGAATTAAAAGTGGTGCCTAGCAACATATACCTTCTGTACTCATACCAATAAAAGAAACGTCAATTCCAATGACAGGTTAGTAAAAGTAATGTCTTTGAAGACAGCTGCAAGGAATGTATTTGCTAGAAATCAGTATTTATCCCTTGTTGTAAGTTATTGTAGTAAATTTTAATTTTTTCTTTTTATGTCAACTATTCTGATTGCAACATATCACGTAAATGATGTCAAGTGCAAAACATATTTTTAGTTCGGTTTAGGGTTTTTTTCATTGCTTTTAAATTTGAACAATCTGTTCTATCTGAATTTAAATTTGGAAATAAAAGCTGCGTGTCACGTCGTGAGTTGCGTGTCACGCCGTGAACGTGAGTAAACGTGAGCGTAAGCGTACGTGAACGTGAGTGTTTAAAGCAAGCGTGAAACGTGCGTGACGTGGGTGAAAACTCAGTCACGCGCCCATCTCTAATTGAAGGTATGCATCTCCTGTTAGCCTGTTTGGAAGAAAACTGGGTCCTAGTAATTGATCTATAACTCCAGCCCAAACGTTGAAAGAAAAGCGTCTTTAATGACGTGTTTCAACTATTGCATGGGGGTTTTCATCGCTCCATATGTGCGCATTGTGGTAATTAAAAATCCCGTTTCGCGTAAAAGTGGCTTCGTCGGTAAATAAGACATTCTCCGGGAAATGAACGTTCACTTGTTCACGAAGTATAGCCCAACCACAAAAAGCTTCTCTGTTTTCACTGTCTCCTTCGGTTAAAGCTTGCACTTGTTGATAGTGAAAGGGGTGTAAAGACTGCTCTTTAAGAATTCGCCAAACAGTGCTTTTGCTCGTATTTTTCATGGCGAAAATTCGTCTTGTACTGGTTGTTGGATCTTCTTCAACTCTCGCCAAAATTGCTTCATCTAATTGCACAGGTCTAACATTTGCTCTTTCCCTGGTTTCTTTCAATTTTACGCTTCCAGTCTCTCGAAAAAGTTGGAAAACTCTTGTAAACATTTGGTGGTGTGGCAAATTTCTGTTGGGATATCGTTCTTCATACAAATGCGATGCTAGCAACGAATTTCCATCGGCTAAACCATATCTACTAACTCTTCCACAGTATATGTAATCGGAGCCATGATAACAAATCGAAAAAACGTCTAATTAAGATACATAAAAAAAATAAATTTAAAGAAAAAGTAGTAAGCCTATTTAATGTTCGGATTTTACAATTTACTTAAGTCGGTACATATCCTGTGGTACAAAATCAGTGTTTATCTCGGAAACTATGCATTTGCGAATATATGTTTATTAGGACTTTTTTGTTTCTTTTTGACCAAAGAACACGCCAGTGCATTATTATGCCATCTATGCGGGACACCCTGTATATTACGAATGGTAATTTCAAATTGTTATCGAAAGTGTAGTTAGAAATATACCATGGACAATCTGTTATATGCAGGATCTTACATTGAACACTTGGTAGAAAAAGGTGTTCATTAATAGAAATATTTGGAGTTGGCTATGATTCACCGAAGGTATGTCTTGATTTAGATGATCTACTCTCAGTTGTCATTACCATTTTTAAATGATGTATTAGGAAAAGACATACCGTTTTCAAAGTATTAAGCATGTAAATTGCGATATAGGAGACAGTAACCAACTAGTGAGTGAACTAGCTAACCAACCTCTGGCAGAACAAAGATTAACAAGCACGATCATAGTTTTCGTGGTCAAAGCTAGACAACATTGTAAATCTGGACAAAAGTTGTATAGTATTCCAACCAGAAATTGGAAAGCTATTTAAAATCAGGCCAGCATTGAAAACAGTAAGTCATTTCGTAATTTAATTCATAAAATTACTGTTTGATTGTCATTCAGTGACATTTCGATAATAACCTTTATATTTGACAGATGCATTGGGAAGTTTAGAAGCCATATACGTTTTTCAACATATTCTATGCTACTATACAGTTTTAAAAACACGACTAGTACCTACTTAAATCATGCATAATGTTACAAAGCCTTAACAAAACCGTTACATGTACAGTTTGCAGATGAACTGTCATTACTTGAAAGCTGATTGACATTAGAATATTATTTACTGATCGTATGAAACCAACTTAGACATGACTTACACTTTTCATGGTGTACTGGATTTTAAATAGCTTTCCAATTTTTGGTTGGAATACACATATAAGTTGTGTAAAGGTAGGTATCAGCTGACCACCAAAGTCGTTCAACGCTCCCTGGCACCGTTAGTCAGCTCCATGGCAAATAGTATACATGGATTTTCTTGGTTCACTTAGAGGCACCCATTACCTGATATTCATAAATACATTATAGTCAAATGGTATTATAGACCAAGAGCCCATAACACCTAAATTACTAGTCATAGCGGCAAGCTCGGTAGGTAATAAACTTTTTTATATTGCTCAAGTAAGTTGCAAAAACGCAAGTATGGCAACCGAACTGCGGTTACAAATATTAACGGCGGCTTTGGAAAATTGTTAATAAAATTAATGATTTTTTTAAAGCGGCAAGGCTAATTTTTGTTGTAATCCATAGACAAGGTCTCTAAACCCCATACGGAAAGTATGTGCCATACTGATACGAAGGGTATAAAGGGCCGCCATACTAGGTCAAACTGGTAATTTTTTCGTTGCAAAAATAGCGGCAAGCTTCAATTTTTGTTTACTACTTCATTTAAACGCCAATTATCCCAAAATATAATTGCCATACCGCTCGGATGGTTATCTGGGTAGCCATACTGGTACAAACATGTATGATTTTTTGCTCAAAATTTGTGACAGCGGCATGGCTAATATTGAAGGTGTAACTTGTTTACGATGTAAAGAAGCATCAAATAACTTTGCCATACTAATAGTGTAGTTGGGGGGGGTTAAGGGTTGAAAATTGTACGTTTTTAAGAGTTATTTTAGTGATGGAGGCGCATAGCTATCTTTTTGAGACAGCTGCTGACAAAAGCACATCTTGCCTAATTCAATCGTGTTGTGACATTGACATATATTACGTTTGAAATGTATAACTATCTAAAATTATGTTTTATTTGTAAAAAGCATAGCGAAGATGTTCGATTATTTACGCTCGATGCATTAAATGAGTGTAGTGTTTCTTTATAGGTTGCAGTATGGTAATGGCTGCCATGTAGGGTAAAGGAATATTACCGTACGGATACAGTTATGACTTAGGTACCAGACTACTTTTGTATATATGTAAACAAAGGCGTAGTTTAGTAAAACCGGTAAACTTATATAATAGCAACCGTAGTCTGCGTTGATTAATAAAACTTAGTCTTTATGAAGCCTGCCAGCTAACCGAATGTCGGTAATACGCAAATTATTGCCACGTCATGAAAATGGTCGCTGGGTGACACCATCTGACAGATCACATATTTTCCCTTTATGTGATAACCTTTATCTAGCCACAAAAATTTACAATATTTGATGGAAATTCATGATAGAAGACATTTTTCCTATTCCTATTTCAACATGAAGACAAAATGTTTTAACCAAGAAGACTGTACTAAGGAGAAATAACTCGCGTTTCGAAGCGGACCGCTAAAAGTTGACAAATATGGCGGTCGTCGTGTACTATTATCCATTCACAAAACTCGTGAACTGTCAATGTCAAATATTTGCTGAATGTAACGGGAAATTACAGTTTTTACAGACCATGTTTTAACAATTAATAACACACTTGAAATACACTCCATTTGATTAACAACCGTAAACTGACTTTTAATCGCGATTACAGGTTAATTTAGCTCGCTTCCAACTCTCGAACGGCAGCGAAAACGAACGAAAATGACCAAAGATAGTACACGCTGTCGACAGCGCCGCGACGGCTATCCCCGGCATTGGGGCCGCTTTTATATACAGCCGTCATAGAAAGTTACATCTCTTTAGTACAGTCTTCTTGGTTTTAACCAAGCATAAGCTTTCAAATTTGAAACGTCAAATTGTGTGAACTAGCGCTAATGGGCAAAATATGAACTATTGAAATAAATGCCAAAACAGCCAAATTGGCAGGCTTTGTATACGTACAACCTATCAAAGCAGGCGACAATAGCAACATATCAACTGAAACAAAAAATTCCTTAGTAATTCCATAAAAGCTTGACAATGAATGGATAAATTTGCTTTTAGTAACAAAGTTTGTTACAATGCTCTCTTTGTCTTTGTTGTGTTGGGTCGGGTCTCTGCTGTATATGTAAGAATCGGTCTAATACATGTTTTATAAATACGTGCTTTACTTTGTATTGTCATATTCCTATTCCTTCATATGACGTCTCGTAGGCATCCTGAGATTTGGTTTGCTTTGTTTATTTGATCTTGTACTTCCGCTATTACATTTTCCGAACTTGATATCGCTACTCCCAGGTGGTTGAAACACATCACTTGTTCTACAGGTTGGTTCAGTTGGTTGTCTATTACTAACTTACGTCTGGTGGGTTCTCTGGCAACTGTAAGGCATTTTGTTTTATTTATGGAGTTTTTCATGTTGTATTTTTCTGCAGTTATTTTAAACCTGTGTAACTGTCTTTGTAGGTTATTTTCCTATTCAACCATTAGGGCGACGTCATCTGCGTCCCACCGTACTGATCTTTCTATTTCTAGTTCTCGCCTTTTGTTAGGTCTATTATTTTATTCATTATTATGCTGAACAATAATGGGCTCAGACTGTCGCCTTGTCTTATTCCGCATGATATAAGCACTTCTTGTGTCTTTGATTACTTTTATTTTTGTTGTATTGTTACTGTTTAGCATATGAATGGTCTGTATTATCTTTTCATTATAACTTGTATAAAAAAGTATTAAATCATTGTACGAAGTCCTTGTAAATGCTGATTTAGGTATTTTTTCGAGTATGGCAAGCCTTTATACCGGGTGGCCATAAATATCTGATATCACATTACCTTTGGAAGCAACACCGCTTTATTAAAGTGATGAATCCAACTAAACTAAATGTCATTAAATGTCATCACAACTAAAACTCCTATCTGTCAAAAATTATTACATATTGCAATAAGTAATGGAGTTAGTACAGGAGATTTTTATAATCGAGTCGTAGGCTAAACTGCAGAATCTGGGACACATTCTCCTCCTCTTATTTTCATTTTATTACATTTCATACCAATACTTATTATAATTGAAATATGTATAATGCTAACCAACATTTATAAGTAGCTAATTGCATGGCTACCGGGATCTCAGATGTTTATGGCCACCCGGTATAATATTTATTACTATATTAATTTACTGAATTTGTTGTTAACTATATAAATAAACCGATGCCATACTTGCCGCTATCACAAATTTTGGCCAAAAATCATACATGTTGGTACCAGTATGGCTACCCAGATAACCATCCGAGCGGTATGGCAACTATATTTTGGGATAATTGGCGTTCGAATGAAGTAGTAACCAAAGATTGAAGTTTGCTGCTATTATCATTTTTGCAACGAAAAAATTACCAGTTTGACCTAGTATGGCGGCACTTTATACCCTTCGTATCAGTATGGCACATACTTTTCGTATGGGTTTTAGAGACCTTGTCTATCTATTACAACAAAAATTAGCCTTGCCGCTTTAAAAAAAATCATTAATTTTATTAACAATTTTCCAAAGCAGCCGTTAATATTTGTAACTGCAGTTCGGCTGCCATACTTGCGCTTTTGCAACTTACTTGGGCAATATAAAAAAGTTTACTATAATCTATTCCATCTTTAAAAAAACGATGGTTGGCCATGACAATCTGACAGATATCACTCTGTATATAAACTGACAAAACTACGGTAAAGTTAGGTTAGGAATTTTGAAGGTTCAGAATGCCCGATGTTGCCATAATGTGCTACATTATTTTTAGTAATTATAGAATAGATAACAGATCTTCCTACCTATAAATAAATGATGCACTTTTTAAGAAAATTCTTCTATGGGATAGGAATTCAGTGTACTCAACGTTGAAAATGTTCATCAATCTACTAATAATTTGATCATTGCTTAGATCGGTTTTATATCGTCTGAAATGTGTGTAGCACTTTAACACACTGCTTTCGTCGCCGAAGACACAACATTGTGCATGCTGTTTATTAAATTTTTCACAATAATCACTTACACTATCACTTAAGTGTCGTAATGACATTTATTGACATATTTTCTTGTCTTTTGGTTTGGTAGCATTGGCAACACGGCATTTCAAATTTAGTTAGAAAAAGTTTGCCACCACAAAGAAATGAAATATAACTACTGCTTTCCTTAGTACTGCCAATTTAGGAAAAGAAAAGCATGGCAACCTATCGTTTTTTTAAAGATGGAATAGATTATACCTACCGAGCTTGCCGCTATGACTAATAATAATAATAATAATAATAATGTATTTATTTCCCAACAATAAATTATAATACATTAATTAATTTGGCATAAAAATAATAAGTCGAATTGGTAGTAGTAGTAATTCAGGTGTTATGGGCTCTTGGTCTATTAGACATAACTAGCAGTCCAGTGAGACAAATGTCTCATTTAATAAAACAAAAAAGACCGTTTTGCAAATAGAACGCGTATTCACCACACGTACGTATATGACGTCATTGTTGGTAGCAAACTACCAGTCGCATTAGCCTTGATGAAGTTTGCCTAGAATCTAACCTAAAAAGTTAGGATGAGGATAATTAAGATAATAATTAGTGTTAGAGACTGAAATTCGGTTCCTGACCTGACATGACCATTCCAAACATATAACTTTAATAACTTTTTTCTCTATCTCTTACGGTTTGGCTGCTGAAACAGCGTCCCGGAGGGACGGACGGACAGACAAGTCTATTAGATAAAGGATTCCGAAAATGGCCAAGCTGAAAACACAGTGAAATCTTTCAAGAAAGAGGTCTATGCAGCACTGTCAGATGACAGAAACAAACGCACCAGTATTGATGTTTTGATAAGTTATTAATTATTAAACTACCGTAATGCAAAAGACTCCGTTTCCATTCGACGGATTCTTTTCGCCGGAATTCGATTCGCCGGAATCCGTCACGCCGGAAGTCTTTTGACCGGAATGCATTTCGCCGGATATCAAGATCGAGGACATTATGCTGATCGTGGGGACAACACCGGCCGTGGTAGTGAAAAAGAGCTATCAAAGACTAAACAGGCTAGAACGAGACACAGTACTTTGCCGAATTTTTTTATATGACACGATTCGGCGAAATGCATTCCGGTCAAAAGACTTCCGGCGAATCGAATTCCGGCGTGACGGATTCCGGCAAATCGAATTCTGGCGACAATGGAAACGGAGCCCGTGTTAGTACCATAGTGAACAATAAATTTAGGCCGGAAAAATTAAAATTGAGGTTAGTTGGACATACGTAGTAGTAGATGTCAAGCGAATGGCAGGCCGGCCTAAATTTATTTACCATCATTGTAACCTATGAGACTATAGAGACACAAACAATAAAAGCTAGGCAGAAGCAATCATTGAAACCAAACAGTATCAGTGCAAATTTGTTCTTCTGCTTCGTCAACCTATGTTTGTCCACTGCTGGACGTAGGTCCCCCAAACGTTTCCATGTCTTCCTATTCTGCTCAGTATTCATCCATTGTTTTACCCGCTACCTTTCTGACGTCGTCCACCCATCGCTTTTGTGGTAGACCAACACTTCAATTTGTTTCTCTGGGTCTCTATGTTCTTCTTTTTTATTCTTCCTCTTATTATAGGCCAGTGGCCTGTTTTAACCACAAAGTGGTTCTATGAGCCCCCTTTGCAGTTAGGCCGGGTAGGTGGCTAGCCTTGCCCATTGAAAATGAAAAAGAGTTTCCTTGTTTTAGGAGTTAACGACTATCACAGGTGGTAGCCGGGGAGCGTACGATTTTTAAACTCAACCGGGTTGGCCGCCTGAGAGGCGAGCATTTGCTCGCGGGGCCATTCGCTCACAGTCTCCATGTTGTTACTTTATATACCCATTGGCCTTTTGCTAGTCTGGCCACATGTCCGTTTTATCACCATTTTATCCCTGCCACTTCTTCCATTCTATCGCTGGCTTTGCTTCTTTTCCAGATTTCCTCGTTTCGGATTCTTTCTCGGAGAGAGACACCGAGCATGCTTTGTTCCATTGCTCTTTGTGTTGTTATGAGCTTTCTGGCAAAAATATTAGTGAAGCACATAGTTTCCAGTCCATAAGTACTAACTGGCAGAAGGCAGGTGTTATACATCCTGGTTTTCAAGTTCGTCGGGATTGTGTTATTTTTCAAGATATGTCCCAGTTTGCCAAAAGCTGCCCATATCAGCCTAATTCTTCTGGTGATCTCTAACATGCTACTTCTTCTTTCCTATCCTAACATTGTGGCACACATAAACGTACTCATCGATATGCTCAATGTGGTTATTTCCTATGCATATTTCGGTATCATCAGCGCTCATAACTTTTGTCTTACTGTAGTATATTTTTAAACCTATTTTTGAAGGGACTTTGTTTAACTGGTTCAGTATTTTATCTAACTCACTTATGTTATTAGTGTGCAATTTATGCTGCGTGTGGTTTGATGTAGGTCAGTGGACGAAATACGATATGATAAAAATTCTATAAAATTCCAACTAAGGTTGGCGTAAGTTATCGTGCAAAAATGTTTCAGCAAACACCATTACAACCTACGCCAAATGAGGCGCTATCAATTCCACAAAACAGTGCGCTATTTCAGGATAATTGCGTGAGATCGCCGAGTGAGCAGGCGCTTTATAATGCTTGGAAGAATGCTGAGCATGAACGAAACTGCATAGCTAGCAAACTTGATGCAATGCAGCAGCAACTCGAAGGCATGCAAGAAATGCATACAGAGCTAGAAACCAAATACAAAGGGCTAGAAAAAACTTTGGGGCAAAGTGCACCAGCCCAAATAGACGACGATAAACCGGTACAGTAGGTACTTCACTGATGAGGAAGAGTTAGCTAAGGACACAGAATGGATAAGGGTAAAAACAGGTAAAAAAGAAAAATGGATACGTCACTTAGCCCACCACAAATTACCACAAAGGACCTGGAAAACGAAAAGCTTGAAGCTAAAAAAGTGCCTAAGTCTCCGCCAATAGTTGTGGATGGCGTAGAGAATTTTAAACAGCCCCATGCAGCAATCGATAAAATGATGAAGAACTATCAAATTAAATTTATATACAATAACAACATTAAAATTAATGTACCTGACAAAGACTGTTATAAAGCACTGACGAAACTGCTGAGCGAAAATGACTTCTCATGGCATTCGTTTGAAAACCAACAAAATAGACATGTTAGGGTGATGGCTAAGTATTTACATCATACTTGCGACACCGAGCAAATAGTCCAGACTCTACGGAAAAGAGGATATAAACTGATTGAAGCAGTACCCAAGTTAAAATATAAAACTAAACAGCCACTAAATACGTTTGTACTTGTCTTCAGACATGATGAAGATATCAATAAAATATTTGGGATAACAGACATCATGGGCATAAGAGTTGAAATTCAGCCAATTTGAAAATCCAGATTAGTACCACAGTCTAAGCGGTGCCAAGCTTATGGGCATACCTAAAGGTACTGCGCTAAGGAACCCAGATGTGTGAGGTGTACTGGGAGACATCTCACAGCGGATTGTACAAAGCCAAAAGATGCAACTCCAAAATGTGTTCATTGTGGAAAAGAACACCCAGCCAACTACCGTGGGTGCATAGTAGCGAAAGAGATGCAAGAAATTAAAAATAGGCAGTTTAAGAAACCTAATCTAAATAAACAATCTCAAAAACCCACTCAACGTGTAACTTCAGTGGACTGTATGAAATAATACACTAATTTGACGCAAAAAGGCCGTTTATTTAGCGTAATATAGAAATGAAATTTGGACCCCTTACTGTAAACGTGTTGCACGGTTCACAGCTGTCGCAAATCTGAGTTAGACGGGGTGACGCCAATACATAGCAAGGAGGGGGCATAAACAATGTACAGGGTGGTACAAACATTTCTCAACATGCCGCCGGCCTTGAAAGTATAACTTTCAATAAGAAACAATATTTACATGTATGTATGATATAAACATGAAATCTAATTTAACGCTAACAGTCGCTAGCCGCACAAACGCACAAATACACAAAAAGGCCCTTCACTTCACTCTCACTTACACCGCGGTGTTCCCCAGCGGGAGGGGGCAAAGCTTAGCGAAGGAGCGACGTATGATGCCGTTGGACGTACGGACGGAGGCCACTCTGTTGACTCCATCTTTTCCAGGGTAGAGTTGAACGATGCGTCCTAATCTCCATTGAAGGGGAGGTGAGTTGTCCTCTTTAACCAATACCAAGGACCCCTCAACTAGATCGGAATGGTGCAAATTCCATTTTGAACGTTGCTGGAGTTCTGACAAATACTCCTTACTCCAACGTGACCACATATGCTGCTGGAGCTTTTGAATTCTCTGGTACGTTGACAATCGTGAATCGGGGACCTCTTGTACATCGGGATCTGGAGCTGATACCAGAGGTCGACCAAACAAGAAGTGAGCAGGCGTTAGCGGCTCTAGGTCGTTGGGGTCTGATGATATAGGAGATAACGGACGGGAATTGAGGATTGCTTCAATTTGTATTAGCAAGGTGCAAAGCTCTTCATAAGTAAGAAGCGCATTACCTGTTACACGTTTTAAATGGGGTTTAGAGGACTTTATGCCTGCCTCCCACAGTCCACCAAAGTGTGGGCTGTGCGCGGGAATAAAGTGCCAGCTGATTCCCTCACTAATCGCGTACTGAGCAATAGCAACATTCTGTTCTTTAAGAAACATGCCTAATTCGAGGAGCTCGGAATTAGCTCCTACAAAATGTGTCCCATTGTCGGAGTAAATATGGGCAGGTTTGCCTCTTCGGCCTATAAATCGCCTAAGAGCAAGTATGAAACACGCTGTTGTGAGGTCAGTGACCAGTTCGAGGTGCACTGCCTTTGTGGAAAAACATATGAAAAAGCATAAATACGCCTTGTTGGTTTTACAACCGCGACCTTTTCGGTCTTTGACCGTTATGGGGCCGGCATAGTCGACTCCGGTTACATAGAAAGGGGGTGACGGTTCAGTTCGTGACCCAGGAAGGTTGCCCATAATCGGCTCAGTGAGTTTAGGTGAAAATCGGTAACACCTTAAGCATTGGTGTACAACTTGTTTAACGAGATTCCTGGCTGAAACGATCCAGAAGCTCTCTCTTAGGGTCGAGAGCAATAGCTGGGGTCCAGCGTGGAGCAATCGAATGTGCTCCCGAGAAACAATGAGTTTAGCAAGATGGTGCTTTCCTGAAACTACCATCGGGAATTTTTTATTAAATGAAAACTGGGAATTTCTGAGTCTACCTCCGACTCGAATGATTCCGTTCGAGTCCAAAAATGGGTTTAGCCTTTTTAATGAACTGCAATTCTTCACAGATTCGGACCTACTAAGCTGCTTGAGCTCTTCAGGAAAGGACTCGGTTTGAGAAATTTTGACTAAAGATAAGAGTGCTTCTTGCAGCTCCTTTGGACTAAGGGACCCAATGGCACGTTCGACCTTGGGAATGAAGCAGTTGCTTCAAAACCGTAGGCAATACGCTACTATTCTTTGTAATCTAGTGAGATTAGAAAATGTGGTAAATGGAAATTGAAGTGTAGAAACCGCCGATGACAGGCACTGTGGTTTCTGTTTTAGGTCTGGTAGGTTTGGATTTGAGGCGTTTGAAATTGGCCATGAATCCTCATCCTTGAGAAGAAAGGTGGGGCCATTCCACCAAATGCTAGACTCCTTTAACTGTCGTGGATAAACACCCCTGGAAAGCAGATCAGCTGGGTTAGACTTGGTGGGAACGTGCCTCCACGTAGCATGAGATGTGAGTTGTTGTACATCGGCAACTCTGTTGCAAACAAAGGGTTTCAGGAGGTTGGGGCTTGTCTTCAACCACCCTATGACAATAGTAGAATCTGTCCACAGAATACAACGACTTATGGTTAGATTTAATGCCTTCAGAACTAGGTCTGAGAGTTTGGCAAGAAGAACGGCTCCACAGAGCTCAAGTTTCAGAATTGTGATGGGTTTTAGTGGTGCAACTTTGGATTTCGCACAAAGAAGTGATACGTGAATTTGATTGATATGGTTTTTTGAACGCAAGTAAATGCATGCGCCATATGCATGATTAGAGGCATCGCAGAAGCCATGTAGTTCTACCTCTGTGAATTCTTTGCAAAGAACGTGACGAGGAATTTTTAGATCATTGAGGAGTGTGAGCTCGTTGCGATATGAACTCCATTTATCTTGGATACCGTTAGGGACTTGATCATCCCAAGACAGCTTTTCCATCCATAACTGTTGCAAAACAAATTTTACATTAATAATGCATGGCGTGAGGAGACCTAAAGGATCAAATATTTGTGATATTTCTGAAAGAATGATACGTTTGGTCATTCTTCTACAGGAGGAATTTGGTATTGAATACATTAACTGGTCAGTGTGAAAATGCCAGACTAGACCTAACGTGTTTGTGTGCTCATGGGAGCCAAACTCAAGAACACCTGGGTGAATATCAGCTTGGTGAATATCACTGAGGACTGCTGGGTCGTTAGAGATCCACTTGCGCAATTTAAAACAACCTGACCTAAGGACATTGAGAAGACTTGAACAAATGTGACGTGCTTGATCTAGGGTGTCAGCGCCTGTGAGCAGGTCGTCAACGTAGAAATCTTCCTTTATTATTTTGGCGATTTCGAATAATGAATCTTCACATTCAATGCCTAGTTGGGTTAAACAACGAATTGAAAGGAAACTGGCTGAGGCAGTTCCATATGTGACACTATTCAAATTGTAAGTTTGAAGTGATTCTGTGGGACTAGATCGCCACAGGATGCGCTGGAGAATGCGCTGGCTAGGTTCTACTTGCACCTGCCTGTACATTTTTTCGATTTCTGCGGATATTGCATAGAAATGCTTGCGAAATCTAACAAGGATCCAAAATAGATCTTGTTGTATGGTCGGGCCAACCATCTGTATACTATTCAATGAATGCCCTGTAGAAGTAACCGCAGAACCATTGAAGACTACTCTGAGCTTAGTAGTAAGGCTCTCCTCTTTGAGTACTCCGTGGTGGGGGAGATAATATGAAATTTCTGAAGAAGTGGGATTGGCTACGGACATGTGGCCAAGGTCCTCGTACTCCTTCATGAAGGCGATGTATCTTTCTGAGAGAACTAGGTTTGACTGTAGTTTCTTCTCAAGTGATTGAAATCGTTTACGAGCTGTTTGAAATGAATCACCCAATACAGTCGCAGGGCTCTTGAAGGGGATTGAAACTATAAATCTACCCTCGGCGTCCCGACGGGTATTTTGAACGAAATGAGCCTCGCAGGCGTTTTCCTCCTTTGAGAAAACTTTCTCGATTGGGTAGTGCTCGAGTTCCCAAAATCTCGTAAGTGAATCTGGGGTGTCTTCGAGGCAACTAATATTGCAATGGCTTTGGCTTTGGCTTACCAAGCTGGTACTGGTTGGACCGGAAATTACCCATCCAAAACGTGTCTTTTGGAGGATTGGAAGATTTGGGCCTAAAGAGATTTGCCCTATACACAAGAGCTTCCAGAAGACTGGAGCACCTAACAAAATGTCAATTTCGCCAGGAACATTAAAGGAAGAGTCAGACAATTTGATGTTGTCTGGGATCCTGTACTTGGTGCGATCAACGCGAAAACCGGGCATTACGCCGCTAATCTGGTCTATAACAAGACATGAGACTCCTATAGTGAATTGTGTGTGATGTGCTAACAGCTCGACATCACATCTCAAATGAACGTGGGAAGTGACTTTACTTAACCCTGAAACAATAACATTTGCATCATTGACTCTCAGATTTAGCTTTTTAGAAAGACCTGAAGTAATGAAGTTAGACTGAGACCCTGAATCCAACAGGATTCGAACAGAGTGTGGAGTTCCGGCAGAATCAAGGATCTGCGCAGAAGCAATGGGTAGTAGCGTTTGAACTTCGTTGAAACAAAATGCTGAAGTGATCTTGCTTGGTTCAACAGGAATTTCTGCATCCTTTGCAGGTCCTGGTTGTACCGAAGCTACTGTAAGCGGGTCCTCATGCAAGAGAGTATGATGCCTTCCCTTACATTTCCTACATGTGTATTGGGAAGTACATTTATATGAAAAGTGACCCTTGGATAGGCAATTCAGGCATACCTTGAGCTCTTTTGCCTTATGCATTCTATTATGTGCAGTAATTTTTTGAAAATCATCACATTTTGCTAGAGAATGGAATTTGTTACAAAATAAACATGTGGGATTACTCGAAACAAAGGACTTTGAATGTGCCTTGGATTTTTCAGGAACAGATTTTTCCTGCTTGGCTTCTAGGGTTTCTAAAACATCCGCAGTGTCTTTGAGAAAATCTTTGAACTCCTCAAGAGTAGGCAGCTCTGTATTGAAATTTCTTTTCGGGGACTCCAACTCGCGGGCTGTTTTGGAATCAAGTTTCTTTGAAATTATGAAAATTATAAATGTTTCTAGCAGAGCTTGGTCTGAGGCTAAGGATTTTAGCGCAGTGATATGCTTGAAAAGTGTGTCATTTACCTTTCTTAACTTTTGAGCCGATTCCTTGGTTAATGGCTCGAGATCGAAAATAGTTTTCAAATGATTATAAACTAGCATTCTAGGGTTATTATACCTAGCACAAATACTACCCCAAGCTACTTGGTAGTTGGCAGCAGTAAATTCTAAAGATTTGATTATTTCTGACGCTTGACCACTAAGGCTGGCCTTTAAGTAGTGCAACCTTTGAATATCAGTAATCGACTTATTATCGTGTATAAGATTTTTAAAGATTTCTCTGAATTCAAGCCAATCTGAAATATCGCCATTATACTTTGGCAGATTTATAGTAGGGAGTTTTATAAATGGGGTGCTAGAATTTGCAGAAGCTACGTTAGAACCGTTAGAATGCAAACTACCCTCGCGCGGAAATGAATTACTTCGATATTTGTTTATTAAAACGTTTGCATCAGCAATTGCACCAAAGTAGGAATCCTCAAACCCTTGACGGTATTCATCAGCGTCTGGGGTAGCCTCCCCATCTGGTGCATTGCTAGCTTGCTCTATTTTGTTTTGAATTTCTTCGAATTCCGGCAACAGACCGTTGGCTGCGTTTAGCCTTGCTTCTAATTCTTCAACTTGCATTGCAGTAATATTCTCGTCAATATCTAATAGCTTGCTAACAAAAGTACGAAATCGCGTTAATTTACCCTTTAAAATCCCTCGGGAATGAATTAATGCCTCCATTCTTAGTCCAGTCGTTGAAGGTTTTCCGCTCCGAATTCTTTGAACCTTGACCGATTGACGTGAAATTTGGTAAGTGGTTAGGGGATGGCTCAAGGAGCAAAAGTGACATAGCGTCGATGTGCGCTTTTACCCTGGGAGTGGATGCCACCCCGTCTCGGGGGTGGAAATGTGTTCACTCAAATTAACCCCGTAAATGGTAGAAGGACAAATTCTAAGTAAAAAATGTTCTATATAGTTTTTTCGATAGATTTATATTTTTCGAGCTATTCGCGATTGTAAACTTAGATTTTTCGTGAAAAAATGTATGTTTTTGGACGGTTTTTCGCGAATAAGTCGAATACTTCGCGTTCTATCAAATAAGTTGTAATAACGAAAAATGAAGCTTAGAAAACAGTAAAGAGATTAGTTTTTTTATAAATGCTGTATGTCCAAAATAAAAGAAGTTATAGCTCGTTGAAGAAAAATTGTTTTTTGCAACAACTTGGTTCGAAGTAATCAACATTAATTAACGAAAAACTGATGTATTGTTCAGGAAAAACTTATAGAGCATTTTTTGTAGTGATTGAAAAGACCTTTAAAATAAGCACTGTTAAAAGTCGATTGCATTGTAACTAAGCGAGTTACGATGCAAAAAAGGTGGGCCACTCGAATTCTTGGAAAAAAAATGAGCGAGAAAACCCCAGCCATTCCACCAGAATTGATATTGACTATTATCCCTTTACAAATTACTTTATTTTAGTATTACTCATGTAATCCAAAAGTTTGGGCGGGTTAGAATGCGTATTTTTCGAAAAAAATATGATGAAAATGAAAAACGTATTTTTTAAATTTCTTTAAAAAGTACCTTATTTTGAAAATAACTAAAACTAAAGAAAAAAACGTAAAAGACAATATAGTACAAAAATGTGGATTTTTTCTTAACGAACATTTTAGTTTTTTTTAATTTTGTGTAGAAAAAAAAATAATGGAGATATAAATGTTAGAAGTTTGCATTATAGTGCGCGGACCACCCCTCGGGAGCCCTTCAACCCTTTTCTTTTTGAATATACAAAGCCTGAGCATGTCGAAAAACTTTTGGATTTCATGAGTAATACTAAAATAAAGTAAATTGTAAAGGAGTAATGGTCAATATCAATTCTGGTGGAATGGCTGGGGTTTTAGCGCTCATTTTTTTTTTCAAAAATTCGAGTGGCCCACCGTTTTTGCATCGTAATTCACTTAGTTATAATGCAATCGAATTTTAGCAGTGCTCATTTTAAAGGTCTTTTCAATCACTACAAAAAATGTTCTATAAGTTTTTCCCGAAAAATACATCCGTTTTTCGTTAATTAACGTTGACTACTTCGAACCAAGTTGTTGCAAAAAAAAATTTTCTTCAACGAGCCATAACTTCTTTTATTTTGGACCTAGAGCATTCATAAAAAAACTAATCTCTTTGCTGTTTTCTAAGCTTCATTTTTCGTTATTACAACTTATTTGATAGAACGCGAAGTTTTCGACTTATTCGCGAAAAACCATCCAAAAACATGCATTTTTATCACGAAAAATCTAAGTTTACAATCGCGAATAGCTCGAAAAATATAAATCTATCGAAAAAACTATATAGAACATTTTTTACTTAGAATTTCTCCCTCTACCATTTACGGGGTTAATTTGAGTGAACACATTTCCACCCCCGAGAAGGGGTGACATCCACTCTCAGGGTAAAAGCGCACATCGGCGCTATGTCACTTTTGCTCCTTGAGCCATCCCCTAACCACTCACCAAATTTCACGTCAATCGGTCAAGGTTCAAAGAATTCTGAGGTAATAGCATATTTCTACCTTCAACGACTGGACTATCTATAGTCAAATTTATACCCATTCGGAGTCACGTGATAATCTAGTAATTTTACGTATGTCGATTCTTAAAAATGCAATTTTAGGGAAATATATGACATTCTTTAGCTACATACATTTTATATACAGTGTCTTGACTGCTTTGTCGACTTCCGTTTTTGCATTCTTCACTTTCTGGCTCATATTTTCGGTAAATTGTGCTCTCCGAGATATTTAACGCAAGAGAAGCACGGCGAACAGCGTTGGAGGGTGAAACTGTTGATTTACTATTATTAATATTGTACTCTTCATAAAAAAAAACGCATAATATTCAAATTAATTGTTGCGACTGCTCGTTATACCGCATGTCCGATGGTTTCTTTTAATTTCCAGTTTTCGGCTCAACAATTTTAGGTTTTATTACCCTTATCTCAATAACTTACACGAAAAATATAATCTGACAGATTAGAAACGTCAAATTTTTAAAATTAATTTTATGAATCGACATGCCGTTTTTTGAAATTTCTTCCATTTCATCTATTTTACTAAAGATGAACAGAGACAGACAAAAGTCACGTGACTCCGAATGGGTATAATTTTGACTATACCAAATATCGTATAGCAATAAAATATTGTATTTAATTACGAGCGAAATATAGAACCTCTGTTTAATTTTGCTAATATTTGCGGTAAGAAAATCTCGACTGGCAATTTGTTAATTATTAAATTATTGAGAATAATTACAAGCATATATTATGCGAATAAAGCTTTGCACAAATGCTAAATACAGTTAAGCGGTGAACAACAAAGGAAATTGTAAAAATGGAACTCACATTAAAATATGCAGGTGGCCATCTACGGCGCACGTGGCTCGCTTGTTGCAGCTTGCTTGATTCACCCGAGAACCGGTCTCGCGGTGTCTCGGTGCACTTGCACTTGAAGATGTAGCGCTGTAATGCGTGTTGCCCTCCTTGTCGCACCCGCAGGGAATGGAATTGAATATCGGAACGATTTATAACTTTGCACTATTCTGTTCGAAATTTGGCTCGCATGGACCAAATGTAACTTCAGTGGACTGTATGAAATAATACACTAATTTGACGCAAAAAGGCCGTTTATTCAGTGTAATATAAACATGAAATTTGGACCCCTTACTGCAAACGTGTTGCACGGTTCACAGCTGTCGCAAATCTGAGTTAGACGGGGTGACGCCAATACATAGCAAGGAGGGAGCATAAACAATGTACAGGGTGGTACAAACATTTTTCAACACAACGTATAATAGAATCAACACAACAAGGAAACGGATCTAACACTAAGACCTACAGTCAAGCAGTATCCGGTAAAACAGATAAACAACACGAAGAGAAAAAGACAAACCAAACGAGCTCATCCATTGACAAGATGCTTCAGCAAATATTAGAGAAGTTAAATAATATGGATGAACGTATTTCCAAATTAGAATATCGTGCAAAAGGAGCTATCCCTAAGACTAAAATTGGCTAACCAGTTAAGAATACTAGAATGGAACTCCAACGGACTGCTACATCAGCAAGAGTTGCAAGCAGTTCTTGACCTAGAAAAAATTGATGTCTGTCTTATATCTGAGACCCATTTCACGAGAGAGTCATACATCAAATTTAAAGGATTTAAAATCTATCATACGATCCACCTGGACAATGCAGCAAAAGGAGGAAGTGCAATCATCATAAAGGAATCCATCTTACATCATCAAGAAACGGGTTACCAAACAGTGGAAATACAGGCTACATCTGTTAACATTAAAACAAAATCATACGAAGTGATAATCACAGCATTATACCTATTGCCCACCGAGACATGCTATAAAGAAAGAACAATATGCAGATTTCCTCAATAGCCAAGGAAATAGATTCATCATTGGAGGTGACTTTAACGCAAAGCACATACACTGGGGATCTAGGCTATCTACAACTAAAGGTAGGAAACTTTTAGCAGCATTGAAACAACTAAAACGCGAAGTATTATCAACTGGTAAGCCAACGTATTGGCCTACTGATCCGCATAAAATTCCTGATCTCATAGACTTCTTTGTAATCAGGAATATCTCATCAAATTATGTCCATATTGAAGAAGCATGGGACATGAACTCAGATCACTCTCCGATACTTCTTACACTGAGTGACAGTGTAATAAAAAAAAACACCGACTTTAACTAACAAGATGACGGATTGGTAAAGTTTCAAAATAAATCTTGAAGAACTCATTGAGCTTTCAGTTCCACTAAGAACAGAAGAGCAACTAGATGACGAAGTTGATCTATTTGTTGAGAACATCCAACAAGCATCATGGGACAACACATCTGAGCACATCCGTAGAACAAAAGGTAGTAACTATCCAAAAGAGATTAGGAACCTTATTTCAGAAAAGAGAAAGCTGAGACGGAAATAGCAGCAGACCAGAGCACCAAGTGATAAAACAATTTTGAACAATGCTACTCAGCAATTAAAGCGCGAAATTCAGCAAGAACGAGTCGATTGGAGACTACTTGAGTGAATTAACTGATGACAGTAAAACGGATTACTCACTTTGAAGGGCAACCAAACGACTAAAAAGAGCAGTACTACATAATCCACCAAACCGAAATACAGACGGAAGCTGGGCCTGAAACAATACCTAAAAAGCGAATAAGTTTGCAGAACATCTAGAGAGCATTTTCCAGCCAAATGATGGAGAAGACAAGACTGGTCTGAACCAGAGCAACAAGATGCCGTTATTAGAACTACCTCGCCAAAAGAAGTATCCGATGAAATAAAAAGAAACATCAACCCAAAAAAGACCCCTGGCTTTGACCTAATCACTGGTGAAGTTCTAAAACAACTCCCAAGAAAAGCCATAGTAAAACTTTCCAATTTTAGTATCTAATGCATTTTTCAGATTGAAGTATGTTCCTAGGATATGGAAAGTTGCAGAAGTCATCATGATCCTTAAACCGGGGTAATCTCCTCAAGAAGTAGCATCATATAGGCCTACATCATCGCTGCCAGTGATTTCAAAATTATATGAAAAAATACTGCTTAAGAGAGTACCACAAGATAGCGTGCTAGATCCGGTACTCTACCTATTATATACTAGTGATATTCCAAGCCTTGAATACGAAACAATAGCAACATTTGCTGATGATACCGCAGTTATTGCCGTCGGAAAATATCATGCAGAGGCTGCTGAGAAATTACAAACCTCCATTGATAGAATTAACAGTTGGACTAAAACTTGGCATATCAAGTTAAATGAAAATAAGTCTGTACATATAGACTTTACTAACAAACGGAAGCAACATCTTCCCATCAGAATCAACGAGACCCAGATTCCCTATGCTAACTCAGCTAAGTACTTGGAAATGACCTTAGATGCTAGACTCTGCTGGAGAGTTCATGTCAAAAAGAAACACAAAGAGCTTGGTATCAAACTGAAAAAAGTGTACTGGCTACTTGGCAAAAAC
Organism: Agriotes lineatus; assembly: GCA_940337035.1. Lineage (NCBI taxonomy): Eukaryota > Metazoa > Arthropoda > Insecta > Coleoptera > Elateridae > Agriotes > Agriotes lineatus. The sequence goes on along the minus strand of OW679194.1, from coordinate 262,030,333 downwards.
TCCAAATTGTCAACATATAACAAACTGCTTTTGTATAAGCAGATATTGAAACCTGTTTGGACCTATGGCATTCAAGTCTGGGGTTGTGCAAGTAAGAACAACATCCAAGTGATTCAGCGCTTTCAGAACAAAGCACTAAGGAACACTGTTAATGCATCCTGGTACTGCCGAAACAGAGACATCCATAGGGATCTTCAAATGGATACTGTTTATCAAACCATCGCCAAATTTGTCAGTAGCCACGAACATAGGCTGCTTCACCATGTGAAGGTTGAGGTAATCCAGCTCCTGGACAACACAAACCTAGTAAGAAGATTCAAGAGGACAAAGCCTTATGATTTAGTGAAACAGTGATAGTGCAAAGCAGAGTATCGTGCGGTTCGTGCTACATGTTATGATTAGTGTAGTTAAGTTACTAGAACACAAGGCTAAACTAGTGAGTAAGACCTTAGTTTAAAAATCTTCAAACGTAATCAATTAAGTTTGAATAAAATTACTCATTGATCTACACAGGGCCGTTCCTAGCTTCTTGGCCGCCTGCGTGAAAAATAAAATAGCCGCCCCCCCCCCCTCCAAGCAATTAAAAAATATATTTACGTTAAAAAAATTATTAATAACAATTTTATAAAATAAAATAAAAAGAAATACTCACTTATAATACCATGAGTAGTCAAAGTTATGTCGACTATTTTTGTGGTGGTGTCACGAATGTCCATTGCGCTTTGGTACGATTAGGACGAGTGCGCTAGCACGAGTCCTAATCCCAAGCGCAATGGACATGAGTAGTGATACCACCGCAAAAATAATCTACTTAACTTTGACTAAGAATGGTATTCGAGGGACTATTTAATGAACCAAACTACTTTTTCTAATTAGTTTTCAGTAAATCTAGCAACAAACTACGCAATTTCTATAGTAACAGAACACTAATGTCGACTTTTTCTAATAAAAATCGCATTTGTTAAAAATAGTCACTTGAATACCTTCTAGGAAGATATATCCACTGATATTTTTTTGATTGGTCAAGAAACGTCAGAATTCTGGATTTTCATTGGTCACTTTTTGACAGATGACAGGTGAATTGAATAGTCCTATAAAATAAAATTGTACAAATACAAAAAAAAACAAAACAAATACAAAGTTTAATATCTTAGAATTTAGCTTTTCTAGCTTTGACAGACGCAAAAGTGGTCACAAGGTTCTTGACATCAATTGCTTCTGCCAAGTCTCTCTCTATAGATATAACAGAAAGATCTGACAATCTTTCTTGCTTCATGGCCGAGCGTAAAAAGTTTTTATTTCATACTGATGTCAAAAATTACATTTTTCGGATTATTTATGGTACAAAAAATGGAGTAATAAAATCCTAGTACTTTAAAGTAAAATTTTAAAGTTCAAGTACTTTAAAACTTATTTATTGTACAAAAAATGGAACATTAAAGTCCTAGTACTTTAAAGTAAAATTTTAAAGTTCAAGTACTTTAAAATTATACGTCAGTTGTTGACATGAAATTTGAAATGATTTACAACTTTTTATTTAAATCTCATTAAACTTGCAGTATGAAATAAACCGTTGTATTCATCACGAACGAAAAGTGTTTTTGAAGGTCCTCGCAAGTAATTCCGTCCTCGGCTGACGCCTCGGACGTAAACAACTTTCTCGCCTTTAAAATGCCACTTTTCGTTCTAGATAAATAAACTACTATTAATTATTTTTAATTTTGAAAAAGACCTTTCTGTTGACGCAACTGAGACAGGTAAAGTCAGTAGAAGTCTTATGGCAATTGCTGTATTTGGGAAAGTCGCAAGTAAATTATTTGTAACAATGTAGTTGAGAATTTTAGATGGTGTTTCAACAGATTGGAAATGTAATTTTAAATTTTTTAATTCATCACTTAATTCTACGGCGTTTACATCAGCCTCTTTTCTGACAGTGTCTTCTAATTTTAAGGATAAATCTGTACAGTGTTTTTTCATTGAATTATCGTCCATAATAGGAAATTCATAAATCACTTTGAAATTGTCACTGTAACGTTGTAATTGTTCAAAACGTCCCTGTATACAGGGTGTTAATAAAAAAACTTTACACACTTTAGCAGGTGATCGTAGAGATAAAAACAAGAAAAAAATTCTAATACACTTAGGTCCAATACTCCTTGGTTTTCGAGATATGGAATTTTTAAATTTTTATTTACACCTCTTATGAATGCGATTTTTTTGTTTGGGGGTACTTAAAAGATCTTGTTTACGCCACTGAAGTGAACACAGAAGATGAACTTTGGCGGCGAATTGTAGACGCCTGCCAACAACTAAGGACTCTAGGTGTTTACCATCAAGTGCGTGAGTCTCTTCGACGACGGCTGCAACTTTCTTTACAAGAGCAAGGACGACAGTTTGAACATCTTCTGCGATAACTTTAGAGTGCGCGAAATGCGTTGTTTATTGTAGTTTTTTTTTGTAAAAAAATGTTGATTGACATGTATTCTGCGATTGTTCGTTTTTCGCAGATAACGCGATATCGCATTCATAAGAGGTGTAAATAAAAATTTAAAAATTCCATATCTCGAAAACCAAGGAGTATTGGACCTAAGTGTATTAGAATTTTTTTCTTGTTTTCATCTCTACTATCACCTGCTAAAATGTGTAAAGTTTTTTTATTAACACCCTGTAGATACTTTGGAGGTATCCAAAATAGTAAAATAAAAATTAATCTTACAATTCAACTTTGGGTCAAGTATAGGCTCATCAGGGGTTTCATAATCAAATTGTCTTTTTTTTCGACGTGGACGAATTATATTAGTTGGGGGAAATTCCGTTGCTATATCAAGTTCTTCTGTAGCAAGTATTTTCGCCTCTTCTATAAACGCTTCAAAACTGTGGTAATTTCTTTTCTGTTCCAAATAATCTACTACATTTTTTAACGCATTTGAACAATCTTTTAGATTTGTATTCACACCTTGAAGCATCTTATCTTACTGACGGAATTAATGTTAGACAGAACATCATGCCAAATAATTACAGAACAAACGAATTTAAAACTATTAATTTTTAAGGCCAATGCGTGGGCTTGTTGTTTGGTGTTAATGTCGCGTGATTTGTCATTTACAAGTTCTTCTAGACTATCATAAATTTTCCCTAATTGATATCGCAGAGGTGTAATAGCTTTAATTCTACTTTCCCACCTAGTTGAGCTAACAGCTTTTAATGTGAAATTTGGTACATTAGTTTTAAGTACATTCCATCTATATGGCGAAGAAGAAAAATATGTATATAATTCTTGTATAAGATTAAAGAACTCCGATGTTTGCAAGGTAACATTGGCAGAATCATTAACCACTAGATTTAGGGTATGAGCAGTACAAGGGACAAACATTGCTCGAGGATTGATATTTAAAATTCGGCGTTGCAATCCTACATGTTTTCCGCGCATATTTGCACCATTATCATAATCCTGTCTACGCATATTGTAGATATCCATATTAAAATCTTTCAAAAGTTTTATTACAAAATCGTATAAACCCTCACCAGTCACATCAATAATAGGAAAAAATCCGAGAAAATGTTCACAAATTTTAATTTGTTTATTATCATCTATTCTAACAAATCGAACAACGAATGAAATTTGTTCGGTATGACTTGAGTCTGGGGTTGAATCTAGAATAATTGAATAATATTTTGCTTTTGACAATAACTCCCTAATTTGTTCTCTGATTTTATTTGCTGTAAGTGAGATTAATTCATTTTGTAATCTATTTCCTAAATAATTGAGGCATACGTTTATGTGAAATTTTACTGATTTGAATATTTTTTAGATGTTCCGAAAGAACTGCATCAAATTTTGCAAATGTTTCAACCGTCTTCAAAAAGTTTCCATTGTTTGATTCGAATAATTTATTGGATGACCCACGAAATGCTAAACACTGTCCTGCCAATAATAATATAATTGCAACAATACGTTCTAAAACATTACACCAATAATGTTGTTTCAAATTAAAAATACGTTGTTCTTGGTGATCGATTGTTGTGTAAGTACTCAATCTTTTTTCTAATTCAGTCCATAATTTATAATTTTGAATATGATCAGTTGATCGTTCGTGTCTGGATAAATTATTAGAAAGATGTTTCCAATCTGAAAAACCAGCATCTGTTAACTGAATATTTTTGGTCCCAAAAATTTTGCAACAAAAGCAAAAAACGCAATTTAACTTAATGCAATAAATTAGCCACATACGAGGTATTTTTTCACCTTTTGCGAAAAGCGCCCTTGTTCTGTTAAAGGAAATGAAAAATTTTTTACTTGTGTAGGTCCCATTTTTACTAATACTTCAATTGTTGAATTATCAAGTGATTTAGGCCATTAAGCTGGATCTTCTAAACTCCCACTTTCAATGTCCTCTGGTTCTTCTGGAGTACAAGACTCTGCCGAAGTCGATGGAATCTGTGGCTCTATGGGGACGACTTGCTGACTGTCAGGCGTTGAAACAAAAGGATCTCCAGCCGTGCTTCCACTGTCTTCCTCTGCTCCAGGAGTTTTCAAAAATTGTTCTATAGAGCCCCACAACTTCTCTTTTTCAGTTTTTTTAGACAGTTGTCTTTTTCTGTAAGCGGCTCCAGAGAGTCTTTTGGTTCGTCGTCGTTCCGAGCTTGACATCTGAATAAATTTTAAAAAGTTTTGTTTTAATTTACTTCTAGATTACAGTGTTAATAGACTATCAAAGCAGCTATTACGTGAAAATCATATAAATTAAAAAAACCAAAATCAATAGCTTATCTTTAATAACCAGGCTCTACAACACACGTTTTATTATGATGAAGTATGATAGAAGTAACTGAGTAATATAGATCTTTAATCAGTACCACAATATTTTATTTCCATATAAGGGCACAAAAATAACAATGGGTCTCAGTATTTTACACCTACATATTGCTTCCACCATTCACAAATGAACGCATTTTTTCGTCGGGTGATATTTATACCCTCGGTAAAATACGTCACCCGGGGATTTACTTGAATTAGTACGAACCAATTCGGGACTTCACAAGAAAGATTTGATATGATTTAACAGATTCCTATCTTAGTTTTTTGTCGTATTTTGGACATTGGTTGATAGAGGGTGCTAATTATTTGAAAGGGAAAAATGAAAACACAAATTATTGGTAATAGTTTCAAATTTATTATTGATTTTGTGTTAAAATATCTGTAATAAACGCAAAAAAAAACAAAAATTGGGATTTCGACTAACAATAAAGTGGTGTTTGTTTTTTGTTCGTGGTTTGCATTTTTCAGAGATGTTTTATTCTCAAATTACTTATTTTTTTTAATTTAAATTTGTATAAAATCGGTTTCGAGCGGCCGCCCCTTGCAATCGGCCGCCTGCATGATGGACACTCAACACCCCACCGGTAGGAACGGCCCTGGATCTACATAAGTGATCAGATTGTAATAACATTAAAAGACCTTGTAACGGGTACCTTAATTAAAAAAAAAACTTATGTAATTGGCAATTAGGACTATATCATATGTGAACCTAAGGTGACTTAACCTGGTACCATCGATGGTGATGCTTTTCCCATCCCATTTTAGTCCTTTGAACACGTCTTCAAAAGCCATCATGAATAGTTTGGGTGAGATAGTATCCCCCTGTGGCACTCCCTTCTCTAATGGTATTTTTTTTTGTTCTAGTTTTTTCGTCAAGCTTAATATGTAATGATGCATCTTTGCAGACATTTTCTATTATTATGATATATCTAGTCTCTACTCTTGCATTCTCTAGTGATTGTAAAGCTGACCAGATTTCTGGAAATCGATGAAAGTTAAATGTATCGATACATTATATTCTGTACACTTTTCTAATAAAGTACACATAGTGATAATGTGGTTGAGAGTACTATATCCTTTTCTAAAACCCGCCTGCTCCATGGGTTGATACAAATCTAGCTTTGCTGATAGACCATTTGTAACTATTCTCGAGAAAAGTTTATATAAGTGCGACAGAAGAGATATTGGTCGATAATTCTCTATATATGCGTTATCGCCTTTCTTGAATAAAATATAACTTCCGCGTTAGACTGTCTTATTGAGATTTTTTCGTCATGCAGACATTTGTTTAGCAAGATTTTCATTGCTTACTTTGTAGTTCTACCTCCCAGTTTCAACATTTCTCTAGTTATTTGGTTGTCACCCGGGCATCTGTTTCAATGCGGTGTTTATTTTCTCCTCTGTAATTTCCTCAGATCCCATGTTCAAAATGTTTCGCTGTTCTCGTGGTCTGTGTGGCTCAGATGAGTATAATTTTGTGTAGAAGATTTCAATAGTCTTGATGACATCTTCTTTGTTATGTACTAACTAATATACTGTTTTCGTCCCGTATTTTCGTAATTTATGTTTTCCTTCCGATCATTTGAAACGTAATACTTTCATTTTGCAGTTGTCTAATGATTTCTTCTAGGGTTTTTGTATTGTAGTTTCTGGTGTCTTTTCGGATTGTTCTTTTTACCATTTTATTTAATTCTTTAAAATTTGTGATGTTTTATCTGTTTCATTTTTTCGTTCCTCTAGTAGGTGTAGTGTATTAGAGCTTAGCTTTTCTCTTTTTTTGTTCGTGAACATAGCTACTTTCTTGGCCAATGTTATTGAATTTGTAATTAGCAAACTAGCTCATGAAAACATAATCTGGAGACGATTTGGTGATTAAATCAAAGAAGTGATGGAGCCAAAGTATGCAAAATGAAGAGAGGATAGCAAGACAAGACCTGAATCTCATTTATCTCATTTAATTTCTCAGGTTCCTGCTTTAACCAATACTGGTAAAAACTATGAATGGTAGCCTTAATGCTGAAATAGCTTCAATTAATACTAATAGTAACCAACGCCCTAAAAGAGTTGTTAAACAACCGAAGCATTTGATAACATTTTTGGGCTAAATTTAGTTATAATAAATCTAATACAGGGTCCGGCAGAATGACCGACCCAATTTAAATTGTTAATAACTGTTTCTAATTTTAAAATATTTTTAAGTTTTTTTCAAAAATGTAAAATAAAAACTTGCCAATTTTAGTTACAATATAATTTATTTATATTGTAATTTATTTATATTATAATTTATTTATACACAATATAATATATTAAAAATATTAGCACTTACTCCAAATTAATTTGGTTAATATTGAGTATTAGTTGAAGGAATTGTTCACAAAACGTAACCCGAACTTTTAAATCTCGTAATTAGTGTACGACTTGAACTTTGTAAGGATGAAATTTAAAATTCTTTGAAATACGGCAAAGAGTTCTGTCTGATAGGCCCAACTTGATGAATTTAATAAAATTAAGGATTAGGTTAATCTGTATTAGTGTGAAAATAAAGTTTGAGTTTGAATGATGTTATTTTCAAAACCTAATATTTTTAATAAATAAATTATATTGTAACTAAAATTGGCAAGTTTTTACTTTACATTTTTGAAAATAAATTAAATATATTTTAAAATTTTAAACAGTTATTAACAATTTAAATAGGGTCGGTTATTCTGCCGGACCCTGTATATGTATTAATAGTAGCGTAAATTTAAAGGGAGGGATATGTACTGTATTAAAAAGTTAAGCTTGGCAACCATGTAAAAATGCCTGTATGTAAGATGTCACGTAACAAAGAAATTGATGAGTACACGTTGTGTGAACAACTAGTTTTGTTTTATGAATAATTCTTTCATATCACTCAACACCTAGTTAATAAATCAGCACATAAACATTACAGATATAATAGATTAAAACGCTCAGCAATATGAAACCCGAACTCTTGTTGGTGGTACTTGTAGTTAAGTTGGAAAAGTAAAATCAAACTGGAAGAAGTACACACAGAAATTAGTAATAAAATGCTTTAATATTGGATTAGGTTTTTACATTTACGGTTGATATACATTTACTCTCTCATAGTAGAAAAATATTTTACACATTAATAACTTAACTTAGAGGAATATAATAAATAAATAACTATCGATACAATAAAGTTATGGTAAACTGAGCAATCTCTGAAAGTAGCCAAGGAGCAGTGTGAATATAAGCTTAATAAACTACCTACCTATCCAATTATAAACAAACTAAAGCAACATTAAAGAGATTTCTGTTTGTAACCTACTTTTAAAATACTGATATTTAACCAGGTACTTATTCCGGCTTCGTTTCTACATACTTAAAATACAGGGCTAAAGCAAATACATCTTAGTAACAACTTAAACAGGCTCTTCTCCATCACAAGGCACAAGACTTAGACACCTACAGAGTACAATATAAATATAATCTAAGTAATTGTACATTATCGGAAATTTTACTTCGAACACCCTGTATGCATAATATTATTTACAGTTTTTATTGTAGCAACGATACAATGTCCGAGTACAGTATTACAAATTTCGATGCATTTCTCAGTCTTCTAGTGTGATGCATGTATGTAATAAAGGGTAACCTACAAGTAAAACTAAGCGAGTGAGGTAGAACACGAGTCAGTCCTATGGTTGCTATTTGGGCGAATTAATCTTTGGATAAATAACAAGGGCTTGCAGACGTAACTGTGCAGATACTCAAGTTGGCTTGCAGATCGGTCTGCTTAAATCTACGATAGGTGCTTAGCTTACATAAAAAAGTATAAAAATAACAACTGTACAATAAATATTTCTATTTACATAAATAATTTCACATTTGATCAGATGCGTTCCGTTTGAACTAGTTGCATGCAGGTGTACGGAAAACTTGGGAGAATCAGTTGCTAGCAGGTAGGTAAAAAATAGTCTCAAAAAGTGATTAAGACCATGTAAGCCTGCAAAGGTAGAATTTAATTCAATGTTGTAGAGATCTTTAAATTCACCACTTAGAACTTAATATCTAGTTTTTCAACAAATTTGTGAATATTTTGTAATATAAATTTGTAATTATGTGCATCAAGGTAACTGCTAGGAGACGTTTACAATAAAGTTTTGAATTTACATTCTAGGAACTGAATATTGCAATTTGGAATGATTTAATTGGATCTTACAAATGCCTATCTGAGGACACTTTGGAATGTAATTTCTAAAAAAGAAAAGTTTATCAAAGTTAGATTAAGTTATTTGAAATAAATAAAATACATGTTTCCTAAAACTATAAATTTGTGAAGGTTCTACATTTTCATAAAAAATATTTTAAGTAATTACGGTTAGAAAATCAAAATTCTACAATAAAGCATATCAAATAATACTTATTTATATCCCAAGGGCATAGAGTTTTTTTTTTAGGTAAATGTTGTTTGGGAGTAAACATGGACAACAATGACCCAAAGGCCAAAAACCATATAACAGCTTTTGTATTACAAAACAATTTGGAAAAGCATAAAATACAAAAACGAACATTTTAGATAATAAGCATTGAATCATATTTTCACTTATAAACACATAAATATAAGCGCCTTACTAAGGTGACTAAAAGATGGCAACACAGAGGGCAAAAAACACCGTTATCATAGCAACACTGTATAGGCCCATGGTAAAAGTAAGATTTCATGATTAGGTAACACAAAACAATATTTTAAGGTTGAAATTCTGAATTTTTTATGAAGTGTAAAGACATTTTTTTGTAGCTTTTAGGTTATTTTTATCAAATAGATGGATATTTCCTGTCATACTAGCAAAAGTCATTAATAAATCGTTTGCCACTCGATTTTATGTGGCTCAAAGTATTAAAATTGAATTCAAAAGAGTGATTTCAAATTCATTCATTAAAATTCCAACCCTTTTTCTTCCAATTACTTACAAACTCCACAAATAGAATTACAAATGAGCTCCAAAAGTTTATTTGTTCAGATCGAACAAACCTCATCAAATATTCTCTGCTGTACAACACTTAGCCGAAATTAAGTGTCGGAGGACATCTACGTCGGCCACAGGGCACGCCATCAGCTGGCCTGCTGCGTGAGGAGATTCAGGAGCTCCGCGTGGTCCATGTTGTTGAGCGTTGTCATGTCGATGCCCAGGGCGTCGGCGACGCTCTCCATGTCCAAGCCGAAGGACTTGAGCAGCTCGATGAAGTCCATCTCCTCCCCTGTGAAGGGATTGTGCAGCCTAGGGCAGGAATGGTTGCACTGCGGCCATGTGCACCTTTCCAGACGGCGATGGGGGCAATCCTCGGAGTATGACCGCTTCTGCGTCCGCAGCACTGAGCGCTGGAGTCGCGGGTGCTTTGTCGGCACTGGCGCCTGGTGCCTCGTTGCATTTCGGCAAAAGTCGTTGGCTCCCTTGAGTCGGCGACCTGGAATAATAACGGGATAAATATTTTGTTGCTGGTAAGTCGCAAGGGAGATTTTATTTCCTTTGCTTTTTGTTTAAAATCTTACAATTTGCTTCATTTCGCGGTGCATAGCGAATTACGGTGTGTAAAACGGGATTTGACCTAGTTCATCTGAGCTCATTGACAGTAATTAATATCTAATCTGTTTATCCACTGCCAATTTGTACATTTGTTTCTTGTATTTAACTTTCAATGGGCGGTGCATCACCGGAAAGGACTGCAAGTGCAGGTAGAGTTGATTTGTGGAATGATTTAACTACAGTGCTACCAACAGCAGATACAATTTAAGACTCAGCCCTCAAACCAAAATTTCTCAATGACTCTAACTAGCTTCAAGTTGTAGCAAACAAAAATTCAGGCTGCATGAAGATATCGAACGACCAGCTACAGTGGAGACGGGTGCGGTTCTTTTTTTAGAAATAAGACAGGGTATTCAAAATGACCATGGGGCACCAAAGAGTCTTTTGTACAACTTACTGATAACTTCATTAGCTTAACACAACTATTAAACTCACTAGGATACTATGCGACCTGTAAGAGACTTTAAAAGAAATTGATATCCCAATAGCTTACATTAGCCATACACAAAATCAGTGTTATAAAGATTGGTGTACGCTATTGTGGCCACTGATTGCAGGAGTTTCAATTTTCAATAATACTCAATTACAATGATGTTGCAGGCAGGAAAAACTAAGTAAGGTAATTACAAAGTTACAGTGATGTTGCAGGCAAGTAAATTATAGTATGTCCCGCTACCATATACGTAGAAATTCAAAGTGTCTTAATAAAAGCACCAGTAATTTCTAGCAAATTCGCAGGTGATACCAAAGCAGCTGGAAATTTCAAGCTTTCGGAAACGAGAACAACAGAAGTTCGTATCTCTAACAATCCCAGGAAAGCGAGGTGGCGGTGACAAACCAAACAGCAGCGGACTGCATAATTGACCATCTGTGCAAATAGGAGCATAGAAAGAACTCTCAGCAACAATTGCTAACCAACGAAGCGAAGTGGGGACCACATCAAGGACTCGGCAACAAACGGAAATTTCAACAATGGTTAGAAATTCGGCTCCAAATTCACTCCAGGTCAGCTTTGAAACTCACATTTCTGGGGTTAATCGATGCCGCTGCTTGAAATCGCATCTAAATACATTGCGCAGTCAAAACCCAATAATCTTTGATGAATACGACCCATAACACTGCCGCACAAGTGCAGTGACACCTGTCAACAATTGAATGTTTGACCTAGTAACTCTTAACAAAGAATCAATATTCCATGCTCGAACGCCTGAAGGCCGTTTGAAACGAGTCCAGCGACTTCAATGACTGTACAAAGTTGAGCTATTCGGACAGAAGCGACCAAAACGCACAGAATGAAACAAGGCAATTAAAGGGCCATAATGCGTAATGCTATTTAAACGTAACAACAGGTGAGTGGTTGAACGTGGCAATTAATAGCGCAAGAATTCTGTTTTCAGTTGTTGAGAGCATAAGTTTGGTCAATATATGGAACATTGTCACATTGAGTTTTCCTTAACCACAAACTGGGATAAAGGTAAGAGGTGTCTTATTGTAAACTGAGCTAGCTAGCAATAAAAAGGGCAAATAATTTATAAAAATACAAAGGCGTACAGGACGCTGTGCTACATGGGGTTATTTATTTTAGAGAAGGTGAGTATGTAGCTCTTTACTGCTCTTCTGCTTGCAAGCGATGCAGCAAAAATAAATAAAAAATACAGGAGATACGTCAAGTCTTACTAGATGATATTAATCTACGTAAAAGTGCATAAAGAGCCTCTACCTTGATATTTTAGAAAACAAATGGCGCTATTTATTTCTACTATAGCTCGAAAAATGATGAGATATTCGCCTTGTCCTTTCATTATCACTTTGCGCATATTCTAGAATCGCTGTCTTCGAATTCTAATAAAATCAAAATTTCTATTTAATTCTTATCACGACTCATACAGTCAAATGTTGTGAGATTCGCCAAATTGTACCATACTGGAAACTAAGTCTGTATTCAGTTTGTAATCTGTCACGTTTTAAAAATTATTTGATCGCATTTTATTTAATTACAAATAGCGAAATAAAATGTTACCGGCTAAAACTGTTTAAAAGTTTAAAAATCGTCTGTTTTGAAGCAATTCTTCTTCTTGGTTGTTGTTTGATTTCGAACATCCTGAACCTTTGTGCATTTATGTGTACAATATTTCACCATCACGTATCTCACATCTCAAGCAATAGTACTAGACATTTTGACGACTTTACCGACTTTACGCGGGCATAAGTTAGTGTTGGTCAGGCAGTCAGCTAACGTCACCCTATCAGGGTCTGCGCATTCATTTTCGGATTCAATAATTTTAGAGCTACAACCAACAAGTCTGAAATTCCGTTTGCCGTCTCGTTGTTATGCAGTTGAATTTTATTTCGACCCTTGGTCAGGTATTCGGAGAGCTTCTGTTGTCTCGTCATAAAATTTTCCGCAACCACTTCCTCTGCGACGCTCTGAGAACCTTTTTTCTACCACCGCTCGAACACCGACGCTTTGAACTGCAGTTATCTCTATTCTTCTTTCATCAAGCCCCGTGTCTCTCGATAAATCGAGCCGCCAGGTTTTGCTGTCAATTAATTTGCGCTCAGTCGATGATTGACTTATTCTGATTTTGCTGCATTGTTGCATTTGCAGCTAAGTTGAATATGTTAGATAAGTAATGCGTGTTGTGAATTACCGCCACACTGAATATGTTTTATTAGTAAGCGATACATGTTGCAATAGTTAAGAATTGTACGTTTATTCTGACCCGAGTTTTCAGTACATTCTCGCTTTAGTGCAGGTAATGCTCGCGGAACTGTTGTTAGGTTGTCGCCAGACTATCAACACTAATTTTTTCGTGGAGTCGCACCGCGTTAAACACACGGTCAGGGTTTTTCTTTGTGTAATGCGATGTCACAGTGCAGGCAGAGAGTTAATTTATGACGATTATCAACCTTCAGCTGTGACCCGCGATAAATGTATTTATGTGTGTTATCTTAATATAGTCGTTTTTAAATTTAATACCGTGTAACTTATTTGTGAAGCCAAATGTAGTTACGTGAATTCTTGGAGTAATATGAGTATTTCAGACTTGCCAAGCAAGGTAATTCTAATAAGAATAATTTTAGCCGATCGATGTTCTGCAAGTGATAGGTCGTGACACCGTCGAGCGTCTGTTTGCTATATGTTTAAGAATCTAAGGAATTAACTAAGACTGGCTGATATAGTTACTCGTTACTTGTGGTCGTATTTTGGGTTGCCCATTTTTTAAAGGAAAGACGCAGTTCAGACTCCCAGATGCAGATATTCCGCTTAAGATACAATCTTTTTAAAAGCATTTTGATCGACATTCAGTGATTCCCGTGTATCATTAAAGATTGTATTGTGGAACATCTTATACATATACTAGTTTATCTGGGTTAGCTGAGAAACTCAGTCTTTTCGATATAAAAAAATCCAAATCCCCATTTTGCAAACAGTACACTTTGTGGCGCATATTTTAAGAAATCGTCGTCAATCAGCCCAGTCCCAAGTTCTCTTGTTGTGAGAGTAATATACAAGTATTTGACTGGGCGCCCCATATTTCAAGAAGAATATCTACCCACTACTTCTGAACGGTATTTAGCACAAGTTACTTTGTGTGCGACATGTGGCAATAACTTGACTTTATCAGCATCATTTACAACCAAAACAGTGGTAAGATGTACTAATGTACATGCGCATGTTGCTTTCTAAATGTTAAAAGAAGTTAAGTAAATATTACCTTTTCTCTTAGGGTGCTTTCTATTCTTCCGATTTTTTCTCCTCCTCTTCCTCCGTTTCCTCCTATGCTTAGGAGTGTCATCATTGCTGCTTGTGTTTCTGTGCTCGTTGAGCTCAGCGTTTTTGGCGGACAACCTCTTCACTTGCCTTTCCACCAAGGAAGGCTCATCGGCAAACATGGGCGGGTTCTTTCTCCGCTTCTTTCCTTTCCGATGAGGCTGTTGCTCCCAGCAGTGGAGAGCTTGAGCAATTGAGATGTCGTCGATTTTAACATTTAGCCAGTCCCTTTTCGTTAGGACCGAATGTGATATGCACGAAGGCGCGAATACCGCCGTAACGTTTTCGAAGCTTTGCCTCAGCGCGTCGCCCATTTTGTGGATGTAATCCCACTGTTGCTTGGTGACTGGTGCACCCACGTTGTCTGCGTCCATCTGTGCCTCGTCGAAAAGCCACTGGAAGATGAAAAGGGGTGCTGGAACAGCAAATTGGTGTTAATTGGTTCTATATAATATATAACAGTTTAAGGTTAGACGGTTAGCTTAAGTGACGCCCGCAACCTCTGAAAGAATGCGAAAGCGGTTCTGGGGGGTTACGGTAGAGAATAGGCACAACAAACTCAACCCTAATTAATGGAGACTCAAGAATTTAAAAAAGTATTGATGAGAAAAACTGTATCAGCGATGTTTACTAAATATACAACAGACAGAAACGTGAATGTCTAAAAAACAGTCACTATAGAAGGTCAGTAAGCAGCAAAAATAATGCAATGCGGCAAAATACATGTGATGAGATAGATGGGTGTTTGGGATCTATAAGGTCGCATGCGACATGGGGAACCATAAAAAACAGGTAACAAAATAGTAATAAATCGAAAAAGTTAGAAATGATATCATTTAATAGATAAAGAGAACCTTATGAACGCTTTTTGCTTAAATGAAAACAGACTGCTAAATAATGCAGCAGATGGTAATGACAGAGGAATTTCATTTATTAAACAAAACGAAATGAAAATCTAGAAAGTTAAATATGTAGTTTTAAGTATGAAAAACAGGAAGCCGCGTAGTGCAGTTGGGAAAGCGCTGGGCTTGCATTATGCAAGTTCTCGGTTCGAATCCCTAGGGGGTTGGAATTTTTCCGTAGCCTTGGCGATTGGAATCGGGCTCGGTGAGACCATTCACAGTTGGGCACCAAATTAACTGTGCTCTACTCAGAACCACAGACCTAAAAGGTCAACACATTACGAAGACACACCGCACACAATGGTTGATGCGCAAGCACAAAAGGCGCACTCCAACTCTGTAACCCGAATCCGAGGCAAGTTGAGCATTGTACCGCTAGATGCTAGCGTACGAAGCACTAGCCTCTACACCGCAAGGTAAATGAGGTTGCAGATAATACCATGAGATAAAAAAAAATATTCTGAGCAGGCCTTGATATGTGTTATACGTTTGGCAGTACTGAAGTGTATTGTCAGTCTATGTCAAATTCGAGATTTGCAGGTTAAGTTTTACGTCAGTCTGTGTCAAACAACAGACAAAACCCAACCTTTTAATCTCGAATTTAACATAGACTGACAATACACTTCAGTACTGCCAAACGTAACACATATCAAGGCCTGCTCAGAATCAATTTTTTTAATCTCATGGTACATAAATACAAACAAGTATGAAAGCTTACTAAACGTGCAAGCAAAGCTCTATTTGAAATGTTTTTACATATAATTTCACCAGCTTGTTATATTTCTTTTCCAGCATACAATTTCTAACGCACTCTGCTGATCTTAGACAGTTAGGAGGGGTGTTTTTGGTGCTGCGTGCGACATAGGGACTTGCGCCTGCAGTGAAAGAAAATGTTGATAGACTTCAAGTGAACCACAGTATCGTTTGTGGCCGATGCGGCTTACATATTTTCGATTTCTTGATGCCATAGGTACTGCAGGTCACAGAAACTAGATTGACTCTCAAGGTAGGCCACGAAAGGCGCTGTGATAATATTTTATGAATTGGCAATATGTGAAAAGTTGTCAAACATACGTTTGGTTACATTTTAAATGACAAGTAATCAGTAACGGTTGGTAGAGGGATTTCGTTTGTGCAGTGACTAACGTTATATGACAGATTCTTTGTGTTTTAAAGTGTGAAAGTTGCTGTTGCTGGGATAGAAGGTTTAGCAGAGCCTGGTTGTTCAACTTAACACCATTATTTCCGCAATCCTTTTAATATTCAAGAACTGATAATACACCATACCGCAATGTGGCGTACGCCTCTGATTTATTGTGTCATTTAGCTTAAATAAGGTTAACAATTTAATGTCAATATGATAGATGTAAAAATATTACCAATACGAAACTTGGAAGTTACTAGATTCTAACATTAGTTTCGATTTTACCCGCGTCTCAATCTAGATTCTGTAACCTGTAATATAGGCCAGTAAAATTATATACAAAAAGGGGCTTCAAAAAACGGGTGAAGTTCTGGAAACTGTTTTAATCATTTACGCAGGCCTCTGGTATGAATAATCTGAGTTTTCCCCAATTTCCGAGTGGAGCTTCAGCCGTGATGTTAAAAAAACCTCAACATTTTTCGAACTTTTTCGTGTTTATCTCGAATTTTTCCGAAATTAAGCGTTTAATCGAAAAGTCTATTATTACCAAAAATTTAGATAATTAAATTGTGCTTCGATTGAGTACCAACAATTTAAAATTTGATCAAGTGGTCTTGTAGAAAATCTACGTCAAAGAACGCCAATTTTTCACACTTTTCGAAAAACACTCTTTTCGTTTCTATAAAACGTACTATATCTATGAATAGACCAATTTTAACGCAAAATGTTGTAGAACCAAAGTTGTAGAGCATCAAATTATATTTTCAGAAAGTCCAAGAAGGTTCCAAAAACCCCAACCAGTAAGTAGATATTAGCCTATTTAGATTTTCCGGCAATAGCATGGTTACTGACCAACATCAATATTTGGTCTTCCATTCACTGGTTTTGTCCAATATTCAATTTTTTTTTCATCTTTTACTAATATACAAGCTCTCACCAAACGTTGCTATCGAAATAATGATTTGGAAGACAATAAAATTGGCAAATTAATGTGTTATGTAGGACAAAGTATTGTTTTGAAGGGTATTTGTAAAAGAAAATAATCCTTTTTTTATTAGGAATAATGGAATAAACATTCAATTATATTAAATTACATTCAATTCAGTTACATTTGATTGTAGAAAATTACTTTAAAATTATATGATAAAACAAAGTACATTCACTACGAGTAAAAAAAACTTCATGATTTCGGAGGCTTTCACGGCCATTGTCATAAATTAAAAGACGACTTCCGGGATAGGACCGTGTCATTATTGAGGTCGAAGAACTCAACGTTTCGCCCACTTTCGTAAGGGGATTCATCAAGAGGAAAATGCAAAAAGAGCACGGTAACTCAACGTGTGAACCACGCTAGAGGCGAAACTCTTTTGCAAGAGAAGGGATAGAAGAGTACGGTAACTCAACGTGTGAACCACGTCAGAGGCGAAAGAGAAAAGCGAGAATTTATAGGCAAGCGCCGTCGCTGTTCA
The DNA here is from genome assembly GCA_940337035.1 of Agriotes lineatus. NCBI lineage: Eukaryota > Metazoa > Arthropoda > Insecta > Coleoptera > Elateridae > Agriotes > Agriotes lineatus. The sequence goes on along the minus strand of OW679194.1, from coordinate 262,012,651 downwards.
GTGGCGTTGGGCGGGGCTTAGGAATTAGCACTTTCCACATACAAGGAAGGGGAAAGCCTTCGTCCCGATTAAGATTGTTAGGGTGTTTGTAAATCTCAATGGCTCCGCGAATCTTTCTGCTAAAGAAGAATGGGGATTTGCAGATGATGGAGGTTTCATCAAAAAGGATCTTATGGCCAGTATCACGCTGATGTTCGGCGATGGCTGATAATGAAACGAGATCTGACTTGAGACAGCGCTGGTGCTCAGAGATGCGAGTTTTCACTGAACGTCCTGTTTCATCAATGTATACAGCATTACATTATATAGTTACTTGCTCTTGTATATACCCTTAACTTATTGGCAAGCTTTACCGTTAGTGTTATTGTTTCTAAGCCGTAGGTTGTAACAGGTAAGGTACAAGTATAAAACACAGCAAACATAAATAAAGGATACGGGGCCAACTCATACTGAAAATATTGCTGTAAGTTCTTCATTGAACTTTTTATGCAAATTTATTAGACAATTACAGGTAATGCATATAACTGAAAATTATTCCTATTTCAGTCGACAAATGGCAGCAGGACTGTCTGGGGCCCTTTGGGTGTATGATTTCTTAGTTTTAATTAATAAGTTGATGCTCTACAACTTTGGTTCTACAACATTTTGCATTAAAGTTGGTCGATTCACAGATATTGTACGTTTTAAAGAGACGAAAGGGGTGTTTTTCAAAAAGTGTGAAAAATTGTCGTTTTTTGACGTAGATTTTCTAAGACTACTTCATCAAATTCCAAAGTGTTTTTACTCAATCGACGCAGAATTTAATGCTCTGCATTTTTGACAATACTGAACTTTTTTATTAAATGCTTGGTTTCGGAGGAATTCGAGAAAAACCGGAAAAAGTCCTAAATTTCGAGTTTTTTTAACATCACTGCTGAAGCTCTATTCGCAAATTGGGGCAAACTCAGATTATTCATATCAGAGCCCTACTTGAGTGATTAAAACAGTTTCAAAATCTCGCCCCGTTTTTTGGAAGGCAGAACTCTAATTTTCCTGGCCTAATAGGGAGTATTAGTATAACGTGATGTTAACATGACGACCCGTTAAAGCTTATGTTACCTAGCGACGTCAACGATATAGCTAATCCAAATAAAATATTTCCATTTCAGCGTAACGTTATTATAACGTGGTATTGCACAAAAGCTTCGAAGTACGAGTATTACGGTTTTAAAAACGCTTCGGTTGTTCCGGATAATACAAACCTTCAGTTCTTTAATCCTTGGGATTCCACTTTCATTAATTGAATTGCCGTCGGGAATCAATGATCGATTTTGATTAAACCAGAATCACCCATCGCCCCGTATTTCTCAGTTCGTTTATTCCAATACCTGGCCAAACTTGTCGAGCCTTTATGAATGCCCGCAGATTGGCTACCTAACTTCGTGGGTACTTACCCGTCAACCTCACAGGCTTTTCCTGAGCTAAGGTTCCGAGCATCGCTTCCCATTGAGGTCGAAATTTCTGGGTGATTTACGTCGCCATACCTACAGAATTGGTATATATGTATGTATGTATTATCGTTAACCTCTTGTTATCTTAGCGGTGTAGAAGCTGGTGCTTTGTACGCTAGCATCTGGCGGTGTAGTGCCCAACTTGCCCTGAGTTGCGAGTTACAATGTTAGAACTCGTCTTTCGTGTTTGGGTAGCAACTATTGTGTGTTAAGCGTCTGTCTTGGTAATGTTTGGACCTTGTTATTCTATCTCTTAGGTCTGTGGTTCTAACTAGAACACAGTTAATTTGGTGCCCAACTGTGAATGGTCTCAGCGAGCCCGATTCCAATCGCCACGGCTGCGGAAAAATTTCGGAACCTGCGGGATTCGAACCGAGGACTCGCTTAATGCAAGCCTAGCCCTTTCCCAACTGTGCTACCTGGCTTCTTTCTATTACATTATGCTATAATTACCAATTTATTTTCCCTTCTGGGAAGGCTAAATGCCATTTTAGCACTGCCGTTGTTGCGGCCGTCTACGAAAATTACTTCCCTTTAGAATGTACCACTGTGAGGTTATATTTTAGGGAATTTTCCCCGTAGTATTAGTTTGGAAACGGTTCGCTCAAAGATACTGGAAGAGATTTTTTCTTGCCTTTCTGTGCGTTCATTTTAATGTATAAATTTTCCTTGTATTTATTTTCCCTTATAAAGCAAATATGCAGTCGGTTATACAGTACCAGCACCAAGTGAATAAAGGTAAGGTGAGTTTATACAGCAAATAAGACTTCAAACACTTACGACGCCACAAGACGACTTATTTTGAGTTGGGAGCGCAACAAACATCTTCAGGCTAGAATAAATAACTCAGTGGCGTCTAACAAATACTAGTAATCACTTTTCACGCCTCTGCCGACTTTTATATGTAAATACCTACTCTTTTATAGTAAACCCCTGCCTATGTCCCACTGAAGCAATCCGTGCGCATCTTTTATTTTATTATAAGTCGTAAATGAGTTTTCAAATGTAAAAAGTTCCTGCGAGACGAAGAATAATATTACGATTTTTTGTAAAAGTAATTACAGAGGTCTGAGTATTACCAATTACCAACTACCAGAAGAATATAGACATTTGTTAAAATATAAAATAAAACAAGAAGTACAAGATCAGGGGCGTAGATACTGCTGTATCTGCCGTATCAATGATACAGGGCCCACGAGCCAGGGGGCCCACCAGCACGCAAGCTCTCAAAAAAAGATATATACAAATTTAATTTGGGAACTTTTGCTCAAGTCACATTTAAGAGTATAGATTTATATAGGCGGAGAGTGTTTGGTTATCGGATTTAGCCATATTATCTATCAAAAAGGAAGAGCTTAAAAAATTTAAATCTTCTCCAAATATGGAACAGCCTTATAAAAATTTTCGCGGAAGAAAAAGTTCGGAGAATAACTCTGGAAATAATTATTATTTACGTCAACCTTTTTTCTTGTTATTTACCATTTACTTGCTCCTTACTTATGTAAATATATGTAAACTGTAAACTATGATTTACCCCTCTTTTTACGTAATATGTCCGTTAGTAAAAATATGTAATTACATTTTACTTTTTCTATTATTTATTTTTATTGGTTTTTATAATTATATTTCTTTTGTTAAAAAATAAAAATTGAGTTCGTATCTTTATACGTTTATTTGATAATACTCTGATGGGGTGGGGTGGGGGGGGGGGGGCACTTGGCAGTTTATGATACAAGGCCCGTTGATCTCTAGCTACGCCTCTGTACAAGATATTGAAGAGCAAAATGGATTTCGGGATGAAAGATCGTGCACTGATAGATAGTGTATTTTCGTTGAAGCATATTTGAGAAGAATTGTCTGTAATATGAAAACGCATTTAGTATTTGTATATCTAGCAAAATCATATGGTAGTATCCCATAGTTTAATAAATTATGGTAAGTTACGAAAGCCAAGGCTTTAGCAGAGTCAGATTTTGACCACAATGCGGTAAGCTTCATTAAAGTAGTCCAAGAAAGTTTTAGAAAATTTAAAATTAGAGAAGGCCTCCAACAAGGGTGCTGTGTTACTCCCATTTTTTGCAAAGATTCACTTAAATGAATAGCCCGAAGATTAGGCCTACATATTGGTTGTTTACGTTACACTTCGTCGACGACCAGGTGAAGAGAAAGCTAATTGAGAAGAGTTGTCGTGAGGATTGTCAAAATGCTTTAAAAACGAAATATTTAATTGTTGGAGGATCAGAAAAGAACTTGCTTTTCGAACACAATGTTAACTCAACTTACAAGAGAAGTTCTAACTTACTTTTGAGGGTAGGATACAGCCTGTATCCGAAGTAGCACCTCCAGGGCTCACTCTCGTACACCCTTCGACACCTCTTGGGTACCTTCCCTTGCCACAGTTGCATTCCTTTGCGGATCGCTTCGACCGCTGGCCTGCCAGTGGGGGTGTATGGCGTACGGTCCAGGAACCAGCCTGAGTCCGTGACCCCCTTGACTGAGATGTGTCTGAGGTGCAGCAGGTCGTAGAGGAGCTCTCTGACGGGGTCCAGATTGATCATGACCCCTGTTCCGCCGGCACTGCTGCCGGTGAGCAGCAAATTTGTGCTGTTTTCGAGCCCTAGCGGGACCAGGTCCCGTACGACCTGTTGCACTACCAGTGTGCCCATAAAGCTAAACATCTCGTCCCGGGAGCGCCGCGAGCCGCTCCAGGAGTCGCTCGTGCAGTAAGGGACGAAGACGTGGTTGGCGTTCCACCAGTAGGGGTTCTCCTCCTCGTTGGGGGAGAGGATTCCTCCTACTGAAATGTGAAGAGGGTTAGAGAGGGTTGGGAAAACGTCTGATGGCATTACCGTCCCGGGTTTCAGGCCACTGGGAGGACGTCATGTAGTGCCGCTGGCGAAGCCACCGATTTCTGCAGCTGTGGTGATCGTAGCAGTACCAGCCGCCCTCCAGGAAGATGATCCACTGTTTGCTTGTGTGGGATTTGCGAAGATAAAATCTGAAAGTTAACAAAGAGACACTGTTCATTCTTTTAAATTTTGATATCAAAGCGTATTATGTTATGACTGCGAAAACTGGACATTAACAAGAAGGAACAAGGAACTACTAAACAAGTAAGTGTTGAGCATTATCTTTGAGCCTGTTTTTGATAGAGAACTAAATCAATGGCGAACACGAATGCACGCCAAAGTAAAAGACGAAATTGGAAACAGAATATGGTGGAATGAATTAGAAAACAGAAAATTAGATGGCTGTGACACGTACGAAGGATGTCTGAGACAAGAACTGCCAGAAGAGTTTTTACAAACAATAGTGATTTTTATACTTCTATTACAGAACTTTGTCTAATTGTTCATTGAATTCTTCAATTTGGATTTTTTTTATTAGCTTTTGAGCATATGTCTGCATTGTTTTAATTATTTCAGTAAAGGATGCGAGTTCTAACTCTTTTTAGAACTGAATATCGTTTGCAGCTGATCTAAAAACATGTTGTTGGATAAAGGTAACAGCGCCATATCTATTCGTTATATTTGTACCGGTTTTACGTATACTTACCGTTATTGTTTATTGAGTATGGATTGAGCGTGGATAATGGAAAAAAAGCTATGAAATAGCAAAGTAGATTAACAGTTCAAATTCAAAATAAGGCAGTTCTTATAGCTGTTAAATGTGATATAAGGCTATGGGATACTATATTATCTAAGTTCTTGATCAACTCATCAGAAAATTTGCAACAGCTAAATTAAGCAGGCATAAACATTTAAACTACCTTAAACATGTAGATTCGGCTCATTGCCGAAAACGAAGAAAACTTAAAAATTACCATACAGGAACTAAACGACGAATCAAAGAAGATTGATCTGAAAATGAAATTGAATGCAGAGGTAATGAAAAATGACAGGAAAAGATTAGCAAATGAATTACAAGGAGCTCAAAAACCAAGCTGCAGGATAAAATTAAGATAGGATGAGCTGCTTTCGGACGAATAACCTGAGGAGTATCTAAAGATTAAAGTAATTAATCAAGGAATAGTGCCTATTACGTCATATCTTTTCCAAATATGGACGCTAACAAAGAAAATACGGATAAGCTAATAAGAACTCGATGAGCAGTGAAGAGACAAATCATATTACCTTAAAAGACAGCAAGGGAAGTAAATGGATAGAAGATAACGAAGTAGGACATGATAAATGGTTATCCAACGGAACTGAAAAAACAAGAATATAAAAGTCGAAATACATAACAACAAGAAACACAACGTGGCAGAGAAAATAAATAGAAATCTAGTAATATTTAAGAAGCAGAACAGAAATATGGAAAACACTGAAAAATATGATAATGATAGAACAAAAGCATAACTTTATTACAGGGCTGTAGCAATTCACTTGTGGATCTGTGTTCAGAATTCAGTGACCGGGCACTCACCCTCACTCTTTTGGCTTAGTGTGAAGACATAAAAATTATGAAACACTTTTTTTTAAATAAAAATACAAACTTATATTATAATGCAAAGTTGGTAGCTACAGGGTACACAACACATCCACCAATAATACATATGAGGGATGTACAGTATTTATTGTTCGTAGTATAGACAATCACATTAATTTTTAATATAATTCCCATTGAACATGAAAACAGTTATTTTATTGATATTTAAGCATAGCAGTGACTATTTTGAAAAACTCTGAGTCTTGATCACAACAAAATCTGAACTGCTGCTATAAAGCATCATCGTTCCTAAATTATTATCCCCAAAGACCCTCTTTTTGCTTTGAAAATAAATAAATATCGCTAGAAGCTATAGGTTAGAACAGTAGAGTGAAAATGCTCCATAACTTCAAATCAAATATCACTAATGGAATTAATAGAAATAGGGCTCTTATGAACCGGAGCGTTATCGTAATGAAGGAGAATTCCTTGTGACAATTTTCCTCTTCTTATTCCATTTTTCAATTTTTGTTTTGCAATCCGCCAACAGCCGTTAGGCCAATTATAGGCGTCACTGTACATTTTATGGGGACTTCCAACCCCACTAACGACTGTCATGATGTTATTATGACAACCGGGACCAACTTTTTTCCGTGGCAGCCGTACTACGAGGTGCCGGGAGAAGCAGCCGTGGAACTCCCATCCAAGTTCTGACCAGAGAGAGCGTTGCTTAACTCTGCTGATCGAACGCGGACGCTTGTTCAAGCTACACCCCATTAATACAATAAAGAAGTTTTTAAACTAATGTTGCATAATAATGACAGTGTTGTCAACCTACGATCTTCTATGTCTATGCTATTCACACGATCAATGTTGTTTTTAGTATACGCAGAATGAGGTGGATCAGTACCCTTTACATGTGCGCAGCTTCTTCTGTCTTGGCGCAACTTCCAACTTGTACAACTTCTAAATGATTACTAGTAAAACTCAACTAATCAAATTAGCCATGTTTCTTGTCAAGAATATAGCAAAATAAATGTGTTTACTAGGGGCAACAAAGTCATACATGCTAAGAACAAAAAATACTGTACAACCGTCGTATGTATAAGTATAGGTACATAGTAATCACAAACTTAAAATTTCATTTCGTTACTTTGCATTTGTAAATAACGTAACAATTTATGGCATGTCAAGAGACCAAGCAACATCATTTTCTATTGGTATTATAGTGTAACGATCCTACTGCCGGTCATTGGCCCGGAATCATGACCCAGTGCCCCGAGTGTTCTAGAACCTCGAGAAACGACCTTGCAACCTTGGACCCCAGGTGCAGAGGTGTGACGTCAGCGCCCTTGGAGCCAGCTGCGATGGGTGCGTCATGCGATTCCCAGAAAGATCGAGCGAAGTCTAGATTGATCTCGAAGGAAATTACCCAAATATAAATACACGGCAGCCGGAGTTCTCAGTAGTTCTCATCAGACTCGAAGCGCCCGTGATATAAACGAACCGTGTGAAATAAATAACAAATAAATGCAACCATATAAATCCTGACTGTTAAGCTGTATATAGATAATTATTAAACAAGTGTATTGTTGTTAGAAATAGTGCCTGTAGTTTATAAGTAATTCTGCCTTCATAATTTTTGTATATTTAAATAATCATAATTAATCATAATAAATAAACGTTTAAAACCAGAAGCGTCGTATAATTTTTAAATAGCCCGATCGTAAAAACGTAACAGTGGCGTCAGGTGTCGGGTTATACCAGGGGCTATAAAAAATTATTGAACAAACATTAAATAAATAAATTGTTTACAAGTGCCGATAAAACGACGGTCAGATAAATCAATTTAAGTGTATAGTGTGGATGCCTTTGACGAGATCCAAGATGGAAGCTCAATTAAGCCAACTTTTGCAACTGATGCAAGCTGGTCAGGGTAAGGCAGAAAAAGCGCAAGAAGAATTGAAAGCCGGACAGGAAGTACTTAGCAAGAGCTGAAATCCGGGCAGGAAGTACTTAAGGAAGAGCTGAAAGCCGCGCAAGAAAAAGTAGTTCAAAAACTTGATGAAGAATTGAAAGCCACTCAAGAAGAAATGAAAGCGAGCCATGACGAGTTGGCAGAGGAGATCAAAGATATTCAGGAAGAAACGGAAAGGAAGATAACCGGATGTCAAGGTGACATGCTGGAGCTGCGGGAACAAGTTTCCAGGTTACTAAGTGGCCAAGGCCAACCAACTCCCTCTGAATCTGCTGGCTTCTCTTCTCCTCCTGCAGTAAATCAGCCTACCCTATCGCGAGTCGCTGCCCCTCAGGTTGCTCTGTCCCAAGATACTGCCCCAGTGAGGCCCGCAACATCTCGCTTGCACATGAAACTGCCCTCTTACGATGGGAAACGCCATGGTCAACATACCTGAAGCAATTTGAAGCCGCAGCCGTCGCTAATGGTTGGGGAATGGCAGACAAAGCGACCGCACTGATCCTGACATTGCGAGGAGATGCCCTGAATGTTCTGAAAATGATTCCAGAAAATGAGCAGAGGGACTTCCAGCAATTGCTGAATCGTCTGGAACGGCAATGGTCATCGTTAGCATGTGCATTGTGCCCAGTTGAAGAACAGAATTCAGAAGTCGGGGGAGACTCTGCAAGAACTGGAGGCCGATGTTGCTCGATTGGTTCGGCTCGCGTATCCATCGGCGCCGGAGGACTTCCTAAAGCAGCTAGCCGTCCAAACATTCATAGATGGAATTAAGGACGCCGATATTCAGCAAGCGGTACATCTGGGGCGCCATAGGACAATGGGAGAGGCCTTAGCCCATGCGTTGGAATTTGAAGCGGCAAGGACTGCCTCCAGAGGACATGGTCGTGTCCGCGGTGTCGCCACGACGGAGATGACACCTGAATCCATGGAGGACATGTTGCGACGACTTATAAGGAAGGAGACGAGGGAAAAGGGGCCCCGTTGTTGGAGCTGCGGAGAGATGGGTCATCTTAGGTCTCGCTGTCCGAAGAAAGGAGCCCGAGTGTCTGACGAGCCGTCGGAAAACTAATGCGGGTCGACATGAAGGGCCGAGAGTCGACTCGTGATTGCTATGCCTCGGTGATTCCCATACATGTGTCGTCCGTGCAACACCAGCCTGATAGTCTCTTCATTGATGGGAAAATAAATGGAAGAGTTCGGTCTCTGCTGTTGAATACTGGAGCGACGAAGTCCATCACCAGGTCTGACGTAATACGAGACGAGGGTCAGCTGCTGCCCACCAGTACACGCCTTCGCACTGCCACGGGAGGCGCAGTGACCACACATGGGGAAATGGATTTGACATTGAAGATTGGGAATCAAACCCTCAAGCATCGGGTGTCGAATGTCATGAATAAGTGTGGGTTCACGTGTAACACGGCGTGTTGCACGTGGGTGGGGAGGAGCTTTCCCTACACCCAAGAGAAAAGATCGCAGTACGAGTGGTATTGGCGGAAGATATTACTCTGCCTGGACGAACCGAGAGGGTCGTGGATGCATACCTGGATGGCGATCTCCGTTGCAACGTAGTGCGCATGATTGAACCCGATTATGACACAGAGCTCACTCATGGTATCCTGGTTGGGAAGACGTTGGTAAAGTCTGGGCTTAAGGTCCCAGTAAGGATGATGAACGTCAACAGGGAACCGGCAACCGTCAGGAGAAACACAACACTGGGAAGATGCACACCGGTCTCCGCCGTTCTCAGAACGATTACTAGTGATAGCGGCACCAAGGCGAAGGGCTGCCCAAAGGAATTAATGAACACCGTGATGTCTACTTGCAAGGGCATGAGCCAACAAGAACGGAAGAAGATCGAAGATCTGGTGGCCCGGTACCAAGACGTCTTCAAGTGCGGAGATCATCCCAGCGGCCGTACCGACGTAGTTAAGCATAAAATCAATACTGGGGATGCTCAACCGATATGCCAACATCCAAGAAGGTTGCCCCTCGCCAAACGGAAAGAAGCTGAGAAGATTGTCCAAGATATGCGAAACCAAGGGATTATCGAACCGTCGAGCAGTCCGTGGGCCTCCCCTGTGGTTCTTGTCAAGAAGAAGGATGGCTCAACGAGGTTCTGTGTTGACTACCGACAGCTGAATCATGTGCTACTCTCTGCCACGAATCGATGATAACCTGGGCACGCTCTCCGGTTCTCAATGGTTCTCGACGTTAGACTTGAAGAGCGGTTATTAGCAAGTCGGAATAGAACCTGCGGACAGGGAAAAAGCGGCATTTACTATCGGAACTGGGCTCTGGAAGTACTCCGTCATGCCGGTCGGTTTGTGCAATGTCTCCGCCACGTTTGAGAGGCTGATGGACACCGTCCTGAAGGGTCTATCTTGGCAGACCTGCCTGCTATACTTGAACGACATTATAGTGGTGGGTAAATCCTTCAACGAGCATCTAAAAAAACCTTGAGGAAGTGTTCGGTAGACTGCGAGGTGCCAACCTGCGATTAAGTCCAAAGAAGTGCCACATCTTCCAGAAAGAGGTACAGTATCTGGGGCACGTCGTATCTCGCCAGGGAGTAGCAGTAGACCCGAGTAAGGTGAAGGGGTGCAGGATTGGCCAATTCCGAAGGATAAGCATGAGCTGCGAAGCTTCCTGGGCCTCTGTACTTACTACCGACGGTTTGTGCTAAGCTTCGCAAACATTGCAAAACCGTTAACCCGTCTAACGGAAGAGGGACGACAGTTCGAATGGAGTGCTGAGTGCGCGGAGGCCTTCGAGACGCTTAAGACTGCATTAACCAGTTCACCTGTGCTTTGCTATCCGTGTCAGTAAGGCCAGTTTATCCTCGACACTGGCGCTAGCAATGTCGGAATCGGTGGTGTTCTGTCCCAGGTCCAAGATGGGCAAGAGAAAGTCCTGGCATATTTCAGCAAGGTCCTGTCCAAACCAGAGCGGAACTATTGAGTAACCAGGAGGGAGATTCTGGCAGTAGTCAAGTCCGTGGAGCATTTTTATAAATACCTGTATGGCAGAAGATTCTTGCTGAGGACCAACCATGCTGCTCTAAGATGGCTGCTGCAGTTCAAGTACCTTGAAGGACAGGTGGCTAGGTGGATCGAGCGCCTACAAGAGTACGACTTTGAAATAAATCATCGACATGGCACAGCCCACCGCAACGTCGATACGTTATCCACAAGGCCTTGCCCTGCGGACTGCAGCCACTGTTCGAGACTGGAGAGTCGTGCGGTACCCATCAATCGTACCACTGTAGTCGACGACTCGTGGGAGCTAAACGAGTTACAGAACAGCCAGGAGAACGACCCTACTTAGGCACGGTTATAGCCTGGAAGCGAGATGGCCTTCGACCTACCTGGCAGGAGGTCTCCGCCACCAACCCAACGGTGAAGACCTATTGGGCGCAATGGGACTCCTTGCAGCTGGAAAACAACGTCCTGACCAGAATCTTGGAAGACGAGGACGGTAGGGCAACGAGATCACAGTTGATGGTCCCAAGGAGTAGAGTGGTCGAGGTTCTGCGCCACCTGCATGATGGCTCCTCTGTGGGACACTTCGGAAGAAGAAGACGTTGCAGAAGGTCCGAGACCGGTTCTACTGGGCGAGCTGCAAAGATGATGTCCGAGAGTGGTGCCGGAGGTGCGAAGTCTGAGCTACAGGAAACGGATCGGTTGGTAGACGTAGAGCTCCGATGCCGCAGTACAACGTCGGTAGTCCGTTCGAGAGGATAGCCATCGACATCGCTGGACCATTCCCCGAAACCGAATCGGGAAATAAATACATCCTGGTGTGCATGGACTACTTCACCAAGTGGCCCGAAGCGTACGCCCTTCCGAATCAAGAGGCCGGTACTGTCGCTGATGTTCTGGTGAAGGAGTGCTTCAGCCGTTTTGGAGTCCCCCTGGAGTTACATTCCGACCAGAGCCGGAATTTCGAGTCTGGACTGTTCCAGAACGTTTGCAAGCTGCTGAAGATACACAAGACCCGGACCACTGCCCTCCATCCTCAATCTGACGGCATGGTGGAAAGGATGAACCGAACTATGGGGAAGCATCTGTCCAAGGTGGTTTTCGAACATCAGCGTGACTGGGACCAGTACATTCACTTGTTCCTAATGGCCTACCGATTGGCAGTACAAGAGACAACCAACCACAAATTTGGAAGAAAGCCTGGCGAAGAAACAAATGGCCGGCGAGGACTACGTGGGGAACCTGAAGAAGAGGATGGAAGAGATCCACGACGCCGTAGGCCGAAACATTCAGGGTGCCAGCGACCGAATGAAGGACCGATATGATGCCCGCGCTGAGGCCGGTGGTTTCCAGCCTGGCGATTTGGTATGGCTTCATAACACCCAGAGGCGTCGTGGCCTCTCCCCCTAGCTCCAAAGAAACTGGGAAGGCCCCTACACTGTAGTTGCTCGAATGAATGACGTGGTATACCGAATCCAGAAACCTCCTCGAGGAAAGTGCAGGGTGGTGCACTTCAATCGGTTGGCCCCATATGCCGGAACCAATGAGGAAGTGGAGGCTGTCGCGGAGCAACCCCTGAGACGACTAGGGACCGGAGGAACCTCCTTCCAGGAGTTTATGGCCGCTTATGGGGGTACGAAGACTGCGCGATTCGGAGTCACTACAGAGGTGCAGCGTGACCTGTTCGACACCCTGCGGCAGTATTCCCTGGCACACTGCGTCGCCCAGGACCTCCGGATGCCTAGGGGGATAGCCGCTGCCTTCCGTGAGAAGTTTGGCCGGTTAGAGCAGCTGCGAGGCCAGGCACCTCAGGTTGGCAGAACTTTGCAGCTGAAGGAAGGCAACAGCTCCATTTATTACCTGGTGACGAAAAGGTTGTCTTACGAAAAACCTAGTTATCAGGATCTTAAGGAGCAGATGGTAAATAATGGCGAAAGCCGGCTAGCGGTGTCGAAATTAGGATGCGGCCTGGATTCGTTGGACTGGAGGGTTGTACGCAGCATGCTGGAAGTAGTCTTTGACCGGACCGGCATCCAGATCGAGGTCTGCTGTTGCAGCCCGTTGCGAAGCATTGAGCCTACGGTGGACTGCTACTTCTTCAGCCAGTCCGTGTGCAAGAAGGGCACCGCCTGCAAATACCGCATCAAACCCCCACAAGAGCGAGTGACAGACAGAACGACCTAAGGCGGGGGCAGTGTAACGATCCTGCTGCCGGTCGTTGCCCCGGAATCATGACCCAGTTCCCCGAGTGTTCTAGAACCTCGAGAAACGACCTTGCAGCCTTGAACCCCAGATGCAGAGGTGTGACGTCAGCGTCCTTGGAGGCAGCTGCGATGGGTGCGTTATGTGGTTCCCAGAAAGGTCGAGCGAAGTCTAGATTGATCTCGAAGGAAATTACCCGAATATAAATACACGGCCGCCGGAGTTCTCAGTAGTTCTCATCAGACTCGAAGTGCGCGTGATATAAACGAACCGTGTGAAATAAATAACAAATAAATACAACCATATAAATCCTTACTGTTAAGCTGTATATAAATAATTATTAAATAAGTGTATCGTTGTTAGAAATAGTGCCTGTAGTTTATAAGTAATTCTGCCTTCATAATTCTTGTATATTTAAATAATCATAATTAATCATAGCAAATAAACGTTTAAAACCAGAAGCGTCGTATAATTTTTAAATAGTTTGGATTATACAGCTTGGAAGAAATAACAAACTGTCATAATTTCTGAAAAGTTACTACTGGATAAATTGTTTTGTATTATTATCAATTCTAGTAATTCCTTCGCTGTTACAGCTCGTAGTTTAAAAAAAACGTTTTTTAAAAGATAATAGTTGATGCCCAAAATTATTCAAAATAACAGTGTTACTAGTTATAAATATTACGCAGTGTTTCCCTACTGTATGCACCCCCTTATCTGATGCGTGTAACAACATTTGTTGCGAGACTACACTTAACTCTTTTTATACTTCTACATATTTCACACAATTGATATTTTATAAGGTAAATCTTATATTAAAATACATTAACTTTGAATTCGTATCCATTACATTCAAACTTATAACCATTGTTTGATTCATCAAATACTTTCTTATGTCTAACTACACGTTTTACTTTAACATTGGTTTTTATTCTCCACTTTTCCGCAATCATAACATGGTAACAGCTAGGGATGGGAGCGTGAAGTGAAAACAGTCGGGTCACGCCGGGTCACGGTGAGTCCCGTCGTGAAAGTGAGTAATATTTGAAGATCGGGCCGTGAACGTGAGTGAAAATTTCTAAGGTGTGATTCACGTTTCACGTTAAACATTTGTAATGAATAAAAGACTGAAGGGTGTCCCGCTCTCCCGCTGCCCACCCATGTGAAAGATCTAGAGCTAGAGCGGGAGGTCATTGTACTTCTGTGTGGCAGCCTGCAGCGACGAAGCTTCGCACTTTTATTGTGTTGTGAATGTTGTGCCTACAGTCAATCGAGTGTCTGCGTCTTTACGCCACCAAGTAGAACTTACTTTTAGTTATACGAACGTATAAGTACTTTTAAACCTACTAATTAAAGGTGTTTCCTAGCAACATATACTTTCTTGTACTCGTATCAGTAAGGCAAACATCAATTCCAATGACAGATTTTGGAGTTAAAAGTAATTTCTTTGAAGACGGTTGCAAGAAACGTTTTTGAGAGAAATCGGTATTTATCCTTTGTTGTAAGCTATTGTAGTAAATTTTCATTTTTTTTTGTCTGGTAATCTGATTGCAACATACGAGTATCACGTAAATTATTTCACGTGCCAAATATATTATATTTTAGAGTTTTTAGTTCTGTTGCAGGTCCTTTATTGGTTTTAAATTTGAACATTTCTATATGAATCTGAATTTTCAAATAAAAGCAGCGGGCGATGCCGTGAGTGGCGGGTCACGCCCCGAACGTGAGCACGAGCGTGCGTGAACGGGAGTGTTTAAAGCAAGCGTGAAAGGTGCGTGACGTGAGTGAATACTCATTACTCGCTCACGCGCTCATCTCTAGTAACAGCTCATGTAAAAAAATTAAGTTTTCCTAGTTTAAGCCCGCGGAAATCAGCACTACTATAAATAATGAAGAAAAGTAACAAAAAGAGCTAATTATAATAAAAGAAAAGCAAGAAGGCATTAAAGAAAAAAAAACAATAAATCCGATTGTTCGGGAGGGGACAGTGCGGAACTAGTAAACTACGGAAGAGTGTATAAACCATCACATCTTGCAAGAATGGAAAGAGTAATATATGAAATAAATTTATAAAGACGGGTATAAAAAGAACTACAAAAATTACAGTCCGATTAGTACAACTGCGACTATAGGAAGATAATTTTAAAAAATAAGATGAGAATAATATTAATAGTAATAATAATTATAATACTCTTATCTTTCCTAAATTATTAAGGAAACAAGCATATATAAGTGAAGACGATTTTTGGAAAGGAAGATATTGTGGAAATAATATTTTTATACTGATGCAGTTGATCGAAGAAAGAATAAGCATAGGTAGTTAAATGAGTGTTATTCAGAATGGGAGCTGACGATAAACTTAAAAAATAAATATTTTATCAATAGGAGAAGTGGAACCCCACCCCTACACATGGAGGAAAAGGAAATAAAGGGAATGCAAGAATTCAAATATCTGGGGACAACGTTTAACAAAAACAGCTTGATAGAGAAAAAAGGCTAAATGAGAGCCAATTAGGAATGACAATGTTAAATAGTATACGGTGGAATGAACATCTCACAAGAACAAGCTATAATAGAAAATATAGACACACAGAGTCTGGTAACAGAAATGGATGGACTCAACAGAACCATGGAAAAATTCAGATTAGGGAAATTTTGAAATGAATACACAAGACTTGAGATGAAGGCGGCAGACACTGTAGCAGATCGAATACTTATAGCAAAAGAGATTAACGTGTTATGGGCATCTTAACCGAATATGTGTAGAAAAGTAGCAGAAATAACTCTTCCAATAGCCACCATTAGAAAAAAAGACGGCCAACAAAATCGTGGAGAAAAAAAAAATGTAAGAAACCATGGATATTTGCAGAAAGAGGCATGGCATGATATAAGAGAACTGCAAAAAAGCGTAAAGAGAAAGTGGCCACAGTCGTAAAAACTCTATAAAAAAGAGCAGAAAAAAAGTAGGTATAAGAGAAAAGGTTGCAACCATTAAGGGGAATTTAGCGAGACACAAGCATGCCAAACGTATAATAGATAAAGTGCCATTATCCAAACACGGCGCTTATGGCTAGTTAGAAGAGCAAGAGCATGACAAAGAAACATGTCGGTTCGGGGGATATGACACAAATTAGGGAGGCCTGCATGCAGAGGTGGATTTAGATGATAAAAATTATACAGGGTGTTTCAAAATTGCACTGAACAAATATAAGGACGTTATTCTACATAAAAAATAAGAGAAAAACTAATGATCAACCTAAAATCATTCATTTCAAAGATATCCTTGATTAAAGAATTAAAGATAGCAATTCGTTTTAAAACGTTTAGATTTAGTACGCTGGTATTGGGTTTTTATTATCTATATGTTTTACTTATAACTGTCAAAATGATTATGAGTGACTTACAAGAAAGATATTACTTCGAACAGTTACTATAAATTTTACTAAAAAAAAAACTTGAAATAATTTATTTTGGAACGCATGCTTATTATTTTTCTACTTTTTACTATAGAACAACGACCACATATTGTATGTAAACAAAAAACATATGTTGGAACAAAACACCAGCCTACGTTTGAAAAACGAATTGCCATTTTTAATTTTTTGATCAAGAATATCTTTGAAATTAATTTTTTTATGCAGAACAACACCCTTATATTTGTTCCGTGCAATTTTGAAACACCCTGTATATCACTTTAAATAGAGAGAAGCACTCACCCTGCTTGCGAACCATCGTTGCAGGTGACCGACCGGTTAGAGAGGAAGACCTTCTTCAGGGAGCGCGCCTCGTCGCTGGCGCGCGTCTCGGCGCTGTGGTAGAACCTCTGGATGGTGTTGGTGCTGATGGGGGTGTCCTCGCCGCTGCTGGGGAAGGCGCGGGCGATGCCCAACCACAACACGATTACCTGGAACGCGATAAACGGTCAGATATTGGCGTGTAATCGGCCGTGATTCATCGCATGACTCCCGGGAGCGCGCTTTTTGCCCGGGGCCGCGGCGCTTTTTGTCGATCCCCAATTTGTTTATAAATATGCTGCGCTATTTGGGTTAGCTTGGCGTTGCGGAATTTGCCGAATTCTTCGCGGTGTGCTCGCATAAATTTTGAAAGTCACGCAGCTCTGGTATGTCAGCCGGCGATGGGCGCTGAAGCGAAATGCTTGATCCCGATTGCTTCGAAGAGGACGCAAGGAAGTGGATTGGGCTGGTGGACTTCAAAGATTGAAAATCACCTTTTGACGATAAAAAGAGTTGATTCTTGTTGATTAGTAGACGTTCTTCTCTAATTGACCAGTTGGAAGTTAATTTTAATCGACCAGTTGGAAATCAACATCCTAATCAAATATTGGCTACCGTAATTATTTTAATTTTATACTGTACTGTACCGTAACCAAGGAAATGCGACACCAGGCACTAGGTGACCAGATTAGTTTTATTCATTGACACTTTTATTTAATTAATCTTGATCAAAAATTAAAAATGCGACACAGTATGAAAGAAAACGTGTACTTATACGTCCGATAAATTTTTCACAATAATCATTATTCTAACCATAGAACTCACTGTAAAAATTAATTTACCGCACTTGTAACGTAAAGAGTATTGTAAAAGTTAAAAAGGTACACTTACACCGAAGCATATTTTGGAGATGTTTGAGAGGTACGAGCCTGGGTTTAAGCCCCAGTCCACTTCACGGCACAATTCGATTTCGGCAACCGTAGTCTTAATGCCTAAAAACCTCCTCAAAGCAAAGAATAGCAATCAAGAAAAAGAAATATACAAGAAGATTGCATTTAACATATTGAATAAATCTTCTAGCACGCGAAGGGACTGATAGAACTCATTATATCCGAAGGTGCTAAAGAAAGAGAGAGAGAGTTTTGGCATGCCAAACACACCAACTTGTTAATATGGTCGATCTGTCAGTAAGTGATTAATATAAAAAATTAGTAATATACAACCAAAGTGTATGTAAGTACTTTAAAGAAGAGAAACACACGCCAACATGTTTACAAAAAAACATTATTAAAAAGCGTGGGTTCAAGACAAGATTTACAACAATTACAAAAGAGTTGCAATTTCAGACAAGAAGATAGGCACAGCTTGCAAATATAAGTTTATTTCTTTGTGGATTTAGAATACTTATCATTCAAATATTGGTGGTTAAGGTATAAGAAAAAATGAAATATGAAATGCACAAAAGTCAGAAATTTTTTCGGGTTTCTATTCGCTGTATAGCAAAAACGAATAACGCATCTTTAATCAGCGTTTAATTACAATTAATATGTATATTAAACAATAGACTTCCATAAGAAAGGCTTATACGAGAATGAACATAGATTCCTTCAAGTACCATATATTTTAAAAACAAAATAGAAGTTTGTTATGAAACATGAATAAAACGTCTGGCTATTGTAAAGAACTCCCACAAGACATGCGAGGCAAAAACTAGAATGAAAATGCATTTTCACAGCAAACTATGGCTATGCGAGAACATATCCAATTGTTTCCTGTTAAAGAAAGTTACTACTCGGCCAAATCTGTCAAATGCCTTAACGCGTGATTGAATGTATAAGTTAAGCACACTGAGAAGTATCCATTACTTCCATTTTGCTATCAACATTACAATAATTCACACTTAAGTGAAAATATTAAGAAAAGTGCTCACAGCGATCTACGAATTTACAAGAAGTTGTATTCATCTCTGAAAACAAAATCAAAGGAATCGCAATTATAAGCGCATATTGTCTATATCTTGTGATGATATGCAAAATATTAAAATATATAGTTGCCAGTAGGGTTTCCAGTCCCGGGATCCGGTCCCGGGACAGTCCCGGGATTCTACCACAAAAACCGAGTCCCGGGACCACAGCCAGAACAGGCGAAGTCCCGGGACCATGTCAACATGCGTGCGTATACTCGATATCAAAGAATTAGGGCGGGTATTCACCGGCGTCCGACGTACTGCTCACGCATTGCACATTTTGCATTATTTTCGTTTTGCGTAGGCAGGAGAGGTATTATTTTCGGTAGGTTAGAATTAAACCTGTGTGTTGTTTCAGCCACATTTGCATATATTCTTCGATTTATGTATCTGTCTTTTTTTTTTTGTTGGATTTAGATATGTGCGAATAATTTATATTTATGAGTTTTAAGTGTGTTCGTTATGTGTCTGCTAAAGCGTTACGATTAGAATGAATTCCGATTCGCGACCTATCTTCCTTCTACACTAAAAAAAAAAACGATTTGAAGTCAATATGGCGACAATTTTATATATTGAAGATAAAACAATTGGCGAAATGTAAAGTTGGTTCCTACAAAATTAGCATAATCAGAGGCAGCTTGACGAAAGGATTACACAAACACTTTGCAGTTCAAACAAAAGCAAAAGATCAACAGCGACAGTCATTTTTAGTACCAGAAGAAAGCAATGAAGTTGTAGACGAGCACCAATGCAAATTATCAGCACAGAAATACTTTATTTAACTTAAAACACTAGTTTATCTTTGGATATTGCATTCGGAAATTTCACCTGAACACTTATTTCCCCTTTCGGGACCATTTTCGGGATTTTCGGGACTAGTCCCGGGACTTGAAATTTAGACCGTAAGTCCCGAAAACACTTTTGGTCCCGGGACTTGGAAACCCTAGTTGCCAGTTACTCCAGTTGAGGAAGTGTTCTATTATAGTCAATTAACAGTGAATGTGTTTTGAATTCGCAATTGTACAGAAAATACAGCAACATTATGCGTTGATCATGAACACATTATCAAGAAAACTCCAGACGAAGTACGTTTATTTTTAATAAATTAAATTAAAAAGTATGGGACACAAAGTTACATCTATACAGTGCCATACTCTATTTTTTAATGCCGCGGACAAAGTTATGCAACCCATTATTCAATTCTACTAGTCAGCTTATAGTATTTTTTTAAATAAGATTTTATGAACCAGCTTGACAGAGTCCACTTGTCATCTATTTTCCGTACTGCATAAATGATTGAAATGCGGAATATCTTCAAGCGAAAATAAGTCTGGAAATAGTCAGAAAACGTAACTTCATTTTGTTTTTTACTTTATAATTAACATTAAACAAGTCTATCGAACTGCCACATAAAATAACCTAACATTTTTTCATTGCCTTCCGTGGATTGCATTCTCTAAAAACAAAATTATTAAATCTAGCTTGTATTGGAAATAGTATTTTGGGGTGCCATAACTTTGTCCGCGGCACTGAAAAATATAGTATAATTGTGGACACCAGAATAAAAACAATGTCCTAATAAGGTTTATTTCTGGCCCCCGCAGGCACTGAGAAAATTATTATTCATCTCTATCCAATACGAAAATATTCGTTTCTTCAATGTAATCGGAACTTGTCCACAATAAAATGAAGTTTAAGGAGATGCGATAGAATTTATGGTCTTCAAGAAATCAACGTTCACAGCAAAAGAACTATAAACCCTGAGAGTTAACATTTTAGAAACTGGTGGGGTACATTTTATTAAACCGAAACCTGCATATTGGAAAGGTACCACGACACCAACAATTTCAATTTAATATTAGCAATTTTCATTACTTTATATATGACTTTACAATACGAGGATATGTTTTGAAATGTATTTATGTCTATGCGAGGCACCCACTTAACTTAAGACAGCCTATAGTTCATTCAAATTCAAGATAGAGCAAAATCTGCAACCCAAGTTACAAATATCAGCGGTCAGTTGATTACTAATTTGATTTTATTAAAATTTAGATCAGAGAGATATGGCTTTGTTGCCGTCTTTGATGAGTGTCAAAATCAAATTCCAGGTTAGCAGGTTAGGTTTTGCGTCAGTTTTGACACGAACTGACGTAAAACCTAACCTGCTAACCTCGAATTTGATTTTGACACTCATCAAGAGAGCAACAAAGCCATATCTCTCTGATCTAAATTTTAATAAAATCATATTAGTAATCAACTTACTGCTGATATTTGTAATTTGGGTTGCAGATTTTGCTCTATCTTGAATTTGAATGAACTATAGATATATTTATCACGAAAAGCTCCTGTAAAACAAAAATAAAACTTAAAGTATTATAGAGAAATATACTCTGCTTATGGATATTCCGTATAAACCTTTCCTTGAAGAAATTTGCCTGTTCAATAATAGTTATTTATATATCAAGGGTTTAAAACACGCGTTTTTGGCCTGCGGGAACAAGAGCCAAAGACGCTGGTTTTGTCTGAAATGCATACAAAACTTTATATACAATCGACATTTTAAAAGGGGATAACCAGATTGTATAAATCGCTGTCAATAAAAACAGGGTAATTCTTACTGTTATTTTAGCTGAATAGTAAATTTGTAACTATGATTTTCTTTATTACGTGTTTATAAATACTAACTAAAATGTCGTCATCGGGCAATAATTTTTTTTCGACGAGAGTGCCAAAATAACAACTTTTTGTAGTTTCTAGTGTTAAAAGTGATTGTTTGTGCCACTTTTAATTTTATCTTGCGAATTACATTTTTAAAGCATGTCGCACTTGGTAAAAACGTTTAAAAACATAAATGGCATGCCTTGTCCTACATTTGTATGTCAACATAACCTAGAATATATCGTACAATGTGACAGAATATTTGTTACCGAATTTTTATATTTCTATTGCGAACGTAGAAAAAATATTGTATGCAACACTAGCAAAAAGTGTGTTTAGGGCACTTGGTATGTTGTCCCATCACTTTAATGGACAATTCACGTCGCTTGCCATAAACATGCATTTTTTTCTCTTGTTTCATAATATATTGACTGATCTCTGTCACTTTACGGGCCTAGGGTCATAAAGTACTGTACGATCTGTTAACAGACACTAAGCGGGCTGTAAAGTAGCCTACGGTCCGCTTAGTATCTTGTTTGTCAGTTTTACAAGCAGTGACATCGTAGGTTGACAAATTTATGTATGTACGTATTATCGATAATCTCGATAACCTTGCGGTCTTGCAGTGTAGAGGCTGGTGCTTTATGCGCTTGCATCTGGCGAAAAAATGCTCAACTTGCCCCGGATTTCAAGTTACAAAGTTGGACCGTGCCTTTTGTGCTTGCGCAGCAACCATTGCGTGAGGTGTGTCATGGTGATGTGTTGCCCTTGTTACTCTATCTCTTAGGTCTATGGTTCTGAGTAGAGCACAGTTAATTTGGTGAATAACTGTGAATAGTCTCACCGAGACCGATTCCAATCGCCAAGACAGCGGAAAAATTTCGACCCCCTCGGGATTCGAACCGAGAACTTGCTTAATGCAAGCCTAGCGTCTACTTAACTACGCTACCCTGCTTCTTTTACAAATTTATAAAAATTATAAATCTGGTTTTAATTTTGAATATTTCGCTCTGTACTTGTGCATGTACCTAGTACGTAATTAGCGTTTACGGCGTTTATGCGGGCGAAAAAAAATTGTCAGCCGAGAGGGAAAAAGACCTAATATCTTTTAAAATTTGCGATTTTTAGTCACAATTTATAGTTATAATTAATTGTGCGTGCTGTTTTTATAAATGTTCCCACACTACAAACATTTTAAATACTAAATTATAAACTTAAAAAATCTATTTCCGTTTTCAATAATAATTAAGGATGATGTATTAATGTTAGGAATTAAAACTTGGCCTTTTCTGGAGTTCGGAATGTAACCAACTCTATTGACAACTGAAGTTTCAGAGATTACAATTTTTAATTTTCTCAACCATGTATGAAATCCCTCCGTTAAGCACGGAACGTCTATCTTTTTGTAGAAATTTATAGTAACTTTGGCTTTTTGCTTCAAAGTATTTCAATGCGGCATTCAGAGTGAAGAGAATTATGTTCGATTTTAGTAGTACATACTAGACGTACAGCATGCAACCTTTGTGGCGAAAAATTATTAATTTAATTTAAGAACACTTCGAATCTGTGCAGATAAAATGAAAGAAAACCGAGGGCCGTTCACAGTTTGTGAGCACTGTAACGAAGTTACTTTCGATAAGCATTTTTAGCATTTTCAGATATCGGGACGCTTATTTATGAGGCACCCATTCTTGGCCACCAGTATGTAAAACAGTAGGTTGAGAGCTCCAAGTTGGCTGTAGAAGTGACCGCATAAATAACGAACTCCTCGACTAATGACTCGGGCTCGCCCAAACACCAAAACACAAAAAGCCAACGAAAAAACCGAAAGGCAAGAAAATAAGGAACCGCTAAGGAGCCTACAGCCGTTTTCTGACATTTCCGAGCCCCGACGCTGATTACGTAAAAGCCTATCTTAATTGTCAATAAATTATTAAAATACCTGGTCATTATCTGGTGGCTCAAAGGCGCCGCTCAGGGGGAGATATATTGGTTATAAATGCGCTCGGCATGACCTCGTAGGGGTGTTTTGCTCATTTTGGGCCCATTACGCAGGTGTGCGCCGAGCCTGAAGTTTTTGAGTGTTTGTCTTTACGACTAATAATTCTCCGGGATTTGCTGTGTAATTAAAACCGTAAATTTTCTGGTTGAAGCAAGACGAGACAAAATCCGAATTTGGTCTTGTGGCTCGTTACCAATTAGTCTGCTATCAAAAAAAAATCTTGTGGAAAAATTTATATTAAAAACATATTTCGAATTTGAAAAATTTCCATGTTCATTACACTTCTTTCTCTATTTTTTAGATATGACTGTAGTAAGAGCATGTAGGAGTTTTCTATTATTTGTCAGATAAAAGTTATAAGTGCACTTGATTATGTTTGAGTAAAACTAACTATATTCGTTTGTCTAATTTGGGATACATTTTATTATCAACTCTATGACACATTACAATCCATCCAAATGATATTACGTCACATTATATGATGAGGTAATTGTTACATAGTGGCGTTCGTTTAGTGACTTACTCCCCTAACGATATATAACATATGTATGTATAACATTTGTATATGTATGCTATTAGTATGATACAATAAAAATAAAAGTGCAATGTAGCTTAAAATCTACTTGTAAGTTCAAGCTTGAAATCAAATTATTTTTTTCCAGTAAGCATTATATTTTATATAATAAGAACTGTTCGAAAAGTCAGATTATATTGATCATCTTCTCGAACTTAACTTTTATTAAATTTAAATCCAAAATAAGGATTCCAAGAGTAAATGGTAAATTTCGGAATTTAATTGCTAATTTAAAATTGAAAACCATAGTTTCTCAGCACTACTAAATCCTTGCTCATTAATATCATAATTCTGGTATTAAGTTAACACTTGAAATCTAATTTGATTCTCACAATATGCAGTTGAAATTCAGATTTTTTATTGTAGTTGAAATTTTGGGCTTGGACTTGAACCTCGAAATTGTGATATTCTGATATCTGAATTTACTTTAAAATGAAACGATTCTTTCATAAATCATAAAATCTGTAATTGAAAGTGAGATTTTAAAATTTCACTTGGATTAGGTACCACTGAAAGAGAAAATAAAAATGTCAAGTTTAAATCTACAATGCATAATCTACAAAATTTCAAATTATACTGCAAATGTTATAGTATCAACTAGAAATTTTTAAATTATATTAAATATTTATAAGTACAATATCTTTACATGCAATAAGTATAATTAATTTTCTGCATAGACGGCAATGTGAAGGTTAAATTGGAAATTGTGAATATAAAATTATTGTTTTACACTTTTAAAGCAACTGTTGACATTCCGAACTATACTTGAAGTTATGAGATTAAAATTTGATAATTAATTTTTAGTTATGACAGCTGAGTGTTTTGGCGATAAATTGAAAATTCAATAATAACCACCAATTTTAATAAAATATTTTTTCTACTCCTCTAACTAAAATGGCATTTAACAAACTAACATACACGTCGCTAAGTGACCTTTTAACAACGCCTTCATAACCTGTGACTAAAGAGCTTCTTACTCACGGGCTGAAGTTAGCAACGATGTTTTAGTCACAGGGTGAAGTTAGGTTCAAACAGTATTTGCTTTATTAGCCACAGCCAAAACTAAAATCAAGTTAGTTTTCAACAGTCAACTTTGACGTTTGTTAGGTATAATTTAACCTAACATAATATTCAAAAATCGTAATAAAATAATATGTTGCTGTATTGCCTAAATTTGTGGTCCTAGAAAAATTATAGTATGTAGCACATTGCATATATAAAATCGTTTAGACACTCGTTTATTAAACATTCACTGCGCTATACTCCTCTCGTGCCTAAAAAACTCGTGACTAAAGTGACATTTATAAAACTTGTTACATAATATACTATTAAATAGGTGAGAGAATAAGGTCAAAATATTGGGTTCTTCTGTAGGTCTAAGTTTCAAATTGAAATATGGAGTTGAAAGTTGTATGTATGTATGTATTATCTGTAACCTCATTTACCTTGCGGTGTCGAGGCTGGTGCTTTATGCGCTGGCATCTGGCGGTACAATGATCAACTTGCCCCGGATTCGGGATACAGAGTTGGATCGCGCCTTTGGTGCTTGCGCAGCAACCATTGTATGAGGTGTGTGTCTTGGTGATGTGTTGACCTTGGTATTCTATCTCTTAGGTCTGTGGTTCTGAGTAGAGCACAGTTAATTTGGTGCCCAACTGTAAATGGTCTCACCGAGCCCGATTACAATCGCCAAAGCGGAAAAATTCCGACCCCCGCGGGATTCGAACCGAGGACTTACTTAATGCAAGTCTGGCGCTTCCCAACAGCGCCACGCGGCTTCTTGGAGTTGAAAGTTAAAATGTTAAAATTAAATTCGCAATTCAGTAATCGCATTAAATTATAAACTTAAATTTTAAAATAAAAATATATACATTTCAGACTGAGAATCAGAACTTAAAATAATTGAATTAAATGTTGCTGAAAGTTTTATATTAGATTATTTCTCCCGATAAAAACTCAAAAATTTCGATCTTAATAACAGAACCTTTTTAGACTGGTCTCTTGCTTTGTATAGATTATCAAGCCAAGACTGCAAAAATTCTTGTCTAAAAATATCAACACAGCATAAGACTTTCTTATTCTAGATCAACATTCTTTACAAAATTCTAGATTTTGAAGTCTTTGGACTAACTAGTAGATTGTAGATAATATGATTTTTCTACTCCCGCACACTATTAGGCAAGACCAGCAGAAATTGGAAGTAATATTTCTATCAATTAAGGAAGTTTACTTACACTGACTTGCTTACTGACTGTCATCGTACATGATAGAAGCAATAGCTTAGAGTTCCACTTATTTTACCATTTTGAAAACTACTACTCTAGCAATATTTCTAACATTGAGAATACTGTTAGATTAAAAAATACACTGCAAAAGGTACTTTGGTAAACTAACATAGTAAGTATAGTTGGAGCAAAGATATTTCGGACGCCTCAGGCTACTACTTAAAGGTTAATGAGCATGGCAGGTGGGATTATGTTGTACACACGACAATCCCTTTGTAATAGTTCACAAGCAAATCCATATCCTTAAAATCGAAATGCGGCTACGGAAACGCAATGTTTGTTAGTGTTTAAAAACTTATTATTTTTATTTAACAACATTGTTAATAAAAAAAGATACAATCAAGAAAGACAAAAAATTATAGAAAATATGTATATGCAACAAATAACTACAGTTTATTGATTGATATATACAAAAAACAACAATTATGAGTACAATATATAAATTAATTTTCGTTATCGCTATCACATGGCCAATCGTCACTATCGCTGTCTCTTAAATTAATAATTAATTCTGGAATATCAATAAATTTAAAAAATTGGTCTTCAATGCCAATCACATGCCGAACACAGTTTTTCCAGCTATTTACATGAATTTTATTAACTTCTTCTTTAATTATTTCTATCATTTTCTCACTAAACTTGGGGCATTGGTTACGTTTTCGAATGTGTGTTTTTAATTCTGCCCATATCATTTCTATAGGATTCATACAACAATGATATGGTGGCAATCTTAAAACTCTATGGCCTAGTTCTGTAGCTATGGTGTCTACTACATATTTTTTAGAGAACTTCTTAATGGACAACACTTCCAGTAATTGATTCTTATTGTAAGTTTCTTGAAAATACATGTTGTTCTTGTAATTACTGGAAGGGATGTAGTTGTAAATACATACTTTAATGCCAATATGACGCGACGAAACATTAAATGTCGATTTCTCTTATCTAGGAATGTCATTTGAGCAAAAATAATTTATTCCTCAATCAGGGCATAATCGCATAATGTGTTTATTTACCTAGTAAAATTAATTTTGTCATTCAATATTATTAGATAATTAAATATAAATTAAGTAGAAACTTCACTACAAAACGAAATAAATACCACCTTGGAAATATTCCCACCTTTGCGTATACCTGGCACGACTTAAGCGGACTAACAATAGTAAACTCATTTGCGGTTTAACTTTTAAAGCTCGCTCTGTCCGAAGTATCTTTGCGTCTACTTTATTCAAAACAAGACAACAAAATCCGTTAAAAATCTATGTTAAAAAACTATAAGTAAGTATAAGAAACACATAATATAAAATTTGAAAAAAGCTAATTTCTTATTGTAAGATGGTCATTGGTATGCATTACAATCCACAATTTGATAAAGGCTTATACGACCAAAATACAGGAGAACATTGTGGTAAAAATATAAAGACCCCATCTCTATCAACTAACAAAATATTTAAAGTTTTAGAAGTATAATGCGAAGTTTATTTGACCAGAGCTTGTAACCGCCTTGCAGATCGAGAGTCTGGAAGCAATCTAGAGTCTCGATATCTAGATAAGACTTTTTAATAGAAATTTCAAGACAAGACCAGATTTTGCAAAGTCTTGGTGTGTCTTGTCTAAGCGGCAACACTAACAAGACGTAATGTGGAATATTGACTTGTTAGAGTTCTAAAATAACAGTTTTATAATTAGTTTGTGAAATAGGAAAAATTATTAACGAATTTCCATATCAAAATCCTAGGACAAAGAAAAATGTAATATTATTTCAAAAATCCCTGACTTTGCTAGCATTTTACAAATATAAATAGCTAGACGCAAAAGGCCTCATACCATTGGGGAAGAACCTTATTCTGCCAGCCAATATTCATATTTTGGAAATTATGTTGGCATTTTTTGTTCAAACTGTAATACATGACTTTATCAAAAGATACTGTTGATCGTTGAATTCAACAGGAATTTTTATCGAAAGTGATACAGTTTTCTCAATTCAGACAGATTTGTCATTTAATTGATTATCTTCGATTTTGCGATTGATTATTCGAAATTGTTTAGCAACCCACAATACCTGAATTGTTCAAAATAACTATTACACGATTTTATACACGAGGCAAGCATACAGTGGACAAGTTGAGTAGGAATTTACACAGATGGTACTTGAGTTGTGTCTCTGTGTAATATACAAGATTACAAGCACTTGTAAAAAAGACATTTCTACAATGTATCTGAACACATTGCATGATTCACAGAGAAACTCTTGCTGCAAAATATAAGAGTCGTTGCCTACTATGGTGTTAATAACCGTTGTAACCCTGGCTAATTGTATAAAAATGAATGTTGCTATTTTCCTGTGCGACACAATTGTTATTACAAAGCAAATACTTTGTAGATATATTCCAGAAATTAAATATATTAAGCCTTCAAATCTAAGGAAGCAATGCACGAATGAATACGTAGAACACGAATGTAAAACAAAAAAATCTGGTGTGATACACTCACACAACTTCCTTTTACAGTGTTCTTATAATTAGTTTAAAATTTCATTTTTAATTTTTAGCCATGTCAAAAATTTTAAAAAATTATAAATACTACAAAAACGGTACAAAATAGAGCGTTAGTTGAAGAGACAAATTTTCTCTAGAATTTTAAGGTGAATTCAAAAATGTAATAATATACCGGGTGTTTTATTTAAAATAGGAGTTAATAAAAAAATAGAAAAAAAAACAAAAGAAACCCACTTTAGAAGTATTCAACTGGAAAATCACCTATTTCACATCAATACACATTAAAAATGTAGTAAAAATGTAAAGTTTAAAAAAAATCGTTAGAGCCGTTTTTGAAAAAATCGAAAAAAACTAAAAAATTACAAGAGTAAACACCTACTTCCGGTCATGCGATTTTTTTCAAAAGCTTGCTGTCTCATCTACATAGTACACGAAACTTATATATGAAGTTTCAACGCCATACCGCTTTTCGTTTTTGAGATATTCTGTTCACACACAGACAGACACACAGACAGACACACAGACAGACAGACACACAGCAGACCAATGAAAAAAAATATGTTTTTTGGGATCAGGGGACTCTAAAACGTGAAGATCTGTTGAAAACTCAATTTCGAATTTTTGGGGTGAATCCAATACTTCCTTTATAGTAAAAGGAAGTAAAAACTAAAAAGTTTACAAATGTGGATGATTTTCTCAAAACCTAGAAATCAGAAGAGCTACATATCCAAGTTCTATTTAGAACTATCAAAAATGAGTTAACAATGTCGATGAAAATCTTTAGAAACATATTTTAGGGTGGAGGCCAACATAATAACAACATACGAATGGGTTCGAAACCTATTTCATCAAGCTCAGTGGTTAACACGCCTGCTTAGCATTCCCGTGGCCATCTGCTTCGTCTTTCTGTTTTTAGGTGGTTCTTTTGAGTTAATAGAATACCTTCTCTGAGGTGAAAGCTCAGGGAAGTATTTCACCACCTTTCCTGGCTTTCCGTCCATTCTCCGCCCCTTCTTTCTCTCATCCATCCTGTAATTCCGCAGTTAGAGGAATTAAAATTATCTTTATCTTTACCTTCTCCTACTCTATTTCAAAATAGTCTGCTGTCTATTAAAGAATACTTCTTCGAAATCCCTTATTGAATTTTGGGCTGGTCTTCTTCTTCTTTTTCTTCTTCGGCTATTACCTTATTGTATTTACCGTTCTCCCTTTCCATACTTCTCTATATCTTTGTTCTCCCTCTTTCAGTCACCTTTCTTTCGTAGCTATAGTACGTTTTTTTCCTATAAAAATTTTCAAGGTCAAGATAAAATTGGCAAAACTGCTTTTTTTAAATTATTAGAAAATTTATTTTCGTCAGGTTTTTCTGTAAAAGACTTTTGTCACTTTGGCATTTAAAATTAAATTGTCAGTTTTTCTTTTTTGAAACTGAATACGCGTAAAAACGGAATCTTTTAAAATTAAATGTAGTGAAGTGTGCAGAGGAACTGTTGGATCTGCATCTTAACACACCAGAAGAAGACGTTTACGAAAGATTAGCAAGAGCTTTTGATGTACATAGAACTTTAATGCCAGATTTTAAATTTCCCACCAATTTTTAGTTCTATAAAGTTACTAAAACAAATTTTGCCAACATATATTTTTTAAATGAATCCAAGTTATGCCAACATAAACCCTAAATTCTTTGACCTTGAAAATTTTTATAGGAAAAAAACGTACTTTAGTTTAATGTACCGAGTGATTTTTTAAAAACTCAATTGCAGCATGCCCTGGATAGCCTGAATTAGTTGGCAGTACTGAAGTGCATTGTCAGTCTACGTCAAATTCGAAGTTAGTAGGTTAGGTTTTGTTTGTTATTTGACACAGACTGACGCAAAACTTAACCTGCAAATATCGAATTTGACATAGACTGACAATACACTTCAGTACTGCCAACTGATTCAGGCTATCCAGGGCCTGCTGCAATTGAGTTTTTAAAGAATCAATCCGTATGTTTGCTATTTAAAACTTGGTCTACTACTTCTCCTTTTACCTACAGAAGACTACATCGCTATTTGCATCGGCCATATATTGTCTGACATTCGTTTTTACATGAGACCGAACAGGTAACCCCCATTATTTTTTTTTTCGTTTTTACATTATCCTTTATTGTGATTTGAAGACATCTCCTCAAGTAGCCAAGCTCCATAAGTTCTTGTTTTATCCCTGACATACAATACAATATTTTCAATTCTACTGTGGTATAGTCTACTTTTGGTGTTCATTCGGATATGGATGTTGTCACATCTTAGGCAGTGTGTGCTCTTATTGCTTGTTTGCCCATCGATACATGTGTAGTAATATTTCATTCATATATACTTCCTGAGTCTCTTAGTAATCTTAAATACTTGAAAGAAGTTAGCTTTTTTAAAGTTATTTTGATTCACTCTTATGCCCGGATGTCCCGTCCTACACGCATGTATACCGTATTTAGGCTTTAATCCCGGCCTCTCAAACTCCTCGAGTTTCCTGAGCATGTACTTCATGTCTTCCACATTTTGCGCAAACACAACTTTTGTCATCGGGAAATAGTAACGTTGCGTTATTTATCATGCGTCTATCTGGCGCATTTCTTATACCAGTCTTAGAGCGTGTTCTATATACCGGGCGGTAAAAATCCACGTGTAGTTAGTTACTGAAAATCGAACTCACTCCGGCCGCCTAAGAGTCAAGCATACAACCCATATGGCCATCTATTCTCTGTATTATTTCTAAAACAGTTCTTCATTGTTTTCCAAGCTTCGGATGCTTTGTTACAGGCATTTTCATATTTGTGGCGAAAATAAAACACTGTTGAATGTCACAAAACTAGTGTCAACAAGTGTCAATTTTTTCATAAACGTTGCAAGTTGGAATAATGATTGTGACATGCAATGTAAGGTTTTAATTGACACTGACAAGTTGGTTTTGTGACATTTAACAGTGTTTTCGTTTTAAGCCATCAAATATAAAAATTCCCTATACCCAATCGTATTATCGATCGCTGTGTACAGCCTATTCCAGTATTAATCTTTCTCTTATTTCTATTCATCTTTCTCTTCTTTCTATTCTGATATAAGCACCAACACTAAATTCTTTTTTTCTACAGCCGTGATTTTAAACTGTTTCCAAGGGTCATATGCGGCGTGCTTTATGTTGTCTATAAAACACGCCATTCCATTTAAAGCACGGAGTACTTTAAGAGTTTATAAATCCTTATTTGTGAAGATTAAAAGTACAGTTATTATATCGGACCGATTTGTATGCAAAGCCCCGAGTGCCCGATTGGAGAGGGGCGGAGCCCGATGGCCCCCTTGGAGAGGGGCGGAGCCCCGAGGGCACCCTTGAAGAGGGGTGGAGCTCCAAGAGCCCCCTTGGAGAGGGGCCGAGCCCTGAGGGCTCCCTTGGAGAGGGGCCGAGTCCCGAGGGCCCTCTTGAAGAGGGGCGGAGCGCGATGGCCCCCTTGGAGAGGGGCGGAGCCCCGAGGGCACCCTTGGAGAGGGGTGGAGCTCCAAGAGCCCTCTTGGAGAGGGGCCGAGCCCTGAGGGACCCCTTGGAGGGGCCGAGCCGCGAGGGCCCCCTTGGAGAGGATCGGAGTCCCGAGAGCCCCCTTGGAGAGGGGTGAAGCCCCGAGAGCCGCTTTGGAGAGGGGCGAACCCCCGAGGGCATTTAAGCTAACAAACTCCTCGGCTGTAGAAAAAATATTGAAGCCAACTCGTGTTTTACAGTTGAAAAATCTCGGTCGATCATAAAATTCTCGCTTCGCTCGAATTTTAACATGATCGACCTCGATTTTTAAATCCTCTGTAAAACACTAGTTGCCTTAATAGCTATAGTAGATCTGTTTTAAAACGTCGTTCACAGTTTTCATTTCTTCATCTTCCTCAATCTTTCTCAATATGTTATTTTATCTATTTTCTGGTAACAATACACAAGATGACTTATTAGCATATGGTGGTTGATGTGCGACCGATATACTCTCACATGTTTTACCACAATGTTGTTTTTCTTCGGCACTGATTAGTAATCTATAACGAACTTTACATTTTTGGTGGGGTCTATCCATCTGTACTTATGTATGTCTCTAGGGTTGAAAAGATGTTCAACTAAGTGTGTTCAGATTGTCGAAATGTTTACATTAGCGAGCTTGATTTTATAAATAAACCCATTATTAAAAGAAACGTTTAAATAACACAATAAAAAATCGGGAGTGTGCTCCCCTAGACTTTCTCGCATTCGCCTTGGTACTGATAACTATTGGTGTTTTCACAGAAGATTTTACCAATTAATTGTTTTCTAGCAAATTTGAAAAGTTTATTGCAACGTATATACATACAGCGATAAAATTACATTTTCAGGTAACCACTACCTGTTTAGGTAAAGTGCCGCTTTAGGTTAACCTATCATACTGAAATTTTATATCTGGGAGTTTTTCTCACTAATAAATGTATGTGCAAAATTTCGTGCAAATACCTTGAAGAAAACTGGTACTTTACTTGAATAGGTACCGCTACCTGTTTAGGTAAAGTGCCACTTCCGGTTAACCGATCATGCTGAAATGTAATATCTGGTAGTTTTTCTACATAAGAAATGTATGTACAAAATTTTGTTCAAATATCTCGAAGAAAACTGGTACTGTACTTGAAAAGGTACCGCTACCTGTTTAGGTAAAGTGCCACTTCCGGTTAACCGATTTCACTCAAAATTGGTCTGGAATCTACAAATTTTGAATAATCACTATGTACATAATTTCAAGGGTCTAGCTTATTTCGTTTTTAAGTTATCGTGTTCACACACACACACACACACGCACATACACACACACAGACATAATTCGAAAAATGGATTTTTCGGACTCTAGGAGGTCTAAAACGTCAAGATTCGTCAAAATCTCGAAGTCGATTTTTTTGACGATTACAATACTTTCTCTATGCGAGAAAGTAAAAACAAAACATTTTATGACAGCGATAAGTAATACACATTTTTAATGAGAAGAAAAATAAGCTGCTATTTTATTCTGCATAGATTAGCGCCTATGTTCAACAATGACTAAAATGAAATGCAAACGCATCATAAACAACCATCCGATCGACTCAGCTGTGTTGCAGAGAGGAATCCCCTACATAAATCGGCGACTAACCGTCGCCAAGAACTGTTAACGTTATCGAACTGTACAGGTTGTTTACGTTATCGGGCGTTCTGTTTGATCCCATAGCATGAATTTTGTGTTTACATTAACGCGATGTTTTGATTATCCGGTGTTTACGTTATCGAGCGCGTGCTGTATCTATTATCCCTAATAAGTCTGGTGAAATTCTCATTAATCTCCCCTTTGTCAAAAAACCCTACTACGTCTTTATCTTTTTACCGCACCCCTTCCCTGCTATTTAAATCGCTTCTAATTATAGCTTCCTTCAGTTTTGATATATATTTTTTTGATAATATCATTAAGTTGTTCGAAGAATATATTTTACTTCTCTAGTAGTTCATAGCATATGCTACCGTCCGTTGCATAGCTCAAACTAGGTGACATTTTTTTACATTTGTTCCTTGAAGTACGGAAACTCCACTTTTGGCTTGTTCGTGTTTTGATATAAATGTGGTAATACTTGTCTGACTGTTCTGCTCCCATTCGCTTTAGCTTGGTTCACTGAAGATGGCAGTGTCTGATTTTAGCTTTTCAATTTCAGTAAGGAATTTTTATTGTTGTACATGCTGAATATTTGCCCCCCTCCCACCTTCTCCGAATCCTTGAGGGACTGCCTTAATAGCGCGAGAGACTGAATCAGCTTCTTAACTTGCCTTGAGTACTGACGTTTTAAAGCTCATATGCATGTTGTGGAATTTACTTATTTTAGTCTTCCATGAGCCAATGGCCTATGAGTTTTCTATCCATACCCCCCCCCCCCTCCCCGCGGTAGATTTTGGACTGGTCTTGAATCTTGATGATGCATCTTATACACAGAAGTTCAGAGATATCCATATATTTTACCCTTTTCAACGTATTCTCTTTGCATGAACGGGTTCAGTTAGAGAACTAAGGGTGTCCAACTTTGTTCTTCTAAGCAACCCCAAGAAAACCATTACTATTTAAAATTTACATTTTTGTTGTCACAGTGTGTTACAACTAAAAACATTTGCACCCCCGTCCTTCCATTCGTTGAGAATTACTGCTCTATGTAAAATGCATAAACCTCCGAGTCCGGCCCTGTCGTAGTCAGACGATATATATCATCGGGTATCGGGTCTTGAGCGATCGGTGAGCGGCAAAAAGCCGCTGTTTCTACATTCATGAAACGCTGCGTACATTCCATAGACAAATTAAAGATAAGCGGTAATGGGAAACACATAATAACAATTAAATCTAATTGTAAATGTTAACTATCTATCGGCGGCACCGTAAAGGCTCCAGTTCAGCGTCCGCAGTCGCTGGAGCGTGTTACAGTTATTATACCAATTCTTTCCTATCAGATGGCCTTTTTTGTTGCGTGCATCTTCGCTGCTATGTAATCTAAATAGTTCTGTGTATAATAAGCATTTTTGCTCAAACCGCAGCTACCGTAATGCCCGCCGGCCGTGGAGGCTGCTTTTCGAATTTGATTGCGTTTACTGATCTTTGTTCAAGCTTTTTGTTTTAGACGGCGACAAAG
Source organism: Agriotes lineatus (assembly GCA_940337035.1). NCBI lineage: Eukaryota > Metazoa > Arthropoda > Insecta > Coleoptera > Elateridae > Agriotes > Agriotes lineatus. The sequence goes on along the minus strand of OW679194.1, from coordinate 261,977,190 downwards.
CAAACTGGTACGTTAAGTCTATTTTCAAATTCATTTTTTTCGTGGATCGTATCTTATTAAATTGGAAAAAATCTAATATTATTCCATAAAAAAAATTTTACATTTATAGTTATGGTATCTTTGATTAACTATACAAAAATCGTTTATTAATAAAAAGTTATTCATTAATAGGGGTCATTAATAGACGATTCTCTATGCATTAATGACACCCATGTGACCCATGAATAAACGATCAATGGAAAACGCTATTATTTATTACTATAGGGGACCCCTGCAGTTGATTTCATGAAAAATTATCCTTATTGCAGTATACTAACAACTGATTTTTTCGACAACCGTCAAAATAAGGGAACACTCGCTCATTGCTATCGATACGCGTAATTTGCCATTTTTAACGTGGTAAAAAATAGATATTTATGTACGTTACCATTGGCGATGTGAAAAAACGCGTTTTGCGCACTAGGATGCAAAAAATTTGAACGCGCTAGGGTATCAATATGTTTGGCGGTAGTAGTATTGTCTGCATTTCGTGGGCGAAATGAGTGTTCTTTGGCGCATTCAAATGATTTTTTTTTGGCTCCGTTCTGATGCGAAGCAAGAAAACACTTATTTCGCGCACTCAATACAAAAATAACTATTTGTTTAGAAAGTTTTGCATGATAATAAGTTTGAAAAAAATGTTAATGAAATTTATTAACAGTTTTACATTTATTCCTAATTTAATAATAGTAATAATAGTAATAGGTGAGATTTAAACAGCTTCACTGTTTTTTGGTTCATATTTAAATAAATATCATTTGAAAAGAGCAAAAAAAAGGTTTAAGGTAATTTCAATCTCCGCAAATGGGGGCGGGTTGCTATAGGGACCTTGCGTCTTGCGTCCCTCTTCAGCCAAGAACGGGAATTATATGATGAGCGAGAGAAAAGGGGGCTGGAGAATGGAAGAAATGCCGAGAAAGGTGGAGCAGTACTGCCCCGACATTCGCTTCAGAGAAAACCACCTAAAAGCCATGCTAAGTAGGCGGATAACCGCTAACCTACAGAGCTCGATAAAAAAATCTCATTTGAAATAAACCTTGGAATAATCGTGGAAAAATGTGGCTTTTTTAGGTCAATGTAATTCTCTGTACTACAAATACTGTTCAATTAAATATAGACGTTTTAAATAGAAAACTTCATTACTATTCAAAATATCCCCCTTAGTCATAATACGTTTGTTTATTTTGTGAAACCACTGCTCAGAATAGGCAGAGAACTTCGTTTTAGCAGCAACCACCACATTTGTATCAGGAAATCTCTCACCAGTCCGTTGTTACACTTCTTACAGTCACAACCCTTTATCTTGCTTATTCATATCCTGGTCGATTTCAAATTTTGGGTTATTATGCTACCTTGTTTTGTGACTCTGGGCACTGTTTCTAATTTTTTTTTTCGATAAAACCAAGCGTACGAGGTAATTTTTGATTGCTACTGGTTTGCACAAAATTTATTTAGAAATTTAGAAGTAACTCTTCTAACAGGTAGTATACTTGACCGAAATTTGAAATCGATTAGAAAATAAATAAGGAATATACAAGTGTGTAAAAAGGTGAAAAGTGAAACATTTACTTTATGAAATAATAATAATAATAATAATAAATTTTCGATACAAATTTGGATTTTAACTATTTTGCTGATTTTTTTATTCAAGTATGCCTACTAATATTGTTTGCATTTATTTTTGATCGCAGTGGGCTAGTGATTTACAATAAAATTGTTAAAATAAATATTTTAAAGTGTGGTACAACACACCAAAATTTGAAATCGATTAGAAAATTAATAAGTATGGTAAAGGAGTGCGAAGACGAGAAGTGAAACACACTGTATATTTCAACGTTAGATGGTTAGATCAAGTATTATTTTTTACTAGCTGACCCAGCAAACGTTGTTCTGCCCAAAAAATAATTTGTCTCTAAAACCCCGTTTCACCACTATAGGGTTTTAATTTTATGTCATGTCCACCGTCTTGGACTTAAAAATAAATGCCATTCTCGCAATCAACGTCCCAAAAAGCTCAATAACGACACCCATATCGATTTTTAGGCTTAATTACGCCATTTCACCCCCTAAGGGATTGATTTTAGGAAAATCACAAAATACGTGTTTGCTCGTTTGTTTTTAGGAGTACTCCTACGAAGTTTCAAGGCGAAATTTCTATTTAATATTATTTTTCCATGCAACATTGTAACCCTCATTTTACCCCTTTAGGAGATGAATTTCGAAATATTCTTCCTTATTCCTTGTGTACATCACAGCTGTGTCCTACCCGGCGTTGCCCGGGGATAATATTACTTGAACCTATGCGTGTATGTTTTGAAACATGGCTTTTCTATTGTTCTATTTTGGTTTTTCCATTCTGAAAAAAAAATCGATTTTTCCCAATTTTCCGAATTTCCCGAGTTTTCCACTCCGATTTTGCCAGTTTTCTCTTCGAAAAGCCATTCAAAACGAAAACATACGAAATTCCATACAAAATCATCTTTTTGATTTTCCGAATTTTCCGAGCTTTCCGGTGAATCTTCCCAAAATTTTCTTCCATACAAACCTTGTCTTAAGTAACAAACGACTTCCGTGATTGGACCGTGTCATGATTGAGATCGAAGAACTCAACTTTTCGCCCACGTTCGTAAGGGGCTTCATTAGGAGGAAAAAGGCAAAAGAGCACGGTAACTCAACGTGTTAACCACGCCAGAGGTCAAACTCTTTGCAGGGGTGGGACAGAAGAGCACGGTAACTCAACGTGTGAACCACGTCAGAGGCGAAACTCGACTGACTATCGGAAGAAGAAAGACGAGAATTTATAGGCAAGCGCCGTCGCGATTCAGCAAATGCCGTAGCGGTTCAGTGGCGGAAGGCGGGGCTTAGGAATTAGCACTTTCCACATAGAAGGAAGTGGAAAGCCTTCGTCCCGATTGAGATTATTAGGGTGTATGCAAATCTCAATGGCTTCGCGAATCTTTCTGCTAAAAAAGAATGGGGATTTGCAGATGATCTTATGACCAGTATCGCGTTGGTGTTCGGCGATGGCCGATGATGAAATGAGACTTGACTTGAGACAGCGCTGGTGCTCAGAGATGCGAGTTTTCACTGAACGACCTGTTTCACCAATGTATACAGCATTACAAGAGCAAGGGACTCTATAAAAACCTTTAGATGACATAGTCTTTAATTTATCTTTAGATGGAGGAAGAACCTGTGAGATTTTGCTCGGGGGTTTGAATACTGTTTTAATGTTTTGTTTTCGAAGAAACTTTCCTATGCGGTCGGTGAATTGGTGGATATAGGGTAGAAAGACTATTGCTGCAGGAGGATCGGGTTTTGGAGGTTTGGGAGGCCGTGGATGAAGATGGCAATTGATGGCAGACTGTATATCCCTAGCACGGTAACCGTTATTCCTAAGAGCTTTCCGAATGTGATTTAATTCAGCGTGGATATTATCGGGTTGGGATATGGAAACAGCCCGGTGTACAAGCGAATTGATAACGGAAAGTTTTTGTGTAGGATGATGGTGGGAATCGGCATGTAGATAGCGATCAGTGTGAGTGGGTTTGCGATATACAGAATGACCAAGTTTGCCACTGGGTTGGCAAGAGACCTGTACATCTAAGAAAGGAAGGGAACCGTTACTTTCTATCTCCATAGTAAAGTTAATGTCTGGATGTTGACTATTGAGTTGATTTAAGAAGACGGGTAACGTGTCTTTACCATGTGGCCAAATAATAAAGGTATTTCAATTTTGAAGATTCCAGAGCTACGGTTTCGAAAGCTTCCATGAAGATATTGGCAACGACAGGTGAAAGAGAAGAACCCATGAAACTTCCATCATCTGCAAATCCCCATTCTTTTTTAGCAGAAAGATTCGCGAAGCCACTGAGATTTGCAAACACCCTAATAATCTCAATCGGGACGAAGGCTTTCCACTTTCTTCTATGTGGAAAGTGCTAATTCCTAAGCCCCGCCTTCCGCCACTGAACCGCGACAGCATTTGCTGAATCGCGACGGCGCTTGCCTTTAAATTCTCGTCTTTCTTCTTCCGATAGTCAATCGAGTTTCGCCTCTGAAGTGGTTCACACGTTGAGTTACAGTGCTCTTCTGTCCCACCCCTGCAAAGAGTTTCGCCTCTGGCGTGGTTAACACGTTGAGTTACCGTGCTCTTTTGCTTTTTTCCTCCTGATGAAGCCTCTTACGAAAGTGAGCGAAACGTTGAGTTCTTCGATCTCAATCATGACACGGTCCAATCCCGGAAGTCGTTTGTTACTTAATGACAATGGCCGTGAAAGCCTCAAAAATCAAACCTTGTCTTGACAATTACGAACACAATAAAAAAAATGAGCCAAATCGGTCGAGCCGTTCTCCAGTGATGATGTAAAATACATGCCGCGATTGATTTTTATTTATATAGATTATGCTCTATACGTATGATTTTATAGGTAGTGTGTAAAATACAAATTTATAGTCTGCTAGAACCTATTTTAAAATAAAATTGTAGGTTTATAGTTATTTACATATCAAATCATGAAAGTTATCTTTTACTGGACGAAGGAGCATGTTGTACAAGGCTGTAAGGTCGAGTACTTTTCAGCTCTTTGAGTCCAGCAGAAAAACTTTCATGACATGGTATGTATAAAATTTTAACTGAAATCGCCAATAAAGTCAAAATAAAGCATAAAACCGATTGGTTATGAGATTTTGAAAACGTCATTTTGACAATCGTTTAAAAAACTAGTGATCAAGTCTGTTAAAAAACATTAGGTTTTTAAAAAGTTAACCATTACACCACTAGTACAGTAGTATCAGTCAGGTATTAGTTATTTGCTATACAAGTGGGATAACAGCATCATTAATATACGTGTGTGTAAGTTACCAACGAGTGCGTAGCACGAGTTATGTAAGCACACAAGTATATTAATGATGCATTATCACACATGTATTGTACAAAATTTTATCTACGACTGCCTAAAATTGAGAAAAGTGCATTAAGAGAAATGTCAGATCTGTCATGTTCAAAAATATTTTAGTAGGCAAATGTCATTATGTCATTCATTTGACACTATTTCAGTTACGGAAAATGGATATTCACTTAGTCAAAATAATTCTGATAGCGCGGTTCTGTGAAATACGTCTTTAAACTGTAAATGTAACCTTTTTATTTTTAGTTTTAAAAAACCTTATTTCGATTTTGAAGAATGTTTGCAGCATGGAAGTCTGCTGAAATAAAGTTAATTCTATTTCCAACATGCATAGATTTCGTAAAAGACTATGGCCTTCGCACGGAAAAGTTTTGCACGATTTTAGTTAGCAGCCGAACAAAGCTGGCGTTCTACTTTCGCGATAGACAATCTGTATCGTAGATCATGCACATCCTGCTTGATATCCGGCGGCCTGCACGTGCACCAAAGTCGGCCCAAAATCGAGATGTTTATCGGCAGGATTTAAAAGCGTGACAGAAAAATGCGTAAGAATAAAGTTACAACCGCTGTCATGCATTTTGTTGTTGTGTCGAGTGAGAGCACGCTGCTGTCACTGGAGGGGCGAAGCTCGGGGCGAGCCCTCCTGCCGACAGTAGCAGATAATAAGAGGCTTAGTCAGCCTTTGAAGATGCCGACACTCACCTACACTGTTTTTAAATTAAATTACTCATTTCACCTTACCTCGGGTCGTTGAATAGCAATCGAAATGTATGGAGCTGAGCTCGCTGCGACTTCTGCAGTCGATTTTTCTGGTTCCAGTTCGCTTTTTCGATTTTCTAACGACTAGCAAAAGCATTTTTTATTTTACGCGGTCCAGTTTTCATTGTTTTACGTGAGATGGATTCATACATCAAAAATATTCAAAATGGCAGTTAAATATATCTTAAAGCTTCCAAGTAAAATACATTGAAGTTGTCAATATTTCAATATTTTTGCAAGGCTTACTTTGCTTTTTTATTGTTTTGTAAGAACTAGCAAAAGCACGTTTTATTTAACATGGTCCACCTTTTGTATAATACGTGAAATGAATTCCTACGTTAAAAATATTTAGAATGGCCCATAAATAAATCTTAAAACTTAAGCGTATTGTTGGTGGTACTGTCAGTCTATGTCAAATTCGAGGTTAGATTTTGCGTCAGTTTGTGTCAGACTGATGCAGAACCTAGCCTGATAACCTCAAATTTGACATATATTGACAGTCATAGCAACAATATACACTGCTCAAAACCGTACAGGGATATTTCTAAAAATTCTTGTAAAATATAGAAAACAACGACTATACGCATTGTTTAGATGTAAAATTGTTAGATGTACGCAGTCGACACAGAGGTAATGCACGTCTTACAACCGCAATGCAAGATCAATTTTTGCAAATTAATGCTCGTCGTAATAAAACTTTCACCGCACGTCAAGTTCAAAATCAATTACAGAGAACTCACGGTATTTTAATCAGTGACCAAACAGTGCTCAAGAGATTACATGAGGTGCCGTTGAGATCCTGGAGACCATTAAGAGTTCCTGTCATAAGTAGACAAAATCAGACAGAGCGGTATCTGTGGGGACGAGAATTTCAAAATTGGCAAAATGAGCAATGGTCATTTGTACTTTTCTCAGATGAGTCAAGAGTTAGTATTCATCCTGATTCGAAAAAGAGTATGTGTATGCAGAGAGCCAGGATCACAAAATCGGCACCACACGCTACAGGAAGTACGACCTTATAGAGGTAGATCACTGATGGTTTGGGCTGGTATTCGTAAAAAGTGAATTACGTTAGAACCAGTAAACGTAGAATTAAAATTTTTGTTGTATTGTTAAGCTTATGAAAACTACTTTGTGGACAACTCATTAAAAAAGACAATGGCTCAACCATTTTTTCAAAATTAGAATTAATGCAAAAAAATCAATAAAAACAGTATACTTTTAAGGAATATAAGGTTTGTTTTTGGGATCCTCTATTCCTTAATTAATTATACACACAATAGTATAAAGAAAATTAGATAATTTCTTTCGGTTTTTCTATAATTTCGTTTTTTATTTTTCTTGCATTTCGTCTATCTCTCACAAGCAAACGCGAACCTTCATAGCGCTTGCTCACTCGAACAACGCTTCAAGAATCTAGGATCGCACAATTACCCGTTACAAACAGTCAGGATAACGTTGCTACATCGTCTAGAGAAAATCGTTGGCTAATTGTACGGCTACTGCATCGTACAGTACAGCATTCAGACGGCCAAATATTGTTTTGGCGACTACTTGGTGAGGAGGTGCAATTAGTGTTTTCACGTGGTTTTACCATGGGAAATTATAAGTAAGTAATAACCACGGAGAAGAGCACCGACTTCGATTAATTATTGCAACGATCAGTATTATTGGATGTTAATCTTGTGGATTTTAAAATTTCTTGAATACGGGTGGGTATACTATGCGTGTAGACCACTTATTCTGTCAGTATACAAGAGCGATGTCACAGCAGTAACCGCACTGAGTAACTGTAATATCCCCATCCCGCTTTATTCCACTACAGAGAGTGGGACATAAAGTTGTGCTACGTATAATCGGTCCACGTTGCCGCAAACAAAAGCTAAACAGCGAGTCCAATCTCCTTAAGCTGCTAGATAGTTGCTACAAGATCAGTGTACAAAAATAGCTAGTTATGTATCTTGGGCGAAAATTAGTTTTTTTATGGATAATGCTTGCAATTTCTGGCCGAGGCAATTGCATTTTTTTATTCGAGGTGCAATATAGAATTTTCCGTGAACCGGCATAATTGTGAATTATAAGAGTTTTAGCGGAAGAACGTAAATCCGTCCGTAATATTACATTTTATAAAGAGGTCGACGGAAATAGTTATTCGTACAACTAGTCTTGAAAGTCATAATTTTTTTCATGAATTTGCAATTTGATTAACAAGCCCGAAACCCGAGTGTTGGGCGAAGAAATGTATGTATGTATTATGTATCATCGATAACCTCGTTCTACCTTGCGGTGTAGAGGCTGGTACTTTATGTTCTTGAATCTTGCGGTACAATGCAAGGGAAGCACAAAAGGCGCGCTCCAACTTTTTATCCCGGGACAAGTTGAGCGGAAAATGTAAATATTGTTAAAATCGTTAAAAAAAGTAAAAACAGTGAAAAAAGTGGTACTTTCAATATGATTTTTTAACCAAAAAACGAAAGTAATTTGATTACTATACACAAAAAGTAATTTTATTAGTTTTTTATTTCTAGTGGTAGCAATATAATTTAGAGAATATTTATTTCGTCGTGTTTCTACGGAAAACGTTTTACTAGACAGATGTTCATGTTGTCGTTGAAACTTTACATCGACCAGAAGTTGATATTGTTATTATTTCGCCAGAGATTAATGATCAGATGAATGATTAAGAATTTGATGATTATGGTTTATTCTTGGCGATGTTCCTGTGCCATTAGAAATACAAGGCAGTGAATCTCAATATGAAGAAAGCAATCTACCATTGTCTGAGGTTGTCAATAAATCACGAAAAATTAGAGTAAAACATAAATATGGCATCGACAGGCGATAGCAATCAGCGTTCTAAAAATGTAATAAATGAATTATCGGGACTAAGTGCCGTGCAAGTTTTTGAAAACACCTTTTGACGCGGATGTGATTAAGAAAATTTTTGTCCAAACACACTTGTATGCAAATACTGCAAATAACCATAACTTTCAAGTGTCAGATGGGAATAATATATGTAGAGTGCCTTTTATTATCTGGATATTATAGATTATCGCGAAAACACCTTTATTAGGGTTTAGAAGAAGGCGTAGGTATTAGTTTTATTGCAAAAAATATGAGTAGAAATAGATTTACCAAATAAAGAAAAATATTTGCATTTGGCCAACCAATCAATATAGATAAAAATGATAAAATATTGTTATGATTGACTATGTTACAATGGTTTTTATGTATGTAAATGGTTTTATGTTATAACAATATTTATTACTAGCGTTCTGCACCCAAATTGGACGCAAAATAATTCATTTAATGCAATTTGTACAAGAGTGATCCATTCTGTGTGTCGAGTTAATTTTGAGGTTAGAAAATCCACATAAAAAAGTCACTTATAAAAATTTGAAAACCCTACTACTGGCTTATTTGCGTCGCCCTGAGTCGATTGACCCCAAAATCAGCCAATTCGGCCCACGGGTTCGCTCTCAAAGTGGCGTCAAGCAAGCAAGCAAGCAAGAAACCAATGAAAATTATTATGTCGGATGCTTTAGCTATTACGTGTGAATTTTATTATACTTTAGTTTATTTTTAATCAACGCTCTTTTAAAATGAATTTAAGTAACTCATTTACCCTTTTATAAATTATGAATTATCAATATTATTAAATATCTCTAGCTCTGGTAGAAAACATTTATTCTTAAGAAACACAGGTCGGATTCACTCATAATCAAGACTGTTTTATTTCTGAAAATTCACTTTTAATTCCGTGACAATTTGTACGTATGTCACTTCAAATTATCAAAGTGCAAAATCAATTACAAATAGCTTTTAGTTACATTACTTGTCATTCAACAAATATTAAATAGTAAGTACTTTCTTTTAAAATTACCTCACTTCACTCTTTCTATGTTTTACTTTCAGTTTATTACATAAATACCTGTCACCTGTCTATGGACCTTGATATGCTCCTTTACCAAGCCAAATGCATCCGGTAACCTCACAGAAATTTCCCAACGTCCAGACAAATCCCAGCACCAACGCTACCAACCTCCAGGAACCGCAAACACCTCTCATCCAAACACGACAAAGCACCTACCACTTTTCTCCAACAGAACTGCCAGAACTGATCAGAAGCAAACGCCTTCCACGTCTTCCTTCCAGAATTCACAAGCCGTTGACAACCTAGTATCACGAACCTCGACTAGATTTAAGTTACAAAATGTCATTTCAATAACAAGCTTGGCGAAGTACAACTCCAGCAGATAAAAAATCGTCTATCCACACCACAAGACGCTCACTCCGCTAACAAACTCGATGCAAACCACCTCCAGTAAAATCAGCCATGCTATCTCCAATTCATATAATGTAATTAATTGACGATAAACTTAGCTCTGCATCCAATTCCAGAAATTGCTTTTGTAGATTATAACTGTATTACATATGACACTCTCGCCATACCCAAACTTCTCTTTACCATCACCACATCTTCAAATCTTAAAAAATTTAATTTTTTAACTCTTCTCGCAAATTTTATTTCAATGTATAACCCTTTATAAACCAGATTAAAAATCATTTTATAAAGGGTTTATTTTAGACATTTTAGTCGCTTACAAACATAGTAAATTTTTTTAGTCCAAAATTATTTTACATTCTAATAATAATTAATATCTCCTTAGTGATATTGTTTTGTATATTTTTTAAAGTCCAACACTCGATATAATCTGTATCATATTTATTTAACACCCACTATTTTGAATGATATTTCTCGAATAAGTATTAGATATTAATTCTTCACTTTATTTCAGATAATAATTAAATTATGTTAGAACCTTTCTGTTTCTTATATAGCATCATTCAACTAAATTTTAATTCTATTTCATTTCTTTGACAAATACATATTAATAATTTTGGTATCCTTCTAATACTTAAATTCATCTTTGTAATTTATTACTGTATTCTTTCAACCTTTTGAATGTGATATCAAACGCTTACACTAAAAACCACACAATATATCAAGTTTCATCTTTTATGGATATTCTAAATAAGAAGTTTATTCATGGATGAAGATGAAGCTATGAATAAATACTTTAGACACTGTCGATTCAAACAATGTATTCGAGGCAAGTCTACAAGGTTTGGATATAAAGATCGGATGCTGTGCAGTTCTGCTGGCTATTGCTATAGTGTTGAAACACATTGTGGTACTAACCCTGGTTTGTCTGTAAAAGAACCGTTCTTTGAGGCTCAAAAGTTCTAACAGATCTTCAAAAAGTAGTAGAATATCTAACTAATCATACGGTTTTCTTGCACAATTATGTTTGAAGCTATGAATTACTAAGAACGATTAAAGGAAAAAGATTTCGGGGTAATGACACAACGCATGCCAATAGAATCAAAAAGTGAAGAAAGATATAAGTTATTTTGACTTACAATATATTTTTATTACCGATTGGCCCAGTATACTCAAATAAGTATACCAGTTTTTCTTATTAATTATAAAAATAAAAACGCAAAATGTTCTGCAGATATACTTTACGATATGTTTTCACTTTTTAACATAAATTACGTAAACAGCTTTCTCGTGGGCAATAATGGGTTAAAGGCAGCTCGGTGTTATTTATTTTAAACATATTTAGAATAACAATCACACATTAAGTTAAAGCTTCCAAGTCGAACACTTTAATGTCTTCTATATTTCCAAAGCTTTTCTCACTATAGTTTGTTATTTCCGTTATGATCTAAGAACTAGGGAAAGTTTTTTTTATTTAAGGTAGTTTTATTTTTATTATTACATGTGATAAGATTCATGTTTTAAAGATTTTCAGAATAACAATCAGTTCAAGTAAACTTGAAAACCTTCAAGTAATAGGCATATTTTTCTACAGATTTTACAGTAGCTAGCATTTTCCCATTCTTTAAATTCAGTTTTAGTGTTTTTAAATAAGAGAGTTGTTTATAATCTTATAAATAATTCACTTATTTTAATGTAAGTATCTACATGGCTATGTGTAAACATTCCAGTAATTTGGAACCAACGGGAATAGCAATTCGAACATAAATATCTTACGATATATTTATATGCTAAATGTCTATGTTATATTCGGTATAGTTGGGATGAGAATATTTACTCTAAAATTTCTATTTTATATTGCTTAGTCAGGTTAAAACAGTAAAATTTTTATTTATGCTGAAAAATGTCTACGTATGCAGATAAAGTTGATATATATATATATGTGACCTTGTCAGCCATGACCTAAATTGTACAAATTAACAACTTTTAAACTGATTTTAATTGTGTCTGTGTATTTTAACGTGTAATTATAACAATCAGTAGTACGTAGTGTGCGTCTAAGATTAAGAAGAAATGAGGCTTCACCAATTCCTTTCGTATTTAAATTATAAATTTTCCATCAACACATGTTAACAGCTTTAAGGTTGTACACTAGTATTTTGCGGCATTGAAAATGGAATAAAATAAAAAATTCCGAAACGTCTGCGACAGAATACAATGTAGTTTTAATTTCCTAGCCAATAAAGCTCTGAATATTGTGCCCAGTACTGAGGGTTGGATGTTCTTCCGCTCCCAGTCAACATATCAAACTATTTTGTAACCACACGAGCTGTGAAGAGTTTATATATATATATATATATATATATATATATATATATATAATATAATATAAATCAGAAACATTCTGGCATGTATATAATACTCATATTCCTGACGTGTGTTTCGTATAGTTCCGAGGGTTGCATAATTATATTCTTGGCGGCAGGACTCCGTGGACGGCGTCCGGGAGCAGGAATTCTTAGAATTCAAGGGATCATAACCAACTTTTGCACCTGTGTTTCATATGGTTTCGCAAGTTGCATAATCATATTTTCTCGGGACAGAACACCGTGGGACGGCGTCCCGGCTGTCAGAATTTTCCGACTTATGCAAACCAAGTCAATAAAGCTATTTTAACACTTTCGCTCTAAACTGACTTAGGGGCAGATAATTTGATTTGAAATATTTACCACTTTAATGAGTGTGGTGCTTCGACCAAATCACTACCCTATAGAGTATGAACATAAATTTTATTTTTTATTTTATTTACATACATTTTGTTGAGATATTAACCTTATGTTTCATAGAAAAAATAAATTAAGCACCGCTCATAAAGTGATTGCCATTTTAAAATATTCTTTTCAATGAGATAAATTCAGTTTTTTGTACCTTGTATATTAGGATTTATAGATCAATCAAAATTCTTTCTCTTTATGATGTCCAATGTTTTTATTGCTTATTTATAATTATAATTATCGGCCTCTCATTATGATTTTTATATAGAACAATACCTATTATATTGCTCTCAATCGAAGTAATCATTTGCCATGTCATTTGACACATTTTCAGAGCATCTACAAGGTTGGTGTTCTGTGCCGTAGTGCCGTACTTATGTCAGTGTAATTTGAGCAATTCTTGTCGTGCATTTCTTACTACGTTTCAGAACACTGGTGCACTGTGCAATGGTAAACAATGCCAATACGCCGCCCACGGTGACTATACAAACCTCGGGACCATAAGAAACACACATCATGATTTCATGAATATAATAATATAAATGCCCGAATTTTTATGATTTATTATGCGAGTGGTTTTGTAAGAGAGTGGTTTTGACCAAAGTGATTTTATTCGGAGTAGTTTTGTGCAGGAGTGATTATAGACTGGAGTGATTTTTGTAAGAGTGATTTTGACCGGAGTGGTTTTGACCGGAGGGATTATTCCCGAGTGATTTTCACCTAGACCCAAACAACTGAATCGTTCTAGTTCCCTGAGCCACTTTATTTAGAATGTCCTTGTCCCTTACTCCTTCGTTCGTTATTGTGACACCTAGATATTTATATTCTGTGCAGGCTCTTATAACGCCCTTGTCTGTATGTATATCTCTGCTTTGACCACCTACTACCATATATTTTGTCTTATCCAGGTTAATTTGTAGACCCCATTTAGTATACTCATCTGTTAATTTTCGTACCATATATTCACTGTCTTCTAAGTCACCAGCGGTAATAATTTGATCGTCCGCAAAGAGTAATGTATGCAAGACGTTTCCTATCGGTAATCGGTATAACCATTCCTTGACACTTTTTGGTTCAATTGTGCAATGCTTGTTGTATATATTGTTATGATACATAAAGATCAGTTTTGAATGAAGATAAATGTAAATATAGAATTTGGAAAACCAATACAATCAACTTAGAAAAGTTAAAAAAAAATGGCTGTTTAAATGAAACTCATTAATAGAATTTGAATTTGATGCAAATTAAGATGAAAGGTATAGCACTTGAGTATTCTATAGTGGTTTTAAAAGTGATAAGGTAAATACATGCTCATATTACAGATGACAAATATAATTTCTATTAAAATAATATGATGAAGTAGGTAGAACTCAAATAAGTTTAATTTGTAGATGGCATGAATAATTGTAATATAGGATCTAAAAAGATTTTGTTATGATTATTAGAAAATAACAACTCAGAAAATAAAATGTACTTTTGATATGATTTTTCGATTTTAATAAAAACTTAGAAATTTTATCGAAATTTTTAATATGTAAGTTATTGAAATACATTTAAAAAGGGTTTTAAAAAATTTACGAGATGAAAATAAAATGGAATATTAAGAAGATTATTATAACAGTTACTGAAAAGAATTTGGAAGGTTCGATAACTAGATACAAGCAAGCAGAAGAAGCAAGAAGAAAATAAGATTTGAATGGAATTGGTCTATTTTAAATAATACAATTGATAAGAAGTTACATTGGTTAAAAAGTTGTTAATTGCTGGATATGTTGGGGAAGTGCTGAGAATCTGTGGATCTATCAACAGAGAATAGCAGAGAAACGACTAGACTCAGGCGATTCTGTTGGTTACTGACGACAGAGATTGATAAAGTATGAGCTAAGAAAGAAGAATATTAATTAGGGATCATCTGTGATAGAAGCAAACTTGCGGTGAAGCCGTCAAAACGAAGGAAGCTCTGGAAGGTGATGGTAGCGTTGGTGAAGTAGAACAGGGCCATTCCTGCTAGCAGCCAAGGGTTTGACAAGTTGACAGCTGTTTGTCACTAAGCAGTGCATCACAGCAGAACTAACTGAAGATCCGGGCTGTGGGTATTAGGAGGAGTACTGTCTTGGAAGTGACATTGAAGCAAGGAGAGTAAGATCAGTTCAAGGTGGGATTTTAGTTTGTACTATTGAAGCTATAATAAATAAAAGTAAAAAAGTGTAATAAATTATAATAAAATACTTACCGTATAATATTGAGTCAATAAGAGGTGAATAGAAGTTATATTTGTAATATTTGATTGAAAATATTAGTAGAGCACTGTTTGACGTACAAGGTGACAGTTTACGTCATTAAACAATATAAAGTCATTATTAGAATAAAATTTCAATTAATAAGCAACTAGATAATCGAACCAACCCTGAAAAGAGTCTCAAGGCACTATCGTGATTAATAAGAAAATAATATTGAATTTCAAACTATATAATTCAAGTTAAAAACATTGTGAGTCATTATAATATATTTTAAATAAAGTGGGCGATATAGAACACCCTTGTCTTAAAGCTTTACTCATTTTTACTCTGCTCGTGTTGTTTTTGTAGAGTTGTTTAACTGCATTCACATTCACTCTCTTTGTTTTACTTCTTTCGAGAACTTCCCATAACTTATTAATTGGCACGCTGTCGTAAGCCTTCTTAATATCTATAAATATTAGGTGTATTTCCCTATTATGTGCTATTGTCTTTTCTGATAATTGTGCTAAACAGAAAATATTATCTATACAGGATCTCCCTGCACGGAATCCGCTTTGTTCCTCAATTTGTTCTACTTCCATTTCCAATCGTGTTTTTATTATGCGTCCGCACAGTCGGTCTATAGAACTGGTTATACTTATCCCTCTATAATTGGTGCAATCTTTCTTATGTCCTTTTTTATGCATGGAACTTATAAATACCTCTCTCCATTCTGAAGGAATTTTTTCTTCATATAGACATTTATTGAATATATTTTTTATAACTTCCAGCGCTACTGTAGGGGCGTAAATCATCAATTCTATTGGACAACTTCCAGAACCTGGCGATCTTCTGTTTTTCATTCCCTGTAGCGCTCTTCGGATCTCTTCGACAGTTATTTCTTCATAGTACTCATCCGCAGTAACCAAAGGTTCGTATTGTACGTTCTTGTATTCGTTTCTGTTTTCAGATAATAGGTTTTCATAATATTGTTTCCAAGTGTCTATGGTAATTGGGTGTAGTGTATTTCTTTCATTCATTCTCAGTTGTTTAATCATTTTCCATGCTTCATGCGACTGTGTACCACCTATCAGTTGATCTACTTCGGCACATTTTTCTTGCCACATCACGTTCTTAAGCTTTGTCACTTCCTTTTTAACTTGTCTGTTACACCGCTGATACTGTTTTCTGTCTTCTTCATCTTGGGTCGAAAGTCATTTTTCGCGTAGATGCTTCTTATCTTCAATCAGTTTTCGCATGCCATCATTCCACCAACTATTGTAAATTTGATTAAATTAGATAATCATCAAAATGGCAATATGTGCTTACATAACTCGTGCTACGCACTCGTTTGTAACTTACACACACGTATATTAATGATGCTCTTATCCCACTTGTATAGTAAATAACTATTATTTCACTTATTTTAATACCCACTATTTTAAATGTCTTCTCCCAGATAAGTATTTAATATTAATTGTCTTGCACTTTAATTCAAATAATCTTTACATCATATTAAAAATCCTTTATGTTTCTTTTATTACATTGTTCAACTGGATTTGTATTTTAATTCATTATTTTCCAAATACATAAGTTAATAATTTTGATTTTCTTTTTAAATACATAGATTTATGTTTGTTACTTTATAATTAAATATTTTTAATCATTTTAATAACATAACATCCACTCTCACAAAAGCGAACCAAGACATATGTTTCAGAAAGTTAAACAAATAACACGCAAATTCAAACCCCTGTCAAAGATGTTTCTGGGGAACTTCTTACAAACGAAGCGGAGATATTGATACGCTGGCAGAACTACTGCAACGTTCTAATGAACGAAGAGAACGGAAATATTCAGATAACAAGACAACCAAAGCAACTTGAACCACCAATACTTAGAACTGAAGTAGCAATAGCCTTCAAAAAACTAAAAAGCACAAGATCGGCGGGCCGAGATAGAATTGTTACGGAAATGTTAAAGGCAACTGGAGAAACGGGAATAGATATAATCCATAAAATATGTAACAAAAGATGGTTAGATTCATGTTGGCCAAAAGATTGGACAGAATCCTCTACACAAAAAAGGCGCTAAAGAAGTGTGTGAAAATTATAGAACCATAGCATTAATAAGTCACGCGAGTAAAATAATGCTAAACATATTCCACGAACGTCTAAAACCGTATTTACTCCCGCATATTTCTTAGGAATAAGCCAGCTTTATTCCCGGTAAAGACATCAAAGATCAACTTATCAATATTAGACAAATAATTGGTCGAGCTGAATGAAAGGCCAACCTGATTCTTTCTTTTTTAATAGTCAGCGTTGCTTTAGAAATAGTTTTCGGACGGAACGGAAGTAGTTTGGATACTTAGGTTACAATTCACGATAAATTCGAGAAAGCCCTTATATTTATTTTGATTCGACACTATACAAGAAAATTCCTGCCCACCGAGAAATTTGCAGACTCTTCAATCAAATCACGAAGTTGGCATGGAGAAAATGCACAAATTCTTGTCTCGATATTCAAGACCAGACAAGAGTTACCCATCGAGACAGAATTTGTTGTCTTGATGAACCTTGACCATGAGGTGAAACGAGACAAACTTTTACCAATTTCAAATCTTGCTCTCGAAAATTCTCGAAAGTTGTTTCGCTATTTCGAATTCGAAAATATGGATTCACCAATGTTAAATACTCGTGTGTGCGTACACAATTGAGGTAGTTGTGATTGACTAGTCCAAAATAACCTTGTGTGCCACATATTAACGTTCAGAAACGTCGCTAATGATATATATGGCAGAAATAGAAAAGTAGGCTCAGTGGTAAAACCTGTGGTTCTAGACCAAAAAATGTGGGTTGCATTTCTCCGGACTTCGACGGTTGAACTCACTACAATTCCCTAATTCGGCTTTGGCAACATTGGGGATTATTGAAAGAATCGGTCCCCTAAAAAAGAAAGCCCCAAGTTACACGCATGAAGATGCAGTATACAATATCAACAGACAAACAGAGACGACATATTGATCGTAAGAAAAATTATGGATAGGCAAAAATACCAAAAGGATAGAAAATATACATGACATTATTGGACATAAAGGTGTTTGATGCAGCAGAAAGATAGATAAGTTGGAGATGTTTAGAATAACTAAGAATCTGATTGAATTTGCATACAAGAATGTTATAATCAAAGTATACAAAATACGAAGATATTCGAGGACTTGATAACAGAAAAGGGTTCATACAAGTCAGCTTAAGCCCAGTAGTAAGATATAGAAATTTAGTGTTGATAAAGATGAAAAATGCATCAACTAATAATTAATAGAATGAAGAAGTATGGAAACTAAAGATAGAAATAAATATAAAATTAATAGTAATTAATAAAATGAAAAATACAAAAATAATTTACAGAAGTCAAGGGTTGAGATCAATGATGGAATATCTTGGAAGTTATATTAACAAATTACGGGAAAACCATAAACCCAGTAAAGAGGCAAGAATAGTTACTATGTTAAGTTACGCCATACCAATAGTGACATACTAATTATGAGCATTGCAAAAGAAAAACGAAAACTAAATTAATTCAGTAGAAACAAAGTGTTTAAGGACAATAGCAGAAAAAGCGAAGTAGGACCATATAAGAAATGAGAAAATGGAGAAGGAACAACTTAAATAATTTGGTCACGTTACAAAAATGAACGAATACAGGTTGGTAGTAAGAGTAACGGGAGTAGGAAGGAACAAGACAAAGAGACGGGAGAGACCAAGGAAGATAATACTGAACATACCCGGCGACCGGTTTCAAAACTGAAAATAGCAAAAGCATGGTATACCACAAGGTTACTAAAATACAAGCAGGATCATGGTCAAGAATTGAACGAAGTCGTTGAAGTGGGTAAGGGGTTAAGAAACAGTATATAATGGAAATTCATCAAATGCAAACAGATTTCGAGAAGAAAAGTTTGGTTCATATTGAGTTTACTATTGAGTATCTATAGAAATGAGGTATTTAGTCCATGGTCGAATTCAGCAAGAGTGTAGTTTTAGCGTTTTACGGCAAAAACAGAGTTATATAAGAATTATTAAAGCTTTAAAGTCCCTCTAATGTGGAACCAACCACCGGTTGCAGGCCGGAGATTTTAACGGTAGGGCGAACGCGTTCCCAGCTGAAAGTTCCGCCGAAGGCTGGCCGGCAGCTCGAAAGTGAGGTTCGGTGAATGCCTGAATAAGTTTTATTATGCGGCCGCGAGATAAAAATGACAAACCAGCGGCGGAAAAATTCTTTGAACTACTGGAACGTGTAATTATGCGGCCGCTTTATGGTCGTACCTATTCGGTGTTTACAGAATCTTGGCGCAATAAAAGCCACCAGCTGGGCGATTAATTTTGAGGCACGTAAACACGGATTTAGATAATCGCGGCCAAAACGGAGCCACAATGGCCGCCTTGATTTACAGCTCCGCGACCTGCCCCAATGCTTGTGTCAGGTGTTCAGCTGGTGGCTGATTTATGGCAACTGCCACTGTGACAAGTTGTTCCTCATTCACGCCACTACTTAAATGCAACCGACTACCGGGCTCGTAATTAATTTTTTCGGCTCCACGTTTCGGAGAAGTCGTAATGCCAGTAATTGCCGCACGAGGCCTATTCCGGAGAGAATAGGTTCTGAGGCTACTCTACTGGACGAATTTACGATGCCTTCGAAATTTGCCGACAGAACGAATCAGCTTTCTGACGGCTAGAACTTAGCTAAGTTGACGGAAACAGGAATTTTTAGAAAACTACTTGCTCCTGATTTAGACCTCTAGGCATCGAGGTTTGTATCTTACCGAGCATCGAAATATCTCAGTATCTTCTTGATACAATTTTTGCTACGGTTTATTATGGAATTTCCTTGTGTCAACCAAAGCTACTACTACTCTATTTTGCTTTCCCAATGTCTTCCAGTTCTCTTTCTTTCTTCTAATCTCCTCTGTTATCTTATACGTGTTCTACCGGGCGGCCATAAATATCTGATATCACATTACCTTTGGAATCAACACCGCTTTATTAAAGTGATGAATCGAACTAAACTAAATGTCATTAATGTCATCACAACTAAAATTCCTATCTGTCAAAAATGATTACAGATTGCAATAAGTATTGAAGTTAGAACAGGAGATTTTTATAATCGAGTCGTAGGTTAAACTGCAGAATCTGGGGCACATTCCCCTCCTCTTATTTGCATTTTATTACATTTCATACCAATACTTATAATTGAAATATGTATAATGCTAACCAACATTTATAAGTAGCTAATTCCATGGCTACCGGGATCTCAGACGTTTATGGCCACCCGGTACTTTGTACTAATCTGATTTTTATTTCTTCGTCTGTTGTTCTATTTTTTTTATCCCAACTGTTTAAACCTATTCGTTGTATCTTCATTTATATCCAATTTTTCTGTATTTGCTCCGCGTGTGTTTAAATATTCTATTTTGTCGAAATTAACTTCCAATCATACATTTTTGTTTTTTATGAGCTTATCAATAATAAACCTGAGATCTCTCTCGTTATGTGGTAGATTCTACCTAAATTTATGAGGCCATTTTAACGTTGAACTTATGATCAAACAAGAATGTTCTACGTGGTAGTTGTAATTCAAAACACGTTAGTTTTTACGCTGTGTCTAGGTGCACTTCACAGGCCATGCAATTTTTGATACTGGGTGCACTCCAAATCGTAATAATCATTGATTTGACGTCAATGGATATTTTGTTTTAATATATTGTCAGTATAAAGTATTACAACAACAAAAACTGCAAATAACCTAACAAGCTCGAAGGGCTTAAGCTGCTTTGTAATGCACCGGCGCAATACACGTTCACAATTTTCCCCTATAGAGCTTCTACGGCACTAAACTATTTTTTGGCATAAATTAATAGGTAATTTGAGGTCCTAGACTAGACTTTTCTTCTGGAGTGCATCCGATACTAAAAATTGCGTGCACTTGAGTGCACCTAGGCATTGTGTAGTTTGTAACGCTATTGCTGACTATTTGACGTATGTTCTACGTTTAGTTGCTAAGCCGACGTCTTTTGAACGTTATGTTATTGCACAATTTTAACGTTGTAACGTCGTTGTCTTTTCAATAGAAAGCTAAGGGCCGGTTGCAGAAAGCAATGTTAAGTCTGGTGTTAGCTAACGTCGCGTCAAAGTGAACAAAATCGCAGCAAACTTTGTTTACTAATGTATTAGTTACCATAAGCATTTGAGATTTGATTCGTTTTTGTTCACTTTGACGTCGCGTTAGCTAACACCAGATTTAACATTGTTTCCTGCAACCGGCCCTAAGTGTTTTATACGTCTAAACTACGTTTTCTTAACACCATATTTAGTTAAGTGCTAACGTTATAAACACGTTACATTTCAATCACAACTTCAACTTGTTACTGACGGTGAAATGAGGTTTTATTTGAAACAAGATTGACGTTTAATTTACGTCCAGTAGTAACGATAGAATGACTTTGTAATCGAAACGTCCACTTGATTTTTTACGCTAAATAACGTTTTATTTTAGACTAAATGCCTTTTAGGCGTCACCTTTTTAGTAAACGTAAAAGTTATAAGTTATAACACAAATTTTCACGAACTTTTCACCTGGAAATTAGATTTCATAAAAAGTACACGTTTCTTCAATATCAATGATATTGAACTTATAGCTTATCTTACCGCTAGTTACGATGTAATTACGACACAAATTTTAAACTGGCCGATTTCCGATTCTTGAAAACTTGAATGCAACAGAAATGCAGGTAAACTTATTTAAGCCTTCCAATCACGTCACAACGACTCATCCAGACTACTTTTAACAATGTGATCTAGGACAAACTGCCGTATTATGTACTGTCAAACGTACAACAATTTAAATCTTCAATAATTTATTGTGTACATAGGTTTGGAGGGATGCCAAATGAATCTTAATAAATGATAGTTATTAATAGTGATATTTGGAATTGACTTTGATTAGCTGCTAGGTTGGAGCCAAATACGTCACACGAAAAAACCTAATTGAAGATGGTTAATACCAGGCAGTCTATTGTAAAATTTTTTGCATTGTCAGAATATAAGAAACACAAATTACATGTCAAATAAATATTAGAAATATTTATACCAATCTGTGATAATCCATCTCACAGAGCTCGAGCTTTTATATTAAGTTTTCATTAATCAACAAATTAATATGTCATGCACCTGTGCAGCAGTTTGTAAATCTAGAAGCTGAACTTTAAGAAACGACTGGGCGAAAATTAATTTCTGTCTATTTACCACTGTCAGTATATATGTTCCACACATAGCGAAAAAAGTTATGCATGAATTGTCATAAAAATGTATAGATGCTCTATGAAGCTTTGGAGTGATGGTACCAGACTTTGGGTTCACTGCGTCGCAGCGATCGTTGTCAGGAGGCCTACATACACCAAACAAATGTCGAAACAGAAGAATTTTTTCTTTTGTTCATCCGTGATACTCCATAGTTAGTATCTACCCAAAAATTCCAGGGTGGGAGATATATGTGGGGTGAGTTTCATTTCAGTGCTTAGCTTATGGGTGTTGATATGTTTCATTTTTGTTCTCAATTATATTAAAGATGGATGTGGTAGAGGAGTTGCACGATGTTTACTGGTCGCAGAAATACTAGTTAAAACTCGCTTCAGAAGTCTGAAGCAGTTCATAAGATCATTATCAAGAATGTGCTGTCATCACAATTCAGCATTTTAATCCACATGTTTTAGGTCACCAATATCGCATTTTACAACAACGTCAGCAGGATGTATTTGCAGGACGGATAAACAAAATGCGGTGTTTTATTTGTGCGCTTTTAATTATTAAGTCATCATCCATTATTACTTTAAATGAATCTTGTTAATTTGTTTGCGCCTACGATGTAACTATTTATGTATATACAAGAATATATTTTAATTAATAAACCAGTATTAATCTGATTTTACTCACTTAATACCAAATGGTGTGCTTTCCAAGCTATATACTTGGTCTCTGAAGCTAGAAACCGGCATAACATTCAACCCTTAATCAGGATATCGCTTTCCAAAACTACTTGGTCTATAAGGCTATAGACCGGCAATCTCTTATAGCTAACAATTACTGCAAAAGATCCTGACACCGGAACTGGATGAGCAAATCTTGGGGAATATAAATAATCGTTTCATATTGGCATCCTGTGACGTGGACCATTTCCTTGTTGTTTGGAATTTATTAGTATCTACTTGCATGTGTCTTACTTTAACATCTACTGTGTTATTAGTTCTTACAGAGGGCTTGCAATTCTCTAATTAGATATTTATCTACTCCTGTTTTTCATCATTTTCTAGAGTTGATTTATAGCCACGGAACCATATACTTTATTTATATCTAAATCTAGCTGAATAAATCTGTTCTTCGCTTTTCTATTTTCGGACACATTCTTGAGTTACTCTTTTTGAAAATTGAGATTATATACGCTTCTGCTCTTCTTTGCTAGCCGCCTTTCTTTCAAGTTAAACGTGCTTATTATCCCAAAACAATTGGTGACTTCGAACACCATACCCTTTTAGGCAAGAAAAACAGTTTATAAAAACCTATTTATGGATATTTGAAGAAGTGTAAAGGATAAAAGAAGAATGCGTTAATACGACACAATACAAGCTGATGAAATATTGTAAACATTTATGAAAGAAAAATTAGAAAACAATGCCTTCCAGGCTAAGGCTACAGTCTGTAAAACGAATATTGCACTCTACCACCGATCTGTATTGCTACCGATGTGGATTTGGATCGGATTTTAATTGACTATCAATTCAACTCTTACCGATTTGCTCTACTACCGACTTGGATTGGATGAATAATACTTTGATGTGTTAATCTGGCTATTAAAACACCGAAAACAGTGGTTTAATATAACTATTGCAGTGTTTTTGTATATGAAAAACGTTGAAATCGCCTCCATTTCCTTCTGGCAATTGACAGATTGTCACACTGATAAAATGTAAAAATTTTAAAGTTTTTATTAGTTTTGTGCAAAGTACATAAAATAGTATCAGCAAGCGTCTAAACTATTAGTAATAATTTATTGCTTTATTGTTAGTATTTGTGAAACCTATTTTTAATTGTTGGTTTTCCGTAACACTTTCTAAAAACAATTGAGCCATATATCCTGTGTTCCAATCTCGTGTATAAATTTGAAATTTAGTTTCTTAGAATAGTAAGCAGTTTCTATTTTTTTCGACAATAATACTTGACGCAGTTTACCGTACACTGGTGCGTAAAACTTCATAATTATTTAAAATAAACGTCAGTCAAACAGGACGTAATATTATCGATTTATAGGGGCTACTTTAAAACATGAACAACAACACTTTCTATAAATATTTTAATTTGAAATTGTCAGTAAAATACTGAAATAGTAATTTACGTAACAAGTATAGAAAGTGGAGCTTTTCAGTACGAGTGAGATGTTTCCGGAAGAGGCCGTTAGGCCGAGTCCGGAATTTCGAGACGAGTATGGAAAAGCCACTTTCATACGAGTTTCGTACAATATTTTTTCGTACACTAGCATACAAAACGGAATACTAAATTTATCCTCGTATATAGCAAATAAGTAGAGTAATATTAATGTAATGTAATATTATATGTGTTGTAACTAAGGAAACGTACGGCAAAGTGCTATTTTGCCGTACGAATATCGCAAAATGCTACTTTGCCGTACGAATACCGCAAAGTGCAACTTTCTGATTAATAAATTGTACGGCAAAGTAGCTCTTTCAATGCTAGTGTACGAAAAAAACTATTTAGTGAAGTTATTTAGTTGCATGTTTGTGTGAAACTAACTCCTATCGGTTAGGCAACTTTCGATGCTGCAATGCAAGCGGATGGGTGGTTCTACGTTCGGTAGTTCTCCGTTCGGTGGTTTTCCATTCGGTAGTGTTTAGCTTCGGTGACAAATTCTACAAATTTGCTTCAGTCGGTAGTAAATCCGTGTTGTAATTCGTATCGGTAGTAGTTCACTCTATTGTTAGTTTAAATCGGATTCAAACTCACACAGTCGTTATCCACATCTTAACAAATATTAAAATAATACAAAATCGGAAGTGAAACCGCTCGGTGGTATTTCACGTGGTAGTGTTCAATACAGTTGTCAGAGAGTCGGAAGACAATTCATATCGGTAGCGATCAGCATCGGTGGTTTTGTATACAACCCATGTAAAGAAAACAATTATGGAAATATGGAAAATAGCAGGAACTGCCGAGTGTTGTGGAAATCCATTTCAAATTAGTCTGCGGACTCAGAAACTGAGATGGATTGGAAGATAAGGTATTTTCAAGTTTTTACAGAGAAAGTGTCAGCTTGTATTAAATATTTTTGGCGGTTTACCAAATTTAAACGAGATTGCATTTTTTATTGTGATACCAAATGACAGCTCTAGAACAGTTGTGACTCAAAAACAGATTGTTGGAAGGTGAGCCAACTATGTATACTAATATCTATGTATAATGAATGGCTGGCTCTCAACGTTGAATTCATACCAATGGCAAAATTGTTGGATAAATAATTATATGAATAAGGAAAATAAATAAAGATAAGATAAAAATGTTCGAAGTAAGGGAGAAGGGTGACAAATGATCAACTGATGTACCTTTCTACAGAATTAGAAGTCACCAAGACAGTCGAATTTATGAAGACGAGAAAAAACTATCACCAAAATATAATTGTTGTCTACCAGTGTTACCAATTTGCACAAACGTAAGAGACTTACAGCTAATGGGTACCTAAACCGTAAAATATCTTTCTGAAGTGCTTCATGGAGTACGACTTAAAGGCTTGTTGTATTTAGTAAAGAGAATAACTAAACATTATATTAGAAAGTGATTTGGGAATTAGTATTACTACTTCTGCTTCTGCAACGAATAATATTCAAAATGTGTCATTTTGAAGCTTTTCTTAAACATCAATAATAACATTTAGGAACATCTTTTACATTCGTCCACTTATAAACATTAAAATTCTTAAAATATAAACAAAAACGTCAAATTAATGATGAACAAGTTAAAAAAGCACAGCCTGAAGTGGAACTGACATCGTGCGAAGTTAGATTTGTTTTTGAGGCGTTGTTAATTCCACATGTCAGATATATGATAACATTTCTTTCCCGAATTATCTGACGGCCACAAAAACAGCGATTTACGCGAAGGAAACGAATTCGCTGGCACATGAGCACGTAATCCTCAATAATAAAGGCTGAAATTTAAAACGCCGGAGCCCCCCTCGGGGTATTCCGCCGCCAGCGCCATCGGCGAGCGCTTGATGTACAAAAAACAAGAACATAACGTGGAAGTTTAGCTCGTTAAAAATTCATTAATACCCTTTATGTTATTCAAAATACACCTGCTCTTCATCTCGGAGCAGGCGGCATCACTATGTGTTTTATTTAACAGGCAGTAGCCGCTCGGATTTGCTTTTTTATTTGTGCCCGACGATTAGACGGTGCTTGTGCGGCAACATTAATCGCGTTTCCACTGAAGATTACGGATGGGAATATTAAAGGGCCGCTCTGAAGTGATATAAAAATTGTGGGTTGTTGGGCGACTTCTGACAGCTGGAAATTTGTTGCAACGGCGGTCTTCCAGGTTAGGATTAAAGCTTTGGTGTGAAATAAGAAAAAACGAGACCTTACACAATCAGGTAAAACACACATTAAAAACGATCGTTGTCGTCGTCGTCGTCAGCATTATTAGCGACATTCCTTCTACAGAGGCATCGACCTTTCTCTGTTGGAGAGGTTAGGTATTAAGACCGCACAATTGCCAAATGCAGATTGCTTGTTAAAACATTAAACATATATAACATAAGAGAATTACTAAAAAGAATAGGCCACCTTCTTGTAGAATCTGTAAAAAGACGTTATGCCAAAGGGATGGAGAACCAAACTACTGATACTAA
This sequence comes from Agriotes lineatus, assembly GCA_940337035.1. NCBI lineage: Eukaryota > Metazoa > Arthropoda > Insecta > Coleoptera > Elateridae > Agriotes > Agriotes lineatus. Next base: position 261,950,228 of record OW679194.1, on the reverse strand, counting down.
TGTGCCAGCGATCGAGTTCACTTCTTTCAGTGTCACTTAACGGTAATAGTACAGACTTTACTGTTACTTAGCTATAGAATGCTGTACACAATTGTAAAACAACTATTTATTCATTTTAATACAGGAATTGACCCAAATAATCAATAATAATAGACTAATGAATTTGTCTAGGATAGTTGGTGCAGAGGAGATACTGGAAAAGGGCAAGCCTAGAAAGCAAGACTTAAAGTGATAGAAGAGGAAAGATTGAAGGTCGGTCTTATGACGGGCATATTAAGCTGGGTACTGAGAATATTAATGAATTACAAAATAAGGGACAGCACAAAGTAAAACCTGCGGTAATAATAAAGAAGGTAAAAGACTAAATGTCATTGGAACAGAGATCGAGAGAAATAGCAAAGTCAAGATGGGAAGATAAAGTACGTGGTGACATTAGAAACTATGCAGTTAACGACTGGCAAAATACAAATAAAAACATAAAAAACATGGAACATATATGAAGTAAAAAAATACGACAGTCTGTAATAGAAAAACAGAGCAGCTACTATTCCAAATAGAATGTTTAGTTTTAATATATGTAGCTTTGGTCAGCTAGCATTCGCTTCAGTAGCCAAGAGAATAACGATCATAAAACAAAGATTTAAAAAAGGTAAAACTTAGCATGAGCAACATTTAACCTTCACCTACAAATAGGTTCTCCTTTATTGCCCGCTGTTAGAAGAGTTTGAGTAATAACATGTCTACACCTACACAAAAAGCAATAGCTTGATGGAGGTAAATTTCTGATTTTTTTGTAATCTGACGTCGTTGTATTAACTAGGTACATACGGGTGATCAAATAAATTTCATCTCTAGTGTGCTGTGACTCCATGATGTATATATGGAGCCACAGCACAGACATTTTTATGATATTAACAGTAACCAACATTTATTCAATTCGTTTTAGAAACAGAACACAATTCTTTCCTTAATACACAAACTAATCGAACAACAAAGCCTTTTGCAACAACAGAATTGTGAAAATGCCCACACTCCATATTTCTAGTTACATTTAACGTTCTAACTCAGATCACCACATAAAGACAGGTGTTGTAAAAAACTTTTGGTTTTTAGTGACCGAATGCAATACCGCAAACAAACGCATACCTCAAAAACCATTGTTAATATAAGTACGTTTACTATTTCACAACACCACCGTTTTCAATTAAAGATGGCGAACCGGCTGGACTGCCGAAACTGAGATCGTGAGTTTGAATCTCTCTTCTAACAAGACTTTTTTTAAAGTTATAGAGAGATGTTAATACAAATTTATAAGCTTTGTTACCTTTATATCCGAAATGCCACATTTTAGGCCCTCTATACCACATCGGTATTGGTAAATTGCCGACTCAATAGTTCCTGTCTTCTTTCCGACTTTTCTGTGAATGTACGGGAGTGATGACTTTCACTGGTGATTTATTCGGCCAACTTTGTCGTTTTAGTTTCTGTACAATGATACAGAAGATAACAGCTTAGCTGTCGAAATACGATATGCATCAGATTCAAACCATAGCTTCCAGCAGTCTTTTATTGAGAATGTTATTTAAACTGATAGCTTTACAGATACAATTTTTCAAAAACGACAATTTGGAGAAACACGTTTCAACTGTCATAATTTTATTTATTAACAGTATTCGACATTTTCATTTCTGACAAAGGCTATTCGAAATCGAAATCGGACAAGTCGCCGCCAGCGTACTCGCCACGGAAAATAATTACACTTGCACAAAGAGATAGGTATTTGGATAAAAGATAAACGAAATGTATTGAATGATTAGCATAATTATAGATATTTATTTTGCAATACATAGAAACTATTTCATAAAGTTAACATTATAAACATTTGCGCAAAATGGATACACGATAAACTTAGATGAATTTAGACATTTATTGCATAATTATTGTAATTATAGAAATTTAGTCTACAATACATAGAAACTATTTAATAAAATTAATATTATAAGTAGGATTTGGATAAATTATTTGAACCAATGTGGCGTGGCGTCTATTGCCACAAAACCCGACTTCGCCCTGGATCACCCCATAATAAATCCCGAAGATTAGAAATTCAATTAGGTATGAACAATCCTTCTATATTATACTATATACAAGCATACTATCCTTAGTAGAGACTATGCTAATATAACCAAAATTGAATATTTTCGGGGCATTGTCCATAATTATGAAATGGAGCCATAATATGCATTATAAAGTAAAAATTACACAATTCTGTAATTATACTAATTATTCAGTAAATATCTAACCTACATTTTTGTGCAAGTGTAATTATTCGGTGCGGTGAGTTGGTACAGCGGCGAGTTGTTCTAGCTAGACCGATTCGAAATGGTGTCACTGTGATGTTAATTCAGGAGTGGCATTCTTTCAAGACACGTTTGACGCATCCCATTACTTTTATTTTACAGCATAGTAATTTTCCTCACGATATTAGAGTTCCGTGAACGTAATGTCAGCTTTAAAAGATAGCAACGATAGTTATTTTTATTGCTAAATTATAATATATAACTTTAAAATATAAATATAGAGGGGGGCGAATTTATTATAAAATGTTAGCTGAAGAGAGGATGCTACCCCTTTAGCGGCTATTCAGCTAGGATAGACAAGGTTATGATATAATTAAGATTATGACTTGTGTTATTCTTGGCTGAATACAAACTTCGAAAATTCATTCATTCAATTCATTATAAAATAGATCTGGATGAATTCAAAGACATTCAAATTTTATTTCAGCAAATGGTGAACTACATTATATTTACAGATTAAACGAAAGTTTAGTTTTTTTCAAAGTCCCTTTCATAACATCCCGTATAGCTACAGCAATAAAACGCGGCGGCTCATTTTTCAGTTTCTATTAGTCATTTTCCCATGCCTAGTGATCCCGAAACATGAAATATGACACAAATAAATCTTGGGGAAGAATAAAGGTTATTGATTGGAACAGCTCCCGCTTCAAACGACGATGCGTTGGTAGATTTGTCGAGTTGATTCTCTTACCATTGATTGATTCCGACTAAGAAAAATGTTGTTTACTGTTGGGTATAATTGAAAACAGCCCTTTGTATAACTTCTGCTCAGCGAGATATGCAATATTTCTCCTTCTGTGATTTATAAGGGGTTCAGCCAGGCGTGTGCGTATAGATGCCCATGTTAAGATGGTGATTCTATTTTTATATTCGCTGAAAATGGGTTTTGGAGCATTGTTATAGCCTTCAGTTCTTCATTTTCCCATCAAAAATGTTATTTTATTCTTATCGACAAAAATTATGTTCAAAGTAGTTCAAATGCTTTTCATTAGACTCAACATTTTAAACACTTCTTCCAACGTAAGCTTCGTAGCTAATTAAATCAGTAATATAGAAAATGTCGCTAATTTTATATTTTAGAAATGTTATTTTAAGAAATCATTAATTGACAATGCAGTGGACAAATATTAACTTCTAAATTTAGTAAAATAGATTTTTGAACAAAAATGTAATAGGACAATAATGTTATTGGCAAACATTTATAGCTTCAGAACTGTTCCCTTGAGGAAAACTGATTGCAGTTCTTTTAAAACAAAACGCCGTTATTAAAAGTGTGATTTGTCTAGGAAAACGCTAAACATTTGTTTTTCTGTCAAAAGCATTTTACAAAATCTGTTCATTGAAACAACGTTTTCAATCAATAGGCATTTACAAAAATTATACCGGTAGATACCTATAGGAATATACTAGAGTTCCTAAATATTATAAGAGTTGAGAAAAGTCTGGAATAGATGCTGATTGGTTGTGATCCACTGCGCATGCGCAGTTTTGTCTGAAAATGCTCCAGATTCAAGTCCTATAGTTACTGTAGAAACCAGTTCTGAGAATATCACATATGACAAATTTTTATTTGACGTTAGGTCATAAAGTGACTGTTTAGCATCATCAATCCAACAGTATAATGCCATATTTTACTGCCGTTTGAAGAAAAAAATATTTTACAAAATCTGACCGTTTAAACAATGTCTTCAGTCAATCTCAAACGTTGTTTGAAAATGACATTTAAAAATGTCACTTTATATAATTTTATATGAAGAACTGGAACTGCCAGGAATATATTTAGCTGTACAAAGGTGGGCTGGCTTAGCACCAATACCGTTTCTTGCGGTTTACTGGATATACATACTCCTAGATACACGGTTTGTCGCGCATAAAGTAAACAAAAAAAGTTTTTTATTTTCTTGATGCTTGTGCTGTGAACGTACTTGCTATCTATAAGAAATTTGATTTGAAGAAGATATACATTCTACAGTACGAAGGCTAACGATGTCTGCAACGTCCTGTTGTGTATCGTTAATGTAAAGCTGTGTTGAGTTCTAAAGGTGCAAATCGGGTTGTATACAAAACCACCGATATTGATCGCCACCGATATGGATTTCCTCCGACTTCTGACAACTGTATTAAACACTACCGACAGGAACTACCACCGACTTGGGTTACTACCGACTTTTAAAGTTTGTAAGAAATATATGAATGTCACCGAACTAAAATACCACCGACTTGGTGTACAAACCGACTTGGATTACCACCGATGTGGATTTACATCCGACAGGAACTATCGCCGATGTGGACTACCACCGCGCGTTTACTTCCAACCGATACCGACAGTAGTTGTTGCAACACATCTTACACGAGCGACCGTGAAGTTGCAATCCTTCCTATTAAGGTGACTGTTTACTGTTTAGTATTTCAGATTTCGTTTCTAACTGGTTCAGAATTTTTAAAACCGCCTTATGATAGACAACAAGCTATACTAAGTAATTTTTAAATGATTTAGTTTACACGTCATAATCTTGCTATGTTATTGGTACTATGTAGAGGAAGCAAAATATGAATGGAGCTAAAGGATTATGATATAGGTGGTTCGATGGGCGCTTATCGGAAAGCCCAAGATTCCAAAGCTCTATTTAAATTGTTTTATAATGACTTTCTGAAGTAAGTGACTAAAAGACTACAGATTGGTGGTTTAGAAAATGTCGACGGAGTTACATCAGTTATTATTCGCGCTGAGATTTCCTTATATTTGTACCTAGTGAAAGTAAGGGAAGTGTGAGTGTCATACAGGGACCGTCAAAAAGGACTGATTATTTAATTTTCTAATAAAAAATTAAATGTCACAGCAATCGCTATGTCTCTTATATTATTTTAAAGAGTATGCTTTGGAGAGGTGTATAAAACAATTGCAGAATTTTTTGACACTTAGCAAAATGGACACATGGCCAGTGCCACAACGTGTTTTTTGTGTTGAACAATTTATCAAAGTTAATTCAATTATTTAAGTGCAATGCGCCAGATTAATTTGTTTGGGGCTACCTAAAAAGTAAAGTTTATATTGCAAAACCAAGAACAATTGACAAACTTAAAACAAGCATTAAAGCAGAGATGCCATATATTCCGTAGGAATTACTTATTAGAGTCATGCTTAATTTCGTTCGCCGCTTAGAAGAATGTATTGAAAACGACGGAGGACACTTCTGGCATACAATATTTGATAAATAAAACTCCTGTTCTTACACCACAACAAACCATTTTGTTTAAATGTGTAACTTATGACAATACATTTTTATCTAGAAAATAAAATAGTCAGTCCTTTTTGACGGTCCCTGTATAAAGATTTAAAGTTGAAAAAACTTTGTCTGTTCGAAGAAAAAGTGCAAAAAAGAACGGATTGCATGCTGCACGGGTTGCACTTAGAAATAGAACGACACAGTAGATTTAGAGGTTATAATTTGTATTTTTTACATCCCACTTTTTTGGCCGTAACTATACAAACAGTGTCTACGGGTTTTAATAGTATAACTTAATGTAAAGTGTATCAATAATTTTATCGAGTACATATTTTAGGAGATTATTAAGTCAAAATGTTATTAATTAATTAATAGTTATTTAACCAACAAGTGTGTTAATGAAGACGATTAATAATCGACACTGTTTAAAGCACGAACGAGCGATAGCGAGTGAGTGCCTTTAATAGTTGAGATTATTAATCGCCCATTAACAAACGAGTTGATTACAACATTTTTTCGTTGACCGCAAAATCTTTTTTATACAACTAACCTCCATGCAAAATATTATCAAAACGTCAAAATCACAAAAACAGTTCATTAATGAAAAAGAGTTTATTAATCAAAAACAGTGTATTAATAGATCTATTAATCCATCCTTTTTTAAAAAACAGTTAATTACTGAAAAAGAGTGTATTAATCAAAAACAGTGTATTAATGACGTCTATTAATCTATCCTCTTTTAGGAAAAATAATTCATTAATATTGAGAACAAGCGGTCAACGAAAAATTAATTTAATTTAATTGTAATAATTGCAACTCCACTTATATTAGACAAACAGAACAATTATTAAAGACTAGAATTAATCGGCACAAACACTCAATTAAAACAAATAATATATCGCCTTCTAATAAAAAACAGCATTAACTGACCACGCTAATGAATCTCTAGGTAATAAGTTTATTTTCTACGCACCCAACATGTTACATACAGAGAATAACTTTTAAAAAACGTATACGCCTGGAGATGATTGAAATACAAAAAAGCTCTAATGCAATTAATTATAGAACTGATTTGATATAACCTCAGTTCTATTTTTCATAATTTATTTAAATATACTTTTTCACATGAACCAAATACACGTTGTGTTTTTATGCTATTATAATTCAAACAAACATTTTAATTAAAAGCAAATTTTAACTTAATGCGACCCTGGCTATGTCATATGCAAGTTCCAAATTTTCTGCAGTTTTGGGTATAGTTGATAATAAAAATATGTGAACAGCCTTGCTTGCTCTTATCAATTTCATTTTACATTTCTGGTTTCATAATTGCTAAAGCGTTCTGTTTTAATTGTATTGAAAATGGATTATCACGAATAATCCCGTTTACTTCATTAATTGTTAATATTAAATTTAAAATTTCTTTAACATAATGCAAATTTAAACTACTCATTATCGTAAGTATGCTATAGGTACTTACAAAATGCCAGATGTCTATTTGTATTACATTGAAAATTTTAAACCCGACAATCGGCTTAGTAGTACACAGTACACTTAATGCTATTGTGCCGCATTGCTGGATGTACTTATCCCCAGCCGATCAATTTTCAAAGTAGGTACTTGTCTGTTGGTCACGTTTAAACGGGGCTATGACACAACGCCCACTGGTCACAAACCAAAACTTAGAATTTGGTCATAACGCCCAACTTCGATTCTGGTCACAACGCCCAACTTGGTCACAACGCCCAATTTTGATTTTGGTCACAACGCCCACCGACGCCTGTTATAGAAGAGAGCTATCGACGCCACTTAAACCACCGTTTTGGTCATAACGCCCAACTTAGATTTTAGTCACAACGCCCAACTTGGTCACAACGCCCAATTTCGATTTTGGTCAGAACGCCCAACTTGGTCACAACGCCCAATTTCGATTTTGGTCACAACGCCCAACTTGGTCACAACGCCCAATTTCGATTTTGGTCACAATGCCCAACTTGGTCACAACGCCCACTTTTGATTCTGGTCACAACGCCCAACTTGGTCATTGCGCCCAAGTTTGATTTTGGTCACAACGCCCAACTTCGACTTTGGTCATAACGTCCAACTTGTTTTGAAGCACATTTTCATAGAAATATCGGGCTAGATTGAAGTTCATAGCTGAAGACGTGCAGGCACCCAAGTAAGTGTGCAGACCTTATACTTCCATATATGTAGGTGGTAATTGAATACTGTTGAATTTTAATTATCTCTATTGCAACAGGATTGACGTGGTCTCAGGTTACAAGTCAATAAAAAGATTAGGCAAACATACATTTTGAAAAATATATTGTAGTCGAAAATGTTGAAATTGTTGGAAATATTTAAAGTCGCGGCTTTTCTGGAGCGTTTGTCCAGTAAGATTCTCGTAAGCTCGGAGTGGGGCCTACATTTTTTTAGATAAACTTACATTTTTGTTATCTGTTTCCATATATTTTCTCAGGAGAATTTCGCTATAGTAGTGAAGTAATTTTCTTTTTCCAATGTCTATTTATAAAGCTGTATTGTATCTGAGCAAATCTTCATGGTAAAGCAACATTTTAATGATGAGGATGGACACTAGTGAATAAAGTAGTTCATAAACCATAGCAACTTACAAAATACAAACATGATACCGGGGAAACTAGTACACAACCAATAATATGATTACAAATTTAAAATTATTTATTCAATTTTAAAACTTATTTATACCATTAATTGTAGGTATTGGTAAAAGTTTTATATGCTACACGTGAATAAAGAGATTTTATCCATTCGGTGAAATTATCTCACTCGGCTGTCTCGTCAGCTAAGGTTTTGCCCTTATGGATAAAATGTCTCTTTATTCACTTGTACCATATATAGCTACTTTCCAACACCTACCTATAAAGTTGTAAGTGCTTTATCCACTAAAGTTACGTTGCTAGAGTAACACTTTAATGATAATAGTGGATGAAATTTACTTTATCTACGACAGTGTAAAGTTGACATTTAGTTAGCAGTTTTAAGTTTGTAAAACCACTGTTTAATAATATGTTTTCAATAGTTTTCGTCGTCAGTAGCAACGTATTCAAAAGAATTTCATTCAGCAGGTAGTCCGTAGCTACGGTTTTAAAATTTGCAATTTACATTTAAATATTTTTATTATATTTACTGTGTTTTGTACATTCTATCGTAGATAAAATATTGTACGATACACATGCGTAAAGCATCTTTAGTTACTCCCGGGGCTTAATACGCTCGCTCACTCGGGTTTTAACTCTGCCCCACTCGTGACGAAAAACTAGCTTTACGTACTTCTATCATAAAGTACTATTAATCACTAGCGAATAAATTGTGATTCTTGTAAATAAAAAAATTATAGGAAATAACACAGTGTACTTTGGTAACTAACAATATCATTGTGTCAAACTGTTAGTTATTTGGAAATATTAGGTTCAAATTTTAATTAGGAAACACCTCAATAATTGTATAAGTCGGAAATAGTTATTTAGACCACAAGTGTTAGAAGTGCAACTTTTTTTTCACAAGTGTGGAGGGTTATTAAACGAGGCGCAGTCGAATTTAATATTCCACACGCGTGAAAAATAAGCACGCTAACACGAGTAGTCTATAAGATTTTGTAAAATTTTATTAAATATTCAAATCCAAGCCTATTTTGTATAGAATTGTATTTGCCTTCATTTTAGTCAAGTGCGTTGGTCAGTTCTGGTAACTAAGAAAACGTCTATTGGTAACTAAGGAAACGTCCAATTAGAATCGTTCATTCCAAAATTAAAAGCAAAGTGTCACTTTTTTTCACTGAGTGAAAAAAAGTGACACTTCACACACCGAAATGAAATTAAAAAAACATACTTTTTTAAATAAAATTTAAAAAAAGTTATTTTTGTATTAAGTGCGCGAAATTAATGAGTTTAGAACGTGAGAATATTACTTCTTTTGACGAGGCGACAGCCGAGTCAAAAAGTCATTCGAAAGCTCTAAAACATTCGCGCTCGTAATACAAACAATATTTTTTCTACAACCGTCAAACAAGAATATTAATATTGTTTCGCGCCGTAGTCCGCGAAAATTTTTGGTGCTCTAGTGTGCAAAATGCTTTTTTTTAAATTTCATTTAAAAAAGTAGGATTTTTTAAATTAATTTCGGTGTGTGAAGTGCCACTTTTTTTCACACTTTGCTTTTAATATAGGAATGAACTATTCTAATTGGACGTTTTCTTATAGTTACCAGTACTGACCAACGCACAACTAAAATGAAGGCAAACACAATTCTATACAAAATAGGCTTGGATTTGAATATTTAATGAAATTTTAAAAAATCTGATAGACAACTCGTGTTAGCTTGCTTATTTTTCACGCGTGTGGAATATTAAACTCTGTTGCGCCTCGTTTAATAACCCTCCACACTTGTGAAAAAAAAGATGCACTTCTAACACTTGTGGTCTAAATAACTATTTTCAGGTCGTCAATGGCAACGTAAATAAATACCCAACTTCGCGCATTGAGAAGAAATCTAAGAATTCCCATAATTTAAGTTATGGGAATTGGAGGAAATAGTATATAGGTACCTCCCTGATTTTATTATTACTGTATAGAACGATTTAAAGGATGTTCAAAACATGTATCGATAAAATTTGTAAGGTGATCTTTAAAAGAAAGTATACACAGTGTTTAAAAAGTATACCTACAAATTTTACAAGTTGAGCCTCTAGGCAAAAATAAGTAATACAGTTAACATAACAATGTACAGGTTGCGAGTTACAGTCTCTAAAAAGGGAAACATACAAATCAGATTTTTAATTATCTCAATAACATCTGAGATTATTGAATTAAAGTTGATATTTTACTTAATATTAATGAACTATACTATTTTGTAGTATTTGATTAAAACCCACTAGTGTGGGGATAGTTTAGCAATTTCTTAGCTTTACATTTTCAAGGAAACTCGATGTAAACTTTTTATTTCGAAAATTACTGGCAGAACAAAATTGAATAGAAAACTTTTTCTAGTACATTGTTTAAGAATTAAAATAAAAGAAGTTTACATCATTCCAACTCTTACCTAGGGATATACCGATGGGGCCACAGTTGTACCGTGTGAATAATGTAAGACTATACATTGGCAACTTTATTTTAGCATTAATCAATTCACCCATGCTAGTAACAATTGTTGGTTTTTTCTGTAGTCACTATCATGGTGTAAAGAATACAAGGTGAAACGCTCCCGGGATGGGCAGTCGTTCAGAAAATAGAGGGGAGATGTCAACCAATCCCCGATGGTCCTGCTCAGGAAATCCATCACGGCCGCGATCATGGTGTAACCATGGTTGCGATCGTATATGTTGCTGGCACTGTCAGTCGATGTCAAATTCGGGGTTAGCAGGTTACATTTTGCGTCAATCTGACACCAACTGACGCAAAACCTAACCTCGAATTTGACATCGACAGCGTCTTTAACAATACACTTCAGTACTACCAATCGTGCCATTTGTCGGACCATGTCCTATTGGTTGAATTTGAGGTCCGCCCACATTCTGCGGAACGTTACACCTTGTATTCTTTACACCATGGTCACTATGTTGTTATTTTGTTTACAAACACCATGGTAACATTAAATAAATTCCCTATGTCTAATTATGCATAATTCAGCCATGTATAGTCTTACATTATTCTCACTGTATATAACAGCAGTACCATAACATGAACAAGAAAATAACACGTATTGCTTGAGTAAGAAAGAGATAAACATAGCAGCAAATATTCGAGTAGGCATGACGCTTATTTTAATTATGACATAAGTCAACTAAACATGCCTACTAAAATAATGTTTTCGTATGGTCATCTCTTTCTTACTCGAGCATTCTCTTTTGTTGTTCATGTTATCTCATTGCTGTTATATACCGATGGGACCATAATTATATATAACAGCAATGAGATAACCTGAACAACAAAATAGAATGCTCGAGTAAGAAAGAGATGACCATACGAAAAAATTATTTTAGTAGGCATGCTTGGTTGACATCTGTCATAATTAAAATAAGCATCAGGCCTACTCGAATATTTGCTACTATGTTTATCTCTTTCTTACTCAAGCAATACGTGTTATTTTCTTGTTCAAGTTATCTTATTTCTATTATATATAATTGTGGCCCCATCGGTATAATTACGGCCCCATCAGTATAAGGTAGTTTTCAGAAATCTGCATATATGCAACGTTTAGGGGGCACAGGGAGGAAAGCACAAGGGCGAGAGGCAGTTTTGGGAAAATATATTTCTTATAGTGTTCTAACAACTGGCTTAAATGCAGCTTTCCCCTAATTTTTCCTGGCACTACATGAATTTTTTGCAGTTCCAATGTGGGGCACGATCTTTTATACTTTAGGGGTGTTCCCCATAATAATTCTTTTGGCGATTCTTGTGACCAAAATCAAAATTGGGCGTTGTGACTAAGTTGGGCGTTGTGACCAAGTTGGGCGTTGTGACCAGAATAGAAGTTGAGCGTTATGACCAAATTCTGAGTTGGGGTTTGTGACCAGTGGGCGTTGTGCCCAGGCCCCGTTTAAACTGGTGTGGATAAATAAAGTTATCAAGAAACTGTGGATTCAGTGTATATCTTACTTTGCTTTACTTATCGCGTTACCTGGTGAAATTAGTCAAAGTCAAAATAATTACTCGTATATGACAGCATGCCTCATTGTTTAACTGTCAATTGCTAACCTAGAAACGCAAATCCCAATTTACATTATGCAAAAATTGCAAAAATCCTTTATAGGACTCGCCCCGATTTATAATTCCGCGACTGTACATATCTAAATAAGAAGCCTAATCAAATCAGAATTCAATACGCAGTGCGTTTCACTTTTCGCCTTACCACCCTTGAATATTTTTTCTTCTGATATATTTGAAATTTTGGCCTTTAGGATTACTTTGACAGTTTTGAAATAATTTTGCTACTAACAAAGGTTGCTCAGAATTACAAAAACGGTCAAAATCCATATTTTATTAGAAATGTTTGTATTGTCAATATGTAATGTACAATATTATTATGTAGATAATTAACAATTGGGTATTGTCTTAATAAGTGGTACCCTGGAAAACAAAAGGTTTATGAACGCCAGTTACGTTTACGAACTGTCAATTAAGTTTATGAACTGTTAATTTAGCATTCTGCAAATTTAAATAATACCTAGAATACGCCTAACCCCTACTGACAAAGTAGAAATGGTGTGTTTACTCGGTCGACAATAAATACACTTATTTTGATTAAAATTTACATTTTTACTATTTTCCTAATTTTGAACAACTTTTCTAACTAACTTTTTTTGATAAAACTAAGCCTACTATAATTTTAAAATTTTTGCAGTATTTTTTTTTGTCGCAGTAGGCCACTGTTTTGCAGTAACATTATTTAAAAGCTATGAAAATAATTGCTTTAACGGTTAGGTAAATCGACCAAAATTTTAAATAGATCAAATAATAAATGAGAAAGATGCAGGGGTGTGAACGTGAGACGTTAAACACGCTGCAAATCAAACAAATTCACAAACAAAACCACAATATCTAGTTATTTTGTGGGTAGTACGAAATTTAACGCAGCCGCCTGTTTATATAATATATAACGTTTTAATACTTTCCTTACTGGCCAAAATACGCCATACGCTAATCAAACAAGATCGCATTTCTTTTGAAAGAATTTAAATCTATGTACGAGTTAAAACATAATACTGACATTTTATTACAATATAAATAATTTACTGACGAAATATGAAGTCTTTCAGCAGCTGCTGATAACAATTACTTCATAAAAATACTGCAGTTGCTACCAAATTATTAATAGGAACGAATGCAAGTTCGCGGTCGCTCGCGTAAGATGTGTTGCAGCAACTACCACATCGGCGATAGTTCATATCGGTAGTAGTTTCTGTCGGATGTAAATCCACATCGGTGGTAATCCAAGTCGGTTTGTACACCAAGTCGGTGTTTCAGTTTGGTGACATACCATATTTTTGTTACAAATTTTAAAAGTCGGTAGTAAACCAAGTCGGTGGTAGTTCATGTCGGATCTAAATCCACATCGGTTGTAATCCAAGTCGGTGGTAAAGCAAATCGGTAGTAGTTTATGTCGGTGGTCAATTAATGTCGGTTCCAAATCCACATCGGTGGCAATACATATCGGTGGTAGAGCGCACTCTCCGTGCAAATCTAAGTAGTTTTTCCGAACAGTTTTCTTTTTATTTTACATATGTATCGTTACTGTTTTTGTACAGCCAATATAACAGCGCTAGATGTCTGAACTATTTTAAAAATTTGAATTTTTGTCATTGAATGTACAGTTTAGAGCATGAAAATGTTTACCCCGATTTTGTTTCTACTGTAAATCAGTGCTCCGGTAGCTTAATTATTAAATAACAGTTATGGTACCAGTGTGTTATATTACAAATAAGTCATGCGAGAAAAGTTGAGCACTTGATGCCGCTAGTCTCGAGTGGCTTATTTGCAATAACCAGGGGCGGACTGGGACTAATAGGCCCGGGATGCTGGGTGCCTAGAGGGCCCGCGGCCCGCACGAGCTCGTGCGGTATAGCTCGGGCCCGGGGCGCCGGAGGCAATATCGCCGAAGCCAACAAATTTTTCCGCTGGTGCGATACATTTTATGGCCTAAAACGCTATTTTAGGACACGATTAACAAGCACCAACAACTACCTACTAGTAACACTACCCGAGTGCGCAATTAAAATTTTGCAAAAATTATATTGGATGAAGGCCTACGACCAATAACGTAACTCGCCAGTACCAAATTGGCACTCTCAACCTGCGAGCTTCTGAGTGGATTTGACAAGGGGCAATGTGGCGGTCAGGGGCGAGTCTCAATGTACTGAACATGTTGATTGAATCATGCATTGCATAACTTTCTAATAATCATCTTATTGATAGGTACATATATTGATGTATAAATTATATTTTGTTGCAGGCTTTCATGATCCATTGGTATTAATATTTTTAAGTTTAAGGTAATTACCACACAACAAACTACTTTTTTTTCTTATTTTCTACGTTTCGAAAGACTAGGCTTTCATTCTCAAGGAGATTAGGGCACAAAAACAGAAATAAAATCATTAAAAATACTTCATAAACAAACAATATCTAAATATATATGAATGAAACTACATATGTCCTCATTGTGTAAGTAACATCATTTTGTTTATTCAAATTTAGACTGTTATTATTATTACTATTATCTATATATTGCATATTACCGGTTGAACTACTTCAACAACATTTTACTCAGGAATTTAGAACTCTCCAAGTACATCTATGATTGATTCTGTGCTTGGAATCTTATCTGATTCTATACTGTAACGCTTCCTCCTGTACTAAATTCTTATTATACATAAAATGTATTTAAATTTAATACATCGCCTAATCAAGCGCTGCATCAATTCGACTCGTGTACAGGCGATAAGAAATCCTACCCGCTCTGCGCAATGTAGCGCTAAATGAACGACAGCGTCGTTTCCTTTCCAGTGGAAGCTAAGTCAAGTACTCTGATAACGCGGCCGAAAAGGTATAAAAGAAGACTGCACTTTCATTTCAAAAACTTGAGATTTATCCTATCAATTATTCCTCTCCTTTCCTACCTGAGTTCTCCGGTCTGACACGTTGAACTGTCTAACGGAACAAGCCTACAACCCCTTACCTGACCAGGTTTCAAGGGAGGTGACAGGTTGAACTGTCAGCCCAACGAAGTTTAAACTTTCCGTAGCCCATCCGGATAACCGCTTCCAGTCCGCACAATTATTAAGCGCAAATCCCGGCGCTTCGAGAAGGAAAATACATCGCATAACCTAAATTTACTAATAATTGAACCTGTAGGGATTGAAACAGCTATCCTGTCTACAAGCGGCTAGAATACAGTAACCGCCCCTCAAGAAAGTCACCTGGAGAGTCCGTTTTAGACGCTTAAAAACGTTTCCTTGGAATCCGAAGTTCGAGCTCGTGTTCAATAAATTCATTGCCGGCGGGCCGCTAAACTACCGGTTCCCGGCTAAAAAGTGAACGTCTTCCATCTGCAAGATTTAACATCGCGTTCGCTCCAAGAACGCTACCCAGCTTGCGTAAGGTACCAGCGGCCTCCGCGCCAGGAGTTATCCACTAACGCTGACCCCAGGTAACCCTTAAAAATCGCTAATTTCACGGGCAAATTACAGCTTAAAATCACTGTCAACAATTGCGGCGGAAGGTCAAGTTCGAAAGAACAAAAGATCTACTCACCCCATTTTCCAAAGAACCAACGTGCTTGGGGGTATACGATTCAAACGACCTACGCATTCATTAGGAGCCCGCAACACGCCCCGGTGTAGTTGGTTGCAGCGCGTCCCACGAAACCAGATACCGTCTCCGTAGAACATATTAATTAAATAATGTACTATTCAGTTATTTCTAATTAACCTTTGTATATAGCTAAAAACATTATATTTATTTGGGTAGCATCTAGTGGTTTTACTAATCGAATATATATTTGCGTGAACGTAATTAACCGATTTTGAGCTTAACTAGAGGTAAAAATTTTGACGCCGTTAGTAAGGGGATGAAACGTCACAATACTGATTAGTAAAAGTGCCTCCATGAGATCCTGCTTCATTGAAGTCGCAATCGAGTTTTCACTATTTGTAACTTTGCTGACAGTTTACTTGCGTACACTCCAGTGTCATTAGAAACTTGTACGTAACGTATAGGGTTGTATACGCTGACGAGTGGACGTTATATTTATAGAGCAATTTAAATGCACATGGTATGCAATATTTGCATGCATCAGCATTATTATTCTGAAAATGAGGAATACATGGATTACAAATTAATTGCGGGGCGGGGGCCCTGAGGCCAAAATGTGCCTGTGTAAACGCGCTAGTGGTGCTGCATTTTAATTTACAGCCTACGGGCCCGGACGGCCCAAGGGCCCGGGATGCGATCGCATCCCGGCATCCCTAGCCAGTCCGCCCCTGGCAATAACACATGCGTGCCATACAGAATTTAATCTCTTTAAGTCGTTTTAATTGTGTTCTGAATTTTTTTACTTTGACATAACATTTGATATGCTACTAATATAATTAAGAAATTACAAACAAGCATTGGATTAACTGCATGGTAACATGCACATGGCTTTAAATAAACAGAGGCAGAATTCGATATGGAAGACGAAAATTGTATTCCCGAAACAATCCTCAAAGAGACGGAGAAAGAGGCGCTTGATATTTTACCAGAAAAGTCCAGAAGCTCCGATAAAAAAGCATTTAAAATGTTTGAAGAATGAATGAAAACTAGAAACGTCAAAGGTTCAGCGACCGCGGAAGTACTTCATGACGGGGGGAGGGCAAACTTCTTTGGTCACCCCCTCCCTTCAATCTTCGGCCCCGGCTTCCTTCTACAGTTATAAGACGAAACAGAGATGACAGTTTACTAGGTCAATCAAATTGTCAGTCAAATTATAAAAACATTTTATTTATTACTTATATTGCAAAGATAATGCACAACCTCAAACGCTTCGCGTTATGAGGCGTGCAATTCACTGAACGATACCAAAGACATTGCGCCTCTCAGCCGTCTTTGAAGCGAATTCCCTAAGAATGCTACCGCACACGGTCATATTATATCTCTCTCTCCATATGCACGCCGCCACACTGTCTTGATTGCGTCTGCTTCTGCCCCATAATAAATTATAGTTTAACAAACTAAAAAACACGCTTTAATGGCAAACCGAACTAAAAAGTACAAATTATTTATTTCAAAATGTTTGTATGTATTTGATTTTTTTCTGTTTTCGAGTTAACTGTTTTGTATTTACCTACTTCTTATAAATGTAAAGAGACGGGGAGTCGGTAACTTTGGCATAAATTTGTAGTTTTACATACGGCCGGTATAGTGAATTTTATGATTTTAAGGTAAAAGTCGTTGATCCTGAAGATCCTGGTCAGGATAATGGGACAAACTTATCAAATTATTGTATTGTCATCGGTCCTTGATAAGTATGCAAAGTTTCAGTTCAATATGAACATTTGAAGTGGGTGAAAATCGCGTCAAAGATTTCGTTACAAACAAACATACGAACATACAGGTGGAACTAATAAAAGCGTGTTAAAAATATTCTTATGCTCTGTTCTGTCCGACAATTTTTCTTACGTACAAGCGCTTTTTCATTTAAGAAAAAACAAAGCTCCGTGAAGGATAGCATAGAGAAACCTTCTTTACCAGATAGTAAAATTGGAAGGGGCACGCCTCCCCCCCCCGTTTGATTTTAAGGGGGGGGGCATTTGGCCCCCTCTGCCCCCCACTTCCGCGGTCCTTGAAAGGTATAAATGAAAGTGTCCTGCTTGCTTATTTTCACATCTACAAAAGAGATTGGTTCTTTCTTTCTTATGGACGAAGTGTTTAACGATAAAATAACCCTGCAGCTATATAAGAAGATAGATATCTAGATATATGGGAAGCTCGTCGCATTTTTGACATGTAAGTCGAGGGATTATAAACCTAGAAAATCCAAAACTTTTAGCCGAGTTGACATTGATAAGTTTTTGAAAGCAGTGTCTGTCCAAGATTTTTTGATGATGAAAATGGCATTGATAATGGGTACTGCTGGCGCTTGTAGGTTCGACGAGCAGTTACAGCTGTCGATAGAAAATGTCTAATACAAGTGTGTTTATCGTTATGTGATAATACCAGACACCAAGAAAACTGTAACCGAAGGCTATCTTAAAGAATCGGTTAAGAACAAATTAGACATAGCCCAAGAGATTAAAGGTGTATCAATTATTGGACGATTAAATAAAAAAAAATACGATCAAATGCCTGTATCAACTTCTTCAAATTGTGTACCTATCTTTTTCATTTAATGTAAATGTAAATGTAAACATTTACTTTTCTTACATGTTTTGAATAAAATTTTTTCAAAAACTCTTTTTATTTGGACTTACAGTGTTAAAAGTCATAACTCGTGAGTAACGACTTATAACTGACGTGTGACTTATAGACCACTTTACTGCTTTGAAATAACAATAATAATGGCTCTATAAGTAGCAGCTGTTGGATAATCGTTATTTATGTATCAAGGATATAAGGCGTTTATGGCCTGCGGCTTGAAAATTAGAGCCCAAGGCGTAGCCGTGGGCACTTCACAGCCACCTAGTATCGCTTAGCGCGCCGTAACGCCCTTTATGGCCTTAGAGCCCTGAAGTGACACATTACGCCCTCAAAAATAGGATATAAAGTGATCACGTTCGTCCGGTCGTAGATACGTATATTCACACAGACACGAACCCGATGTATAGGTATACAGACAAGAAAATGGGAACAGTATATACCTAGTGTATTAATCATGTTTAATATGGATACTATGGAGTTAAATGCCCCTTTAAATACTCTGGGGTTTTCTGGGCGATCCCTTTTCACTATTACCTTACAAAATCGAGAGTGTATTGTCGTATAAATAAAAGCAGGAATGATTTCTTCTTACTTATAATAGTTTCCTACTAAAGTACGGAGAATGTGATTTCAAACTACTAATAAATTTATAGCAGAAGAGATAAGTTACATCACATCGTTTTGCTTGTTAGGTTACTGTTCTGTAAGCTGGTGTTGTGTTGTAAACATTCTCAAGGTGATGAAACTCTTGTTTATACGTTGTTTTAGTACCCTATATAATTCACTCTAGTTTCGTCAATATATTTTTGATAGAAAAAATTCATTACGACGCTCCAGTCTCTGTTGCTTGCTGTCTGTGTTCGTGGTTCCTGAAAACTTATCTTTCTTAAGAATCGAAATAGGGCAGTGAATAATTGAGAAAGCGACCTTTATTCCGCTTATCGGCGACATCGGCATTGGCCTCGGTCCGTTTCATCTGCATCGCGATGCCCCCGGAGAGCCTATTGTGGAAGTTTATGGGGCCCATCGCGATCGCGATCCGGGAGCGCCGGAATCTAACGTGAGGTGCGCGTTGTAATTTTTTGTGGCGTGCGCGACCACAAAACCGAAGGGCGGCGCAGATATCAAAGCGGCCGAGTTGTGAGAAATGCGAGCGGCCCAACGGAAAGCCTCGCCGGCCACAAAGCAATTGACGTCCTTAATCACAAATTGATCAATCGAGCAGTTGCAGTGCCCAGCTGTCGGCGGCTTTGAGGAATTAAGATAGAAAGTCACGCAGCGATCTGTCTATTGAAGCCCGCTGCCCTTTCAAAA
Organism: Agriotes lineatus; assembly: GCA_940337035.1. Lineage (NCBI taxonomy): Eukaryota > Metazoa > Arthropoda > Insecta > Coleoptera > Elateridae > Agriotes > Agriotes lineatus. Next base: position 261,930,395 of record OW679194.1, on the reverse strand, counting down.
CACGCCGAATTCAGACACTTCTGCTTTCAGCGCGCGGATTTGGGTCGGCGGCAGGGGTGCTGTTGAGGTGACGATGCTTTGATCTCGCCGCCGCTCCCTCCTCGCCGCGCTGCTTACTACTACTACTACGTTCGCTACGCTACGCCTTTACACATGTCCGACGGCCGGATTTTTATGTATTTGCATATTTTTTTTGACTTGAGTTGTTTTGGAGCTGGACGTCTCAGGACTTAGAACATCATACAGGGTTATTAAATTTCGATGTTCACCACTGGGATTTCGAAAACGATAAAAGATACAAGGTTAGTTAAATTGAGGCAAAGTTGCATATTCTAATGCTGAATAATATTTAAAAAAGACATTCGACCTAGCCGTCTTAGTCTTTAAGCTATGTACAAAAACCAAACTTTCGGGTTGAATTTCATTGAAGCTTTTCATCGACATTTCCTGTGACCTACAAGCAAAAATACTAATACAGTTACTTAAAAATTACGATTTCTTGCCTTCTTGAATTTGGTGTGCAGTTTTCTTTGCTGTTTGACCATTGAAATCTCTTAATAACCCTTTGCTAAATTTAGAGTACGTATTGGGAACATATTTATTTGGTTTATTTATTAATAAGTCACATTGTTTTCTGTGCGTCTGCATATTAGGTTTTAGTTATTCTAGAGCAGCATACTTTTCGTCATTATTTATTTATTCTTTGAACCCAGTATTTTTCTCTTAAAGCGGTTTCTTATCTGACATTAAAATGTTATTTTGTTTGTAAGGGTCTCCAATTTTCGCACATTCACAACCTCTGTTCGACTAAAAAGTGTTGCAAATAGAAATCGGTTGTTTTTAGAGTATACATCTAGTATACTTAGTTAAGTACTTGCAGGTTTTACAATATTAAAAGGCCACAAGAGGATGTTCTCACTACTCATTTCTTATGACTGTGGACAGAAACGTTTATAAGAAATCCCTGCATTGAGCAGCTTCTTCAATATTGTCGAAATTGGGAGAAATATATTTTTTGACGACTGCATTATATTGTTTAAGACATAGTTTAGCGGCAATAAAGTAGTTCTTTATAGTACTAGTAACATACAGTTTATTTTATTTTACTAGTATTATAAAGTACGTTACTTTATTTTACTTCTACTTGAAGTACCTTTACCTCAGCTGTCAATGTCAAAATAAATGCTCGTCAATGTCAAAATAGATGCTTCTCAATATACATCACTCTAATTTTTTTTCTGTAACAGAATAGTAGTCAAATTTGTAATTTTTCGATTTTAACAGTCGAATATAAAGCTTTGTATACAACTCGTACATAATATGACTTTAAAAACTAGTCTTCTTTATTGACCTCGCTCGCAAAACTCGCTCGGCTATAACAGAGACTCGTCAAATAAAGTCCTACATCCATATTTGCTATATAAATAGCTATTATTGAAACAACAAATGCAAAATTTGAATGACATGGTCTAGCTTTGTTATCTGTAACATTTAAATAAATGTAGGTTATTATCTGAAACGGAATTAATAAGCGTAAAATTAAGGTAGTCTTAGTTCATAAGCGTGAAGTAACAGTTTACCTTAGAATTCTCATTTAAGTTTTGGGTGGTCATTAAAACATGCAATTATCAAGATGATACCATATTAATAGAAAAATACCGGTTTCAAATAATAAATATGAATGAAAATTATGCTGATTTAGAATAACCAGAACCGAATTTACAGAAGCACAGAAAATGTAGTGACTTATTAATAAATAAATCAATAAATACATTCACAATACCTGTTCTACCCTATAATTACTAATTTACCAACCTCTGCCTTGAAATTTAGCATAGAGATTTTAGTGACCAAATAGGAAAGAAAACTGTACACCATATTCAAGAAAGCAAAAAATCAATATTTAGAAAGTCATCTTATTGGTGTAGTATTTAGAAAATGGTCAATATCTAGAAGACGAAAAATATTTTCAGATAGAAACAGAGTTATTCATTAGATATTGTTGATTGCGAAACAGTGTTTGCTGCTAAGTAGAACGTTTTCGATTCTTAGCACAACTGTTTTTTAACAGTAACATTTACATTATTATAATGATGATGTTTATATTGTTTATAGGTTCTCACATACAGTAACTTGGAAAAAGGAGAACAATGGGGAAACATTTTTGTTGAATGCAATTGTAGGTCATTTGTCATTTTTAAGTAACTGGTAGGCCACAAGAAATCAGCAAAGAAAACGAAGTACAGGGGGTACCCAAAAGAAACAAGAATTCGAAGGTGACGTAGAACGGGAAGTAGCGGAGCAATGCGCCGAAAGATGTCACGAGTCAACATCATGCTGACTCAGTCTGCCAAGTGAGGTGCCTCTATGTCGACTGATTTGTTATTTGTGTTTTTTTTTCAGTGTCTGTAAGCAAGTTTGGCGATTTTCGTGACGGCTGATGATGACGAAGAAAGAGTATGGGTGCCATTTTCAGTTCTTTGAAGGAAAATGGCTCCTGAATTGTTTTAATGCTTTGACAAGTTTTAAGGAAGAATTTTTGAGTAGCATGCAAGCATACGAGTACATAGTGTTGGCGTTTCAAATCAGTAGTACTCGCGTTTTAAGTAACATAAGGTAGTTTAACAGTAGTTGAAACCATCATCGCAAGATTTGCAACATAGCCACCAGAGATTCAATAGGGATCTTTGCTTTTTCAAATATGCAATTGCAACATAATTTTAATAATTTAACTCTGTTTTGACCGTTCTGCCCGCCTATTATGCTCAAATTAGTTTAGTGAATAAGTAATGAACAATTGCTTACAATAGTTTCCTCTGGAAGATAATTTCGAATAAGGATTAGAAACAGTATTTCTCAATTTATTTTTATTTTTTTTATGTTATTTGCCATATTTTTTGTGACCATAGTTTACACTATTGCATGCTTGCAAGCAACTCACAGAATTCATAATATTTTGAAGCATGTCAAGATTAGTGACTGCTTATTGTCTGCCAAGTTCGGCAAGCCAAGCAGTTGGAGCCTTACCAAATATCCATGAAACAAACAATGGGCTGCACTATATAAAAGGGTTGCAAAGTCTCCCTCTCTTTATTAAGTTATAGACAGGCCTGTGAACGGCACTATGGCTGTTTATACTAATTTGTACTAGCATACGTTTGGAATATTGAATTAGTTTTGTTAATTTACCTCGTAGTTGATTTATTTCCATGTAAGTAAAACAAAAAACTAGAACACTATTCTGCTTCCCACTAATTTATTTTTCTTTCAAAAGGGAAAACACTAGGGTTTGGTGAGTTGACAGAAGCAGAACATTACGTAAAAGGTTTTATACATTTTCACCCTGTCTATTTTCTAGAAGAATGCTTTTGATTAAGTCAAAGTCATTGCAGCTACCTTAATATCTTTATTTCTTCTTCTACGTTATTTTTAAGAAGATAACATATTTAAGGGTTTTTCTAGAAAAAGTGTTTGCATTCTGCTTTATATATTGTTTAAATTAATTCTGCTCGATTCAATATTATTGATTCTTCACCGACCAGTATCTTGTCTTTAGCGCTCCCAATGTTTTACGAATCACCTTGAGTTAGTGTTATCATTATTTTTTTCTCTTAATTAAATTACTGCATCTGTGAATTAATGTTTTTTCTCTTTCAAGCTTAAATGTTTGCCCTTTGTACAATCTGAGAGTATGAAAAGGCAAGGGAAAAATTGAGAATTTACCACTTACTACTTCTTACTCTTTTATATCAATATTTTATTTTAGTAAACTTCTACATATGTAAATTGCTATTTTCGTTCTTCATTCTTAATTGTTTGTTATTAGCGAAAGCTGCTAAAAATAGGGAAAATAAAGGGCGAATAATTGACCAAGAGGCGATTACTACCTCGAATATAGTGTATGTGAATAATGTTATTCCGCACGATCTATTGTTTTGGAATAAAGAGAAGAACTGAGTAGAGAAGGGTCGATTTGCAAACTATCTATTGCTTCAGGCGTTGCTATTGGAAAATATAACGTTTACTTTTTTTTTATTGTAATTCAACATCAACATCAAAGCATCTTTATTAAAACTTACTGAAGGGCGAGTCAGTACTTTGAAATAAAATCCGCAGAGACGGTTGCAGAAAAAGCAATGCTCCGGCGACTTTCCAAATTCAACGGGAATTTCGCTCGCCATACATAACAGCATACCAACGCTCTCAGTGCATACGAATCCGGTCTTTGCCCATGCAAGATCAAATAACGTTAGCCACATGAAATTTTAAGCCCCTTTACGGCGTTATGCACGCTTCGCTTCGCTCCCTTGCCTACCAGCTATTTCACAAAAAGTCCTTAATAAATGCGACCCGGAAACCCGTTCTTACTCCCTTTTGATATTTATGAATTGATTTGAAAACAATCCTTGGGTTTTATTATGTCTTAAACAATCTGCGCTGGCCCTACCTCTCCACCCGAGCGTGGAAGAATGTGTTGGGAATGTTAGGCGTAAGCTTTGAGGTTATGTACACCATTTTGAAACAAAAATTCGTTTCAGAGGTATCGTAGTTTAGGGATGAAGCTGCATGATAGAATTCTGAGAGCTTTACAACTAAAGGGTTACTTAAATGATGTTGGTTTCAACTGATTTGGGCTGCATTATAATTAATCTAATTTTTTGGGTTATTGTAAATTAAAACAGTAGTAACTGTAGGAAATATCCCAGCTGTTTATTCGAGGCGTTTTCTCTTTCCCTAGAAAGAGCAATTTATTAGATTTCATAAGTCTATTTAAAAGCCCGAGTTGGTTGAAACTGGCGCTTTAGTAAAGAAACTAGACGACTTATAAGCGGCGATGCCGCCGCTGTGGATGGTTTGGCGGTGCAACTCCGACGCTATCGTTAATAAAATAAAGCTGTATAAAGTCCTGGCTCCACATCATTCCGTGAAATCTGCTTGGAGATCGTCTAAGAAGTTACTGCTTCCAAAATTAAATTTTAAGATTTAACAAGGTTTCGAAACGGGGATATATTATATTCGGAATTTTAGGCTGGAAGGTCCAGTTTTGTGAATTTTCATCGAGAAATAGTTCAAAAACAGAAGAACGTTTAAAACGAATTCATAACCATGTAACCATAGTTCCTAACGTCCAGGAAACCCCGAACTACACAAAGACGCTTTCTTTATATCTATGCCACCAATTTAAAACCTAAACTCAAATCTTCCCAATCCCGAATTTCTTGGGTTGAGCATTGCCTCGGAGATGTGCTTTGGTTTTCTTGCTGCCAACATACCTTTAAATAAGTTAAAAAACGATCATTTAAGAGACCTCCTTGAAAAACACACTAAAAAAAATGCCCGATAAATCAACATTAAGAAAGAATTATTTTCCCAAATGCTACACTAACGTAGGTGTATTAAATCGTGTATTCTATAAAATTACTAACTAAAGTTTGTGATTTGCCAAATATTTCTATAGATCCTAGAAAACATACGAAAGTCGTTTTGTATGTATATATACTCTGTAACCTCATTTACCTTGCGGTGTAGAGGCTGGTGGTTTATGCGCTGGCATCTGGCGGTACAATGCTCAACTTGCCCCGGATTCGGGATACACAGTTGGAGCGTGCCTTTGGTGCTTGCGCAGCAACCATTGTGTGAGTTGTGTGTCTTGGTGATGTGTTGACCTTGTTACTCTATCTCTTAGGTCTGTGGTTCTGAGTAGAGCACAGTTAATTTGATGCCCAACTATGAATGGTCTCACTGAGCCTCATCCTAATCGCCAATGATACGGAAAAATTCCGACCCCAGCTGGATTCGAACCGAGGACTTGCTTAATGTAAGCCTGGCGCTTACCCATCTGCGCGACGCAGTCTTTTTAAGTTCAAAAAATCAAAACATTATTCTTTGCCCAATTTAGGCCATGCAGCCTAAATTACTTACTTTAGGTTTTTAGTGCCTAAACCTGTAATTTTTGTGGCCTGAATAAGGAGCCTATTTTAACCTTTTCAACTGCCTAAAATCCGCGCCCTAATTATGAACATACAAGGAACTACCACTACTATCGGAGTATATGAGCTTTAAGTAAGGTAAAATTTTAAAATTATTGGACAAAATCATTTCTGGTTCTCTCTGGACTATATCTTTGTGTGGAGGAGAAGGCATACAGGATACGATAGAGACATTGAAGAAAGGCATCAGATCATCTTGAAAGAGACTGCACATTTAAATATATTTTTAATAAGAATTTCACCTTCTTAAGGGCCGAAACTGACAATGTACGAAGAAAACACAGCAGAAATAAAGATTGGGAAGAATGTTCACAATATGTTTAATACAGAAAAATTATTAAGACAATAGTGCTCAACATTCCTACACCTTTTAACATCTACATAAAATACACAACACGGCTATAAAAGAAAAAATGTAAACAGATGGGCATCTGGATAACGAACCATACGATCTATTATACCGGGTGATGACTTGTACGACGCACCATAGGAATTTGCATAGTAAATCCTTTATATTCAATTATTTGCTCCCCTAATTATTTTAGAGGTAAAGTGTAAATATATTTTTTGTAGAGAAAAAAATACTGCGTACATTCATACTGTTGCTAGCAATTTTTCATTTTCTGGAATCGAAGGAATCCAAAAAATCAAACTAGCATTATTACAAAGATCAGTGATGCCATAGAATTATTGAAACAAGCCAATGCCAACGCAACTGCGTACGGGGCGATCATACAGTCACTGTCGTCAAAAGATTGAACGTATTGTTGTTTTTCTCGTTTTGGTGTATGTTCTGAACCTACAATTATTTAATAAAATGCCTGTAGTTTAAAACTTAATGTATCAGTCTATTAATACTTGTACTGTTTGTAATTTGCCGATACGGATATTTTGCAATAAACAAAGAGCTTACTTAACGAACGACCACTATAAAACCATTTTTGTTATGGACAAGGTCCAGGTACCTTAGAGACATTAAGCAGAACATAATTAATAATGAATTATTACAAACGTCAAATATCAACGACAAACAAACAAACAACATATATTGTCGCTCCGCACGCACTTGCGTTGGCATTGGCTTGTTTCAGTAATTCCATGGCATCACTGATTTTTGTAAAAAATGCTAGTTTGATTTTTTGCATTCCTTCGGTTCCGGAAAATGGAAAATTGTTAGCAACAGTATGAATGGATGCAGTATTTTTTTCTCTACAAAAAATATATTTACAAATTAGCTCTAAAATAATTATCTAGGTGAGCAAATAATTTAATATAAAGAATTTACTATGCAAATCCCTATGGTGCGTTCCGCAAGTCAGCACCCGGTATATGATAAGAAAGGCAAATGAGTATTCAGAATGGAAACTGAAAAGTTTTGAATATATGATCAGAGGAAAAAGTGAAATCTTAACATTGCACATGAAAGTAAATGAAGGAATCACAGTGCAAGAATTGAATATCTCTTGACAACGTGTAACAAACGCGACTTGATAGAAAAAGAAATAACAAAGAGTATAAATACACAAGACTTAAGATGATCGCGGGAGAAAATGTAGTAGATCGAATACATCAGAAGGCATTGATGTGGTATGGGTAGCTTAACTGAATATATAAAGAAAAGTAACCCAAGCAACTGCTCCATTGGGTACCACTGGAAAAGAATAACAGAGAAAGCGTAAGGAAATCGCAGTAAAAATATGAGGCCATGGAAGAAAGAAAAGGGAAAAACATGGAATGCTACAGAAAAATGACAAATTTCGTTAAAAAGGAAGAGACGGCAGTCATAGAACCTCGATAAAGAAGAAGTTCTGTTGGTCTCTTTTTACAAAGAGAAGATGGACTCAAAAATTTATCACCAAACAGTAAACAAAAGTAAAAATTAACTGTATAAAATCCTAGATTTCCAGATTTAAATAATTAGTTTTCTCTAACAGAGGTAAAAGTTTTTGCACACTTTTAATTTTCCAATTTGTTATTATCTGAAAGTGTTGCTTTAAAATGTTCGGTTAATTTTGTTGTAGGTTCGGCCACTTTAAACGTCGTCGTGCGATTCAGGTCACCTAAATAGTTTTAACGGCCCGTTGTTTCACGAATGATGATCACTTCTTTCGAAAACGTCTCATGTGCAGTTTCAAAGTTGGGATAATTTCTAGTCCTCCATCCTTATTAGAAGATGTTGAGAATTCTTGCTGTTGGCTTTAAAGTTACACGACGTGTTTATGCGGGGTTTTCTTTTAGTGACGGGTTACAAGCTGGTTTTTCTGAGGAAACCGTCGATTCTGGGGCAGATTTGGTTTTGTCGCTAGACCGCTCCAGTCGTTGAAATGATTCAAGTCATGGTGGGTTAGAAAGCAAATTATTAGTTAGCCGATTACGATTTGAGGTAGGATTCGATTATTTCTGTTTCTACGTGAGTTAATGCTCAGGCTTAGTGAAGAACCAGAAGAATTCCGGACAAATAGATCTTCTACTGATGCAATCTATATCCTATAACAAATAATAGAAAAAGGAATAGAATTTGAAAACTTGTGTAAGTCCAATGCTCACATATGCTGGAGAAACTGTATATCTTTTCAATATCCAATTGAGACAAGTCATATTAAAGTTTAGAATAAACAGATTCAAATTGAGAAATAATTCATTCAAATTGAAACCAAACAACTGCAAATTGGGATTAAACAACTTCAAATAGAGAAATAAAAAAACATGTGTCATTCGCATGTAGTGCTTGTAGTAGACAAAGCTCCTTGTCACTTGCCATGCTGAAGTTGACGAAGTATTCACGCGAGTGGCACATGTTTTATATTTAAAGAGATGGCAAAGATGCTGGACTACAGCGGGACATCTATACAAGAAAAAATAGTTCAAACACAGTCCTAAAAAAAGAGAGAAAAGAAGGGGAAAAAGAAGGCAAGAAACTGGTAAAGTAAATCATCTATAGAAAAAAAACTAAAAAAAGGAAGAAAGATACATATTCGTAGGGTAATTTTGTGTTGAACCAAGAAAACAAAGAGAGAAATAAAGTTTTATCGAAAGTACCCGCTAATATACAAAGCGAAGATGATACCGGTACCATAAAAATTAAGAGATCTTTTAGTTGATGAGGTGAGATTTAGAGATACTGATTTGATTGGTTATTGCTTTTGAGGTTTTCTTGTGCCTTTTGTCTACTGTTTGTATTCCGTTATTTTAAATTACTTTTGTTCGAATCTACTGTGTTGTTCTTTTTTCGAGGCCCAAGTATATATTTTTGCTAACATATCTTCATGGACATTTAAAGAATAGTGCATTTTCGGAGAGACAAACTGCCGTTGAAGTCTTTAATTCTGTTTTGCCTAAACTGTTCTACTGATTCTACAGCTGCTGCTGCTGTAGTTTTGTTTTCGGATAAACTATTTATGCTTGTTTTAAGAAGACAGACGTTTAGTGATGTGTATTTTCCTCCATATTGTCATGAAAATGCTTCCTCATCAACTTTTTCTAATTACAACTGAGATGTTTGTAAAAAGGAGAAGTGCTACGGCAACATTCTCTAGGAAACTATATCGTTCGACATTGAAATTACTTTTTTATTATACAGGTCTTCAAACCGTTTTCAAAAATCTTGTGGTCCAATTGTGTGTGGATTTCAAAATAAAAGGTGGCGCCTAGAAAAAACAACAAAATATCGGCGAACTACAGAAGCAACTGACGCTTGCCGTTCTGGCTGTCAACTACTGGGTTACTGGGTATGGAGCTGCATCAGTTGTACACGCGCCAAACAAGCCTCGTTATGCAGAGATGACTCACACTCCAAGAAAAACTTCGGTTTTCGGAATTTCGGATACAGATTGTAGAATTGCAGTTTCTACTATTTCATCGTTTATATGATTTGGGTAAACTATTTTTTATCTGGTCTATGTCATTTGTGCTACTTCTATGATAGCGTTCTTGTTCTTTATAATAATGTAGGATTTCTACAACGAGAGAAGTCTAAAAACCTCCTGCTTCTGGAAGTCGTCCTATTATTAAGAATTTGCTTTAATTTTTAAATTTTTTCCATTTCAATTGCATTTGACATTTTTTTGTTTGATGTTTAGTCTAGAAGTAATTTTTCTAAATCTGTATACACTGGGAAGTTCAAGGTATTCAGAAGAAAAGAAAGGTATAAGCGGTTTACCAAAGCGTTTTCATAATATTTTATTACTTTAGTTTCTCTTTTATTTTATTTCTATTGGTAATATGTTATAGACCTAAGTAGTTTTTCCCCAGAAGTTTAAATATTTTTTATCAGATGATTGCCAGGGGATGTTTATGTTGGTGTTTGTTTCTGTTTAAACAACTCGAAGATTGTCAATTTGTAGTTACCTATCGCTTTTTCTCTTGCTTATCTGTTCTCTTGCTTAGCTATTTACTGAATAAATATATATAATTTTAGAAATACCTTAGGAAAAGGACAATGGTTTGATTCATTGGTGATTTCTCGATGTTTCCATTTACTTCTTATATAAAATAAGGAAATCATAAGAATTTGCTTAAGATCGATAATCTCATAGATAATTTTCCTCGAATTAAAATTTTCACATTAAGAACGCCCAGCTTTAAATTATATTAGGGTCGTGTTAGGCTGTAATTGGTTTCTAATTTTATTTGGGGCGAAACCGAAATCGGTCGTAATTCATTTCGCTGCATTCAATACCCGTCCAAGATTAACTTGTAATCTAATTTAAACAGACGGCGCTCATTACTGTTATTTAGCACGATCCACTTTCGCCATCTCTAATTGAATTCGTGTTGTTTAAAAGCCATTACGCCCTTAATTGTTATTAAGTGTTTCCAATTCTCGGCGTCAGCCCAGATCGCGTTCAAAATTCCCTTTTTATCTCCTTCCCCCGAATTTGAATAAAATGTAAATCGCCGCCAGGGCGCAAGCGAGTCCATTGTGACTGCAGCCCCATATTGTCACTTTATCCTCGCCCCAGAACTATCCCGATGATAAATAAAAGTTGTGACAGACGCCTACACGCCGAGAACATTAACGCGTGATATGCAAACTGATGTTCGAATAAATCAGCCGCTTTTTGCGGCCGCCGGCCCTGCAAAAACTGCGATCTTTTCTGTAAACGCTTGGGATGGGCCCAGATCTTCATAAATTAAGTTAGGTTCAGCGCCACTAGGCCCGGGAACTTTGGTGACTCCACTGACTATTTAGTAATTTGACGACAGAAGTGGGGCGTGTGCTTTTTTGTTATCTTATGAAATGCGACGACAATTGAGGCTCTTCAAATGGAAATAACAACAATACTCTATATTATATGAACGCTGAGGTCTGTGATTTACATAAATGTTTTCTGAGTATATTTTAGGAAAATGTAAGGTGCACAAAATTCTACAAGTATAACCAACGTAAAGAAATCTTTTGGGCAAGGTAATATGAACGACATACAACGATGGAAAACAAAATCACCGAGAAGGGATAAATCGAAGAGATTTGTTGAAGAGACTTTAATGATCACGATGACACATACTTATTTAAGTTTGCTATAAATATGTATAATCTATTAAACCCGACCTGAAGCTAGATACATCCACCAATAATTATCAAACATTTATTTACGTCTGGCGTATATGTTTCTTTTTAAGATTTAATAAAGGCGAACACATTAATACAGCCGACACATTTTTCAACAGACTATCTTAGACCATCATCTTTATCTGCATGCATACATTTTGAGCAGACAAGTATAGAAGTAAGAAAGACAAAAATCCATAGATGGACAAACTAACGAAGAAAATACAGGAACAATGCAACGAAAGAATTTTAAAAAGGTGTAGAGAATCATGAAAAAAACAAGGTAGCACGCGCGATCCGATATACTAATAAACCAATTAAAGGAGACAGGAAAAATATCACTTCATAAAGAAAACTAATCAGAACATGTGAAGAACACGTCTCTGAGCACATTGACAGAAGGGGAACAAAGAAAAAGAAGTAACACCACACGAATCTTTCAATTACGCACAAAATTATAGCAGCAATATCAAACTGCCAAAAGGTCAGGTGATCGGTCCAGACAAGATACCCTCTGAATTCCTGAAATCAAACCCACAATTCGTCGTAAAAACAGTACAATCAATACCCAAGAGTATCTGGGAAGAAGAGTCGATTCCTAATGACTCAAAGGAAGCCACAATAATAAAGCTCCCAAAGAAAGGCGATCTAACTATCAAATTGCAATAATTGGAGTCAGAGTCGTAGCTAGGGCAGGGCAACCGGGGCCCACGCCAGGGGCGCAAGCCTCGTGGAGCGCAAAATCTCAACACAACGTTGGGAAGCTTTGTCAAATTTGAAATTGACTCTAAAAGGTCATTCTGATACCAGATGGTCATCAAAGTATCAGTCAGTTCACTCTTTGCTTTCTCAATTACCCTAAGTCGTAAAAGCTCTACATGCGATTTCTGAAGGAACGGATGATGATGGTGTAACCTATCCCACAGATTCTGTGTCTTCGGCCCAGAGTTTGATAAAACTTATTGATTTTCAATTTATTTGTCTGTTAACTGTGTGGAATCAAATTCTTTGTAATATCGACAAGGTGAAGAGCATTTTACAATACAAAACAAAGTCAATCGAAAGAGCAGCTAAACCTATTGATGGAAACGAGATTGACAAGGCTGTAGACACAGCAAAGGATCTTTGTTAACATATTAACAAAATACCAGAATTTCCAGAAAAAAGAAAAATAAAAATAAAATAAATGTTTGATGAGAAGGTCGACGATGAAGCTCAGTCTTTTACAGACTTGAAGAAATTTAAAATCCAGCTGTATAATGTTCTTGATTCGTTAATTTCGCAGATGGAGTGGAGATTTGAGACTTTGTCACGGGTAGCTTCTGAGCTTTGTTTTTTAACAGAGGACGCAAGCGAGCTAAGGTTAAGAGATTGAAAGTTTTAAATATCAAGCATGTTCTTTAATACCCAACCTAAATTTTATTCATGAATATGGGTTATCATCCAATTATCCCAATATAGAAATGTGTCTCCGCTTAGCACTAACGCGAGAAATCCTTCAGCAAGCTGAAACTTGTAAAAAAGTACTTGAAATCCCAAATAGGACAAGTGCGCTTAACAAATTTAGCCATAATGTCAATTGAGTATAAAACTGCAGAAAAAATATTTTATTGAACTCGCTAGAAATAACGGTTTTCCAGAAAAACGCATCTAAAACTGATCATGCGTGTAAATTATCCTAAAGAAAAGTCAGATTATTGAGTAAATACTTTGACATCCTGTATCTTTGTTATTATCGACTTTGGTACTAGGATAAGCTGAAGTAAATCAACTTATTATGGTCTAACTATTACGCTGTTGCGGTATGGAACATTATTTACTCAACAATCTGACTTTACTTTAGGATAATTTACATTCATGATCAGCTTTGGATGCGTTTTTATGGTAAACCGTTGCTTCTAGCGAGTTCAATAAGATATACCTTTTTTAAGCAGAAAAGATAGGGAAAAAGAGTTTTTCAGTCGAAAATGACCGTGGCACAAAAAAGTCGCAGCGGTTTAACAGTGTCCTAATGGTCGCTTGCGGCGCCCTCTAGAGGATACAACCGAATCGTTGATAAATTTAAATTTCTCATGCCAAAAACCCCCGGATACGAAATTTCGTGAAATTAGCTGAAAGTGATCGAAAGATATTAAAAAAATGTGATTTATTTTTTTTCACTTTGACACCCTGTAGCTCCGTTAGTACTAACTTTTGGACTAAGGTAAGTTGAGTTAAATCAGCTTATTTTTGTCGAAATTAACTATATCTGAAGTTTGGTCCATTCTTTACCGAACACTCTGTATAATATACAGGATGTTCCTAAATATTATGTACATACGGAAGGAGGTAATTCTTTGGCTTATTTCATGACTAAAAATTTATATAAACTTGGTCCGCAAACGCTTCGTTACCGATCTACAGGGTGTTGAAATTTCAAGATTTTTTTAGTTTTTTCTTTATAGCTCCGTTTTTGATATATTTAGCTCAAATTTGGAATACAGGTTACGCTGTAGGACTTATATCATTGGCCATATGAAATGGTTGTGAGAATCTACAGGGCGATATTTTTTCAGGGGTCATGCTCCCTTTTCACCCCTTGAACTTTTTTTGCGGTGCGCCTGTGGTAGATTTTAAAATACAAAATAAGTTTTCTGTTTTGTTTAGAATATTTTTGTTCATTTGTAGTTTTTTCGTATCAACGACCGTTATCGAGAAAATGTTTATATAAACTTTTAGCCATGAAATCAGTCAAAGAATTACCTCTTTTCGTATGTACGTGATATTTAGGAACACCCTGTATATTTGAAAGGAAAATGATAGCTCATATAGAACCGAAGAGTGGAGAGGTGGCGAGATAAGACCTCTTAATCTTGTTGAGATATTATGTACATCAGTTCGGAAAGTAATTTTATTGTACAAATAGGCAGGAGTTTAAGTTGTCAATTTTATACGACATAAGCAGACAGTCGAAATCCTGAAAGACAGCTGTTCAGATAGCCTTTATTCTATTAAAAATTTGACAGGCAGCGATTTTAAAATTTCGTCTGTAACAATTAGCTACTTTTCTTGCATAGTTCAAACAGATAATTCAATTATAAAACCAAGTGACTTAATCGTCCAGGAGCTGAGGGGTCTGAAAACAGTGAGTCGTTTGAATTTTGTAAATGCCTTCTAGAACGAGTGAACAATTGTTACAGCCTGAATGTGCAGTTCAAGTTATCTTAGATTGTACATAGCAGTTTGCAAAATTTTTGGGGATACGTCGCGGCACCTGAAATTTTTATGGAGTTTGATATTTGAAATATGTAATTTGATATTTTGCCCGTTTACCCGCTCGCACTACTTCGTTGAGACGTGTCCTCTCTGTCGCATCAATGCTTTTCGCTTCCACTTCCTTGTCGCGTACACTCATTGAAAATCAACGGTCATTGTGGTGTAGCTCTACATTGCTTTGCATTATGGGTAGCCACGAGTTCTGCGCATACTCTTACGCCCCCCTCGGTAGCGCTCGGCCATCTAATTTAAAATAGCGTTTACTGTGTAACGTGGGTTGCGGCGTGTTTTATATGTCAAACAAGTTTCTGTTCGCTGTTAATTCGACATTTTATTTTATAGCTTTTGACTATATCCACAGCAGGCAGGTTGTGATTTGTCGTAGCGCTCCACGGCCAAGAGATTAGGCCTGAAACTGTTCGACCATCTAAAAAAAAAAATCAAATTTGCGCAACAAACTTTTTTGATGGCCTATTTGTCTATGTGCTTGTTTAAATTTATGCTCAAATTTTTAATTATTTTATTTAAAAAAATATCAATTTTAAACTTTGTCTGAAATGGCACGGCAAATGTATGCTCAAATTTGTAATTTGTTTTATATTTACGATCTGAATTCGCCGTTTGTCGCTTTCTATATATATTAATTTTATACTTTTCCTGAAAATATTAAACTAGATTCCAGAATTTTAAAACATTTTCCGTTTCTAAAAATTGTGTGATTGCAAAAAAAATATTAAACTTTATTTCAGAATTTTTTAAAACGTTTTTCCGTTTCTAAAAATTGATATTAATTTTAGTTGATATTATATAAATATGGTTTTATCTGAGCACTTGACGTTCATCAAACTTTATTTAGAAATTAGCTCGATCAAATTGTTTTCAGTTTATAGATGTACAACAAAACATTATATATCCTAAATCAGAAATGATAACTGTATTTATTTATAACAAATGTCGGTATAATTGCCGATTAGTTGTAAGTACCTTTGACTAATTTAGCTTTTTATAACTACGCTGTATAAATGAAATTGGGGTTTCATTACGGTGTAGTATATAAATTATTTCTGTAAAAACCCTGTCGTTGCCTGTCCACGATGCAGGCTTTGAAAAATGCGTCACATTTTGCAAAGATTTAACCTGTCCGTTCAAACCACGCTTCGGCATTGGCTGGCTTTGACGTAATGTTTTCGTGAATTTATAAAAAGCGGCGGACCACCCTTATGATACATCTAACTGCTTCAGTCCTTCGTCGTGACAACAGTGCTCCGTTTACTAGTGGATCTAAGATGGATTCAAGAAGTTTTAATCATCGCCAGGAAGCAGTAGCCCCTTACAGAAGGGCACCAGAAGCGGCCGCAAAACCAAGTAAGAAAATGCAGTTTCTAAATAAAAACAACACAGAGCAACGTCAGCACCGCAACCATCAGCAATGGAGGAGACGCGGGGGTCTTTGCCACAACTAGATGTCACCGAGGAGGACCTGCGGGTGTTCATGCAGGAAACGGTGCCTTCCTATGACGTAACAACTGTGATGACCCCCGAGATTCGTCAAACCCGCCGTGAAAAGAAGCGCCTATTATGCGATCTCTATGTGCCTTTAAACAATAGTTCTAGCAAAGTTGTTCATTTGAGTCTGCATCCTTATAAAAACGTTTCACCTGTGGCAAAAATCCTGAAGTCCGACAGTATGGCAGGCGTTTCATTCACGGCGGAAGCGTTCATCGTTTTTCTGGAGGCTCTACCGAACATGTTTGTGATGTCCAAACAAGCAACTTGCAAATGTGATTTAAGTGAACATACAGTGAACATGTGACCAACGACACTTGCAGGATTATTCCAAAGGACCCCGCGAACAAATTTACACCTTACGTGACGTATGACACGCTGTCAAATTTACTGCCCATGTATAACTTAATGGTGGTTAAAATCAACGACTTGAAACGTGCAAAATGTAATTTCGAAAATTTTGCTGAAGTAATTGTTGAAAAAGTTATACAGGCAGAAAATTTATGTTTTGATGATTCAATCATTTTTAATGCTATACGTTGGTGGTCCAAAGCATGCTGGTGCTTGGTTTTTCCGTGCAGGTTCAGACTGCCGGGGAATACGCGTATTTTCCTACAAATTTTAATTTAAAATTTAAAATCGACGCAGAAAATTAAAAATTATAGGCGTGGCAATTTCTCAACTATAAATTTTAAAAGCGACAAAATCATATATTCACTGATTTTAAGGAAACGGCTTGCAATTAAATTAAAAACGCTTAATTGTAATTTCTTCAGACAAAGTTTAAATTGATATTATAATGAAATTTGAGCATAAATTTAAACAAACACATAGACCTATAGGCCATCGAGAGTAAATTCATACAGTAGCTGGAACGAATGCAAAAGACATGCCTACATATTACAGGTGCACAAATGTTATACTTTTTAAGTTGGACAAAGTTTCTATTTGTATCTTTCAGGAATATATTAAACTCAAATTTGTAACTCGTTTTATATTTACGATCTGAATTTGCCTCTTGTCGCCGACAAGCCACGACCTGTTTGGCCAATTGATAAAAATAACATAATTAATTCCATCAAAACCACGTACGAAACAATTTTTTTTAAATTATCCTCAGGATTTTAAAACTATAGACGATGTAATTCCGCTCTTATAAACTATAATTTTCAAGAAATATTTGGTTTAAAATATGGAGTCAGACTGTGAAATGGCGTTCTGTTCAAACCTTTTAAATCCCGTAGCTCTCCGTGGCGTAGCGGCATAGGTCTATGTAAGCCCAATGTGGATGCGAACGTAGGGGGTTTAAATCCAAGTCCGCCAAAGATTTTTTGAAATTAAACATCCATCCTGAGAATGCAAGAGAGACAACCAACGCCCAATGAGTACCAGAGGGAGACAGATTTATCAACTTGAAATTCAAAACGATCGCTAAATTAAAATTAAAACGGCATCCGAGAGAAGTGCGCGCGCAGAAAACCAAGATGGCAGACACCCGGGTAGTTTAAATTCAAAAAATTTAAAAAAAACCGAAAAATTTCAAATTCAAATATTCGCGCGAAAAGTGAAAATGGCCGCCGCGTAATTCCAGAAGCAAATTAAAAATAGCCGCCGCGTAATTTAATCAGAAGCTAATGCGTAATTTAATCAGTAGCACATATCAAAATTAATTAGGTCAATCCGCGAAATTAATTAGGCCATTTAATTTGATTCGCGATTTTAATTGACCCAATTAATTTGATATCACGATCAAGGTGTCTCTATTCTACTCGTTTCCCTTCAGTGTTTTAGTTTTTAATTAGTGCGCAAAAATGAATTCTAAGGCTAGCAAGTTATGAAACGAAGCAAAAGTGTAATACTTGTTCCAATTCGCTCTCTTTGTGCCACAAGCGTAGACCCGAATTTTCCAAGTGAAAACAGGACTGTCATAAAGGTGTAAAGCACTACACGCGCCGCTCTATCATCAAACCGACGTAAAAGATGGCCATAAAACCGTACAAATTACATCGAGTTAAATTCTTTTTTCGATCGTCCACTGCTCCGTCGCCAGAAGTGAGCACTATTCATAAAATTCATACAATTAAGCAATCATCCGGCCATAAAGATAATCTCGAAATCAAACAACACCTCACAAAGCCAATCTCGGGGGCCGTGGTCTTATCAGGCAAGAAGATGTCGCCGACAGACGCCCTCGTGTTGTTGTGCAGTGGCTAGATGACGACGCCGCAGCTAATAAACCTCTGGCGGCGGCGGCCTGTAATCAGTGTTTAGTCTTGCTACTAAAGGCTGACAGCTCCATATAATTTCGCTGGGGTGAAGTAACCCCTAATAATCCATCATGCGCCGCCCGGCTATACAATGGAAATGATGACGTCCCTTGTGCGATGAGGAGCTGGAGGGACACTTAATATTTCCAACGGTGAGTAGAATTATACGAGGTCGTACAATAAATTAATGAGGCTCGATGTCTTCAGTTGTTTCAACTATCGACTTTAGTTTTAGGACTAAGAAGTTGCATAGGGCTAGGTAAGAAAAATAAGGAAGTTGTGGCAGGCAGCATTGAAATCCCTTTGGACGTTCAACACTGTTTTGTGGATATTCAAACATAGCATGGGGCATTATCGTGACAGAAAGAACCACCTCATTTCCAGTGATTTATTCTAACTTGTTGCAACACATCGAAGCTGGCATATTTTGTTATCCTGCCAGCTTCATTTAGACCATTTTGGCACACCTTTTTCTGAATTCTAAATCTTTACTTAGTATGAGATGTACACTTTCTTGACGCTTAGCTCTTCTGTAATAATGTTCATAGTTACGTTTGCTCAGATTGTTCAAGTTCCCCCACTCTAGCTATGTTGTCATTGGTTCTTATTGCTGACGATCGGCCATTGGATTGCCTACTCTTAACATACCATCATTTCCAAATTCCTGGTGAAGTTTACCATATGTTGTCATTGCGTTTTTACCAAGTTTCTCAAAAAAGATATAATATGCTGCTGTATGGTAGAAAGATGAAGAGTTACCAATGCAAGATAAACAAATTTAATATACACGAATGTCTTTCCGGGACTCGTAATTTAGGAATTAAAAATTTTCGATAAAAGAACTGTTTATCAGAAAAGAATAATGAGTAATCGAAAACAATACGCTACACTGAAGGAAAGGGCCGACATCTCCTTCTTTTTTCTAAAAATGGAAAGTGGGCCATGTATAGCCATTTACGTAACTAGCTCTGAGAATTTGTATTATAGTTTAGGACTAAGAAGACGAGGAGAGAACTGGCAATATCAAAAAATCATCAACGAGTCATTACACTATCCACCAAGGCCTTCGTGGAAATGGCATTGTTACCTATATCGTTCATTTCGTTCAATTATATTGTACATTTACAGCTTGGAATGGTGGTTAAGCATTCGTGTAATAATTAGTCATGCAATAAAAAAGAAGGCGTAATAATCTAATCCTAGAAATTTTTCGTGAAGAAAAGTTACTGACTTTATTTTTCAAAATATTAAATACAAAGCTGAAACCCCCCTCATCAAGCTAGAAACTCTCCTTCACAAAGGCCTATTATCAACATTTGCAAAGTGTTGCACCACCTCCGTAGTTCCGAGTGTAGTTAGCGTAAATCTCCTAGAGTTCCCACCTCAAATCTGGAACTTTATTACTTTTCCCGATTTATTACAGGTGGTTCAAGCCTAAAAGCGAGTACTTAAAACCGTGGGCACCGCAAATTTGTCTGCACGGCTCAAAGCCAGCTTTCTTCGTTCCCAACGGGCTGCTTCTAATGAGATTTTGGATTTACTGTCTCCCCATTGAAATGCTTATGCTGCGAGAAAACGGTCATCAAAAGCATTCAAATCATAGTTGCTGATTACCTACTCTTCCCAGTAGCTTATTTGCTCTTATCGATCACAATTCTTTGCATTTTGAAACTGGAGAGTTAAACTGCGAATTGTTTTAAAGTAATGCTATTGTCGATTAAAAAAAGACATACACATTTTCTGCAGTTGTCAACAAAGATGGCATGATCTAAGTTTTCCTAAATTGCTACTTCGGGTAACTGAGAGAGGACATAAAAAACGCCACTTAAGCTTCTCCTGGCTAGAATTTGTAGTTTTCTCGAGTTTGTTGTTAAGCGACTGTAACTGTAAAGTGACAAGTCAGTAGTAGAGTGATTGAAAATTCAGCTTTGTTGGCGTCGTGTTTCCTTTTTCTTTTCCGAAATAAAGATTCAGCTCTTTGAAGAGTACATTTTACTAATCTTAAAAATATCAATGGGAGTTTAGCTGTTTAAATGGAGCAACGTGTGTACAAAAGTAAGTCTAGAACAGATAACACACGGAAATAAATATTTGCCAAAAGAGAGATCGTTAATCCCCAATTCGTGTTCTATATAAAAATAAAATATAATGAAATAAATGAACGAGCTTAGCATTGAAAAGACAGTACAATATTTCTCATTTCAAACGTCGTAAAAAGTAGGGTCTTCCAAAGAGCGATGGCAAGACTCATTATTCGGTTAACCTGGACCGATAGATATAACCACAAAATAAGAGCGACAAGCAAAGTCATAGAAAATGGCATTCTCAAAATGGCGATTTGGAGGTCATGTTGCAAAAAGTAATATAAATAGATAGAGACCATATATTTATGTACATACATATTAGGATATAAAGAGAACAGCGGGGCTGTTAGAGACACGAACAGCGTAAAAACAAGAGCGGTGGAAGATATTAGGAAATACCTGTATTTAAGAATCGATGTAATCGGCTACTGATGATAAAGATTTTGAAACCAATAATTAAACGAAGATCAGAATCTGTACGGAAAAAAGAAAACTGCACCTAACGAAGTTCACTTTATCTTGGCCAACAAAATCGTGAAGCAAGAGTAGGGTAGATTCAAAATAACGTTTTAGGGTAAAAGGATTCCAATTATTAATCAAACTATTCAAGACAAACTCCGTGAAGAAAAGAAAAGACCAGCCTTGTATTCTCCTTTGACGGTAGCTCAATATACATCCCGGTTACTATTTGCATGTAAATTAATATTTGCGTTATTAGAGACGGTATAGTAAAAAATATAAAAATTTTTGAAGTACAACTGTCGACGAAAGAAGGAAAAACAGTGGATGAAACAATTAGTAAATAAATTTGGAACCTATTCGGCATATATATGTATATAGGCATACAGATAAGAAAATGACTTTAACTGTGGCGTTTTATTCATAGTTCTATATGGGATCCCAACTAGTACCAAAGTACCCGTAATTGAGACAGGAACCTCAAATGAGTAACTATTAAGTAACCGCTACTGAAAGTGTGACTTTGATGTATAAATAACTTCATTTCACAAATCGACAGTGCTGCCACGTAGTTATTACTACTAGCAGCTACTTTATAGCTGTATATGACCTGTAGGTAGCTTTTCTGGTATTGCAAACATCGTGGTTATTTTTCGGACAACCTTAAAGTTGTCTACCTAAAGGTGTCTAATGATGGTAGCGGAGACTAATAACTGCTATTGAAATTTGGGTTTGAATTTGCAACTACTTTGAAGTCATTTTGATAGTTGCCTTCAGTATGCCTTGTTCGAACTTATAATAATTAGTAATTTTATAGTACTAATAATGTTTCCGCTACCTCTTAAATTTATCATGAAGGAACCTAACCCCCCCCCCCCCCCCAACAAATTAAAACATAATTTGTTACGCCAGAAGTTAATTTGAAATTACAAAATAGCTACCATTCTGTTGGCCAATAATTTCTAGATGCAAAATCTTGCACAACTTGTTTATAATCCAAAGTTTGAGCTAGTTCATATCCAATAGCCATTGTTGCTAACTGGACAAAGCGATTGGGCCAAAGATCCATGGTTGATCGTAGATAAGTTTTACATAATTTCACTGTCGAATATGAGTGGTCTCCACTGGCTACTGCAACCGGTAAACAAAACAAAAGTTTTAGAGCCACTGCCACATTATCGAAGCAATTTCATGTTGCAATATAAATTTTTAAAATTTATCTTATCAAATGACAGTTGTTTTAGCCAGTCAGCAGGTTCTAACGAGTCTAAATCTTTGTAATAACTAATTTTTAAATGTTTCTTTAACGAATCACTTTGTTTATTTTGTTGTGTTTCTTGGATAGTTTTTTTTTGTAAACCGGAAAGGCGATGTATTTTTAAGATGGTTTAGAACAAAGGACACACAAAAAAGCAACACGACTAATTCAAAAGTCGAAACAAATCTAAAGTTTCTTAAGATTTTTTCATTGCAACTGATATAATAATAAATTAATTAAAGACGTCTGAGACCTGGACTTATCAGTTCTAATGCGATACTTGGTTTATAAATCCTCACGTATCGCTGGAAGATAGTATATGGAGCGGCGACACCGACGGTGCCCTGATTAACTGTTACATAGAAACAAACATAAATCTCTTTCGATGCATTACATTGAGAACTTATATCTTATTTACAACTTACGATCTGTCTCTTAGACTATCGAGAAAGAGCGCAAGGTTTGCCGTCTACCATAATTGTTATAGTATAGGATCATGAAAGAATGAAACATAAGTATAATAAAAGCTGTCGCAACACAAAGTAAACAACACTAAGGATGTAGTAAGATTCCGTAAAAGTCGTGGCTACTAAGCTACTACGTAACCACAACGTAATTAGAACTTATAGCCGGATAAGTTCCAGGAACGTCTTCTAAACGTTGCACTCACCAAAATATTCCTCATTTTGGTCGCGTGCACGTAATGGGAACGTTTCTATTAAGTGCCCGTGACTAGTGACAAAACACTTTAAAATTCCTACAATCGTCC
This sequence comes from Agriotes lineatus, assembly GCA_940337035.1. NCBI lineage: Eukaryota > Metazoa > Arthropoda > Insecta > Coleoptera > Elateridae > Agriotes > Agriotes lineatus. The sequence continues at coordinate 261,907,256 of OW679194.1, read as the reverse complement.
CCGGTACGTTCCAGCGACAAATTGTGCTGGTTGGGATGGATTAGCTGTTCTTCCCTTTGGTGCCAATTCTGTTGTCGACCTACTTAGTAAAATGGCAAAAGAAGACATAAGAATGCATAGCATACATATCAAAAAATTAAAAAAAAAACACAAGAAGAAAATAAAGGACTGGAAATATGAAATAATAAATTACGAGAGGGTCACAAAGAAATAATAACATTGAAAAATAAAGAAGAACAAGTAATTACAGATAGAAACGAAATGCTAAAAATAGCAGGAAAATGTTATGAAAATCTATATGAAGCAAAAATGAAAAATACAAGAAGAAAAATGAAATGAATAAACAATAAGTGAATCTAAACTCTGGAGAGGACAGGCATTAACGATGAGGAAAATGAAAAATCACCTAGCAGTAACGAAATTATAACGGAGAAGATAAAGCAAGAAGATGTGCCGATAAAGAAGTTAAAGCCGTTGTTTAATATGCGTCTAGAGTCTAAAGGAAAACCAAATTTCGAAAAAATGGGAGAACGCCATAGTCATGTTAATCTACAAAAAGGTCGATAAAAGAAATCTAAATAATTACCGTCCGATAATAGTATATTATGTTATTAGGAGTAAAAGTGATACTTTATGTGGCGAAGCTGAAGTTTATTTAGCCGGACGTTAGTGAGGTAAATAATTCAGCTAAGCCACATAAAGACACTTTTACTCCGAATAACATATACTATTTTATCCGCAAACGTATTCAGGTAAATTTCATTAATGTGAATTTAAAAAAAAGGATGTATCGGCCTAGAATCGAACCCAGGCCACCCGTGTGACAGGCGAGCACTGTACCCTTGCGCCAACCTCTGTTGTTAAAATAACGCGCTACTGTAATGATATATGAACATACTGAATCACCCAAGCTAATAGCACACGGCCACAGCAGCTGTCACACCATAACCCACAGCGACAGATGCTCCGCTCTGCTTAAAGTATTTATTTAAATTAAAACTTATTCGTACTCTTTTGGAAAATAAAAACCGGCCTACGATATAAGTCTAAAAATTTGCAAAATTTTAAGCCATCATACAATTTAATCGGTCCAGTATCTTCGGAGGAGATAGCGAACAAACATAGAAAGAAAGAAAGAGAGCAACGATTTTGGGTGCTTAGGCAGATAAAGTACGCAAAAGTTGCTATTTTATCTGCTTAGGCAGATAAAATGACACTTTTACCTTGTCAATAAAGACACATAAGTTGTCACTTTTGTGACGTTTGCAGATAAACTTATTTTTCCAAATTTATAAACCATTTACCAGCATACTCACAAGCAGACAAAAAATACACTCGATTTTTTAAAACCTACTGGCAAGTAGGGTTTGGAAAAGGCTTTAGGACAACACACCACTTACAAAGTATGGAAAAAACAACAGAATGTCGCATGCTAATTTGGTTGGCATTTGTGGATTAGGAAAAGATATTTGATAGTATTGAAACATGGACAGTAAGAATAAAAAGAGGAGGACGACAGAGTGAGCCGTAATCGACCTAGTTGTTTACATTAGTAATGAATATACAGTGATCGCCAAAAAGTTGGCATCAAATGACAAAAATTTTATTTAAAGTTTTCTTTTTGGAAAATCAGAACCCTAGCGTTCGGAGGTGGTTGAAAAATATTACGATTGAACCAAACAAAAGTTGTCACGTGACTGCAATTATCTGTCAAATTTAAAACAATTTGAAAATAATTGCGAAAAATGTATTTACTAGCCAAAACAGGGAAAAAATTACAGCAAAGAGTTGCTTAAAATGTGATTTTCTATCTAAAGTCTTGGTATATAAAATTTTGAAAAATATTTTAAAATCTTAAACATTTAATTTTGGCGAAAGTTAAAGAAAAAAGTTGTTTTCCGGTCTTGACATTGTTCTGTTAGCTAAAACTAACAAACGCTAAAAAATTATTGCTTTAACAAGTTTTTTCGAAAAATCAGAAATACAAATTTTTACCATTTAATGCCGATCTTTGGCGGTCACTGTATATTTAAGACCGTGAACTTGAAAATAACAGGACACTGATGAATATAGAATGTCGCAAAAATCAACGCTTTTTAGACTATATTGCATTATTGCATTAATAACAGACAACTCTATAGAACCAGAAGAAATGTTACAAGAAGTAGCTGAAGCCTCACAAAAAATAAGACTACAATTGAACATAGATCACACAAAAATAATGGCAAATAATCAACTATACCAAAGAGAAATAATAATAAATGACAATGTTATAGAAAGAGGTGAAAGTAGGCATTGAAAATCAAGAAGTGGAAGTCAAAAGAAGGATGGCAGGTAAATGATCAACCCTCGGAAAATTAAATTAAGCATGAAAAAGAAAGATACCGCCCAAATTAAAAACCAAAGTTTTGAATCTGTGTACATCAGAAATTATTTAAGGAAAAAAATTTAGGTGCTTACAAAAGCAATAATAAATAGGATGGAAGTGGCATAGAGCGCCACGAAGCGAAAATGATAGAAATAACTCTAGCAGACAGAAAAACAAAAATAAGAAGACGAAGAAGTGCAGTAGGAAGCTTTAGATTAGAGATCATAGAAAAGAAAAGCAGGTGTGGATAGACCAAAAACAGCCGGACCTAAATGGCAAGAATTCGTAAAGAATACAAGTGTCGAAAAGAGGTCTATATCGATGTTTGGATAGGGAGAGGCTAGAAGAAACACACGTGCAAAACAATCGATGCTTCGAAACGTGGACATAGCGGCGTATGCTACGTATGCCTCGGGTAGATAAAATCAGAGACAAACAAGAGATGCTAGTAAGAATCACTGCTTATAATGCCAGGGTAAGAAAACCATAAAGGTCCAAATCGTTTCCAAAGTTCATAATTAAACAATCATAGAACATTGGTAGAATGAGTTACCAGTTTCGTTATTCCGTGCTGCAATATCAAGTGCACAATCTTCGATACAGGATGATAAAGAAGAAACCAATCGTTTTGGACGAGATACTGCAACGGAATAGGGTAATATTACTAGACAAAGATTAATAGAAATCGTGGTGCTTCCAAGAAGTAATGTCACTGATCTAACCTATGTCAGTCACATGTTACGATCCCATGCTGATCCGCATGCACTAAGTCAGGGAAAAAAGTTATGATTATTCATGGCAATATTTGTTTTTTTAAACGATACAAACAATCCTATTATGAAATGGCCAGCGTATAGTTTTCACTTTAATTCTATTGAAGCCATGCGTATACGTATACTAACGAACGATCACGTGAGAAAATGAAAGCTTTAGAAGTTTAGATGAAGCATTAGCAAAATACTGTGATAAATCAAATCTATAAAATAATGACTGTTAGGATGGCTAATATTTTGATTAGAAAAAAAATAAAACCTTGTTACGTGTAAAAACGGACAGTTGTGACAAAATAAATTATAACATCAAATCTTACCTTATGCAGCTTCTGAATAATATTCGTATAACGGTAGAGTGGTCGTAGTTCAAATACAAAACCGGTATTATAACATTAATGAATGGACACCAGGCTCTTAAAACACGTGACGTGAAATACCTCGATAGAGCCACTCGAGGTAGTTAGCCAGATCGTTTCAGAACACACAAAGCACCAAGAAAACAAAACCATATACTCAATAATAACAATTATATTTAATAGATTAAGTAGTTATATGAATATATCTCACCCAAATAATAATTCAAATGCGCAATACTTGAGCTGAAATTATTTAGTAATCTGACATTGAAAATAACATGGGAGTTTGTAATATTAAAATCACGATTATTTTATAATGTGTGAGTATTCTCAAATAGCTGTTTTGAACGCAATCATCATGAAACGTCTGTTATGAGACCAATTATCAGTGCCATTATTAGAAACTTATTAGAAATAGTTGCTTAAAGCAAGTCCAATTTCAATTATTTACGTTATTCTGTCAGCGCAGGCATTAATATTAATAAAGATAGTAAAATATTAAGTAGTAAGTAATGACTTTATATGACCAGTAAGCACAAAACCTTAAAAATTGACATCTTTAAATGCAGCGCACGAGGCTGGACTAAGAACTAAGAACTTCACCAACCGTGAAAACTTGTAGTTGCTTCGGTGCTCAGAATGAATCCATAAATGAGACGGAAAAGTATGACAGCATCGAAGAACGTGCTAAAAGATCGAGAAAAGTATATAATGGTTGATAAATCCAACTGGTAAAGAAATCCGATAAAGCCAACTGATAAAGCTGTAGAGAAATACTTATTATGTACTTTAACGCTATGCCACGAAACTGACTTACCCCTTAGTTATTATTCGGATTTATAAATATAATGGTAAACAATTAAACGTCCATTTAGTATGACTCTCAAGGCAGCAGTGCCCCAACTCATTTTAACCAAATAATAAACAAACCATAAACGCTAATTCCCTCAAGCAAATTTACTTAAAAAGGTGTCTATGCCAAGTTAACAAAACAACTATAGCTATTCATTTATTAGTCTTGTCATATAAAAAGATTATTCTTACTTGTCATATAAAAAGGTTGTCTAACGAGAAGGCGTTAAAGCTTCCATGAATTAAATTTATGACGTTACAACTTTATTCGGTAGGTAATTAAGTTAAAAAAGCACTATAAAACCAGATAAATGTGCAGCCACACAACGTAGAGCAACAAACTGGAGATGTTGCAAATTTAGTATATTCTGAAGAAACCAACCGCTGTTATATTTTTTTTATACTATTTAATATAGTTGCAATTGCGGAACGAGGTGTTTGGGATATTTAAAATTGTATTGATAATTTTGGCGCACACTGTAAGACGGCGTCCTATTCGGTCACACCGCTCGCACTGCGCCCATGCTCTTCTCCACTCTCGTTCTTGTTACTCTAATGCTGCTGATAATATTGTGGAATTATCTACCCTAGAATTTATATTTTTAGTTAGTTACAAGAATGCTGCTGTTTCCTCTTAGCTGTTATATTACAATTTGCTCTGTTAGAATAAAAGTTACCTCAGTAGTGAGTTGAGTGCTAGTGGCGTTCCGAAGTAAAACAGCCTGAAAGGTTAAAGAGGGTCTAAGGCGGTGGGCGCAGGAATCTGGCGAATAGTCCGGAGAGGCAAGGGATTAACGGAGGACATCCTCCGGGGCACCTGCGTTCGTTAGACCGAGGGATAATTGCGCGTTCGCGGTAAAGCACCTCGTTTGCTCGCGCTCGCACTCGCCATTGTGGCGCACCGTTTGATCTCGCAATTAGCGCGACACGTCTCGTCGCAGCACTCATTACGATACAAAGTAACGCCGCCGCTCTCTACCGGTTTCTGAGCCGGTACTTCCGCTCAGAGACCACTTCAGAAAATTATACTTTCAAGTACCTAGAAATGCCTTTGTGCGGTGCTCGGCAAATTTACGAGTCGAACGCGCGGCCGCTCGAGGATACTTTGTCGATTTTATTGTGCTCGCCGTGCCACTCGATTAATTGTTTGTCCGGCCGCCGCAGCATGCGAAAATAAACCGTGCCAATCGCATCCAATGCGAACTGGATCGCATTTGCAAGGGTGTGCATGGGCACGCACGCATCGCGGAACAACCCTGGCCGCTTTTAATACTAAATCGGCGAAAACGTTACCAACATTTTACACAGGGCCGGACTGGCGAAAAAATTCAGGCCGGGAAAAGAATGACGAGGTGGGCCAATAGGGTTGAAGGGTGGTACGCCCCCCCCCCCCCCCGTCGGGAGAAAAACAGTCAAATATTGACTCTTACAGACACAATTTTATCGCATTATAAGAACTATTAAACTGATCAACATTGTCATTGTTTTATTTGAAGAAAAATGCATACAGCGATCTTGAGCATCGGCGACGGCGTAGCAAATTTGTCAATAACTCTTTGATTAAATTGTTCACAGTTCAAAGAAAAAAAAAAGTGAAAAATGCAACTCGTTTTTATGCACAAAACATGTATTTTAAAACGACAATAAGTGAATGACTCATTATAAAAAAATATGGGCTCAATCGCAATACAATAGAATAGATAATAGTATTAGTAAGTATTTAAAAAAGTAACATTTTTTTTTGAAGGTCGCTCTTCTGATCAATCGAATTTATTATTTTTGCACTGCCCAAATCACTTGAAATATCTCTTTCACACGTTATCAACATGACAGTGTCTAGATGAGCAACCTTTTTTTGCAACGGGCCAACTGCAAATTTAAAAATGTTGTGTGGGCCGCATGTAAGAAACTTGATAATACTAACACTGAATGATGAACTCAAATTATCTCTATATTAACAAAATAAACTTAGTATAAAGAATTACAGAAATAAAGCACTCATTAGTAGAAATACTATTAAAAAAACGGCGAAAGATATATGTGGAAAAAGATTATTTAATGAGAAATTGGACATTGCTTCTTGGCCATCAACTTGCCTATATTTATTTGCAGATATAGACAACCCAGCAACTCGCAAGCAGCTTTCTTACCGTACATCATTTAATCTCGATTGGTGATAGCTTTCAATTATTTTCATTGCGGAAAACAATTGGTCGCCTGCATAATGCTTTCAAAAAGTGTCATTATTTTCTTTGCATGTGCGTGGGATTTTTTTCTAAATTCATGCAATTTTGATGGAAATTATGTATGTCAACATTTTGATATTTATTTCTTAAATCCGTGTCGTTTTGTAAATCTTTTAATTCCATTTGTAACTCATACGAAACTGTTTCCACTTCTATATTATATGGCGAAGAAAAAATGTTAAAACTAAGAACGGTTTTTTCTGATCTAAATAGTTTAAATCGCGATTCAAATTGCATTATTAATTTTTGTAAATGCTGGGCATATTTTCCGATTTCTGAAGGAGTTGAAATACCCTTTGCGCTTTAACTTTAAGCCGTTTGCCGATGCATCGTTTGCGGCACATATGCGTAGCCTCAAACGAAGCCGCCCGGCTTAACATTTCATACCAAGAAATACCGATGCTTAATCTTTGGAAATGATGGCATCAGCGACTATCTATGATGTCGGCATCATTTCCAAAAATTAAGTTAACACGCCTAGGGTACAATGAGGCACGAGAAAGTGTGGCTCATCCGTGGTCTAGATGATCCTGACACAAACAACTGCGTAAACACGGTTTTTAACATATTTCAAAATCGAAAAGCTTCGTTCACATGCATCTTGAATGGTTGACAAAGTAAGCCTGCCCGGGTCAGGTCAGAAATTTCCCGGTGTCCAGGTGGGCCAGTCCGGCCCTGACTTCACATTTAGAGAATTGAATGGAAGGGGGTGGGTTATATGGCTAGACATGACTGGATTTAAGTAAATATAATTTAGTTCTACTTTTTTCTCCCCTTAGTGCCACGACAGAGTCAGGGTTGGGGCTTAAATCCATCTTCTGGTGTATTTATATTTTTGCCATTCGGCATTCTTTTCACTTGTATGTTTGCCTCCATATTGACGCTATTTCTATTAGATGATACCAGGTTTGTCTTGGTCTTGAACACGGTATTTTACTCTCCCCCCTAGGATCGTTTACTAATTTTGACAGTAGATTATTTTTTAGTCTTGTAAGTAGCGTTTTCTATTCCGTTTATTAGGGTGTCTTGAATTACGTAGTTGTTCTTTTATTAACTGCTTCCGGATTCTAAGCATCTCTTCTTGCCTTCCTGTATATGTTTCGCAGTATCCCATCTCCCCTGCTGTTATTTTTTGCTCTTTGTTTGTCGACGTCTGCTCCGTATGATAATATCTATGTTAGTGTTGGGATATATGTATCGGTAGACTGTAAATATGCAATTTCGTCTTCCCATTGTAGAGTTATCAATACTTGATTTAGTATTCTTCCTGTTAAACTTGTTACTTCATCATCTTGATCGGTTTGACTTGTGGATATATTCCTAACTTTTATTTTCATTTATTGTTTGGTGTAGATAAGGTTTTATATCCATACTGGTCCCATGCTCCAGTTTCTACATGTTTTGATTATTATCTTTTTACATAAATTTGTAATATCTATTGTAGCGTTTACTAGATATACGGCAATGTACTGATCTAATTGAATAAAAATCTTCTCTAATGAGATTGCCAATTATTTTAACAACCTTGCGTCATTTAAGCGATATTGAAAATCTTCTATAAAACCATTACAGTCATTTAGCCTAGAGACTAGAGGTAGGAGACTAAAACCATAAAAATACGATTTTATATCATTTAAACAAGATATAACATCGTTTAGAAGAGATTAAAGTCCATTTAACAAGACTGGAAAAGTCTCCAACCAGAATAAAAGCAATTTATTGAAAATTGAATTTCCCGTATAAACTCATTAATACTTATATGAAGCAGATGCCAACTGTTTAATATAAGTTTTAAAATCAATAAACCTCATTACAATTTTTAACAAAATCCTCTTTAACCAGATTAAAGTCAATCTTTAAGTAGTACAAACGAGATCTAAGATTGACTAAATAAGATCGACGATCATTTCAAAGAGATATAAAATCCTTTACATGAGATTAAGAGCTCATTTAACAAGATTGATTGATGTCTTAACGAGGCCGAAACCGGTTTGTTCCAAATTTTAAGGAGTTGAACGTAGATTATCTTGTGTCATTTAAATTGTTGGAATGTTTTGTGTTAACTAGGTCAGAGTCGTTTTGGCAATACATATCTATGGTTGGTTAATTTTTTTTACAATAATATTAAAGACGCCCTCTTAAAAGCAATTGAAGTTTGATCAAATAAGATCAATGATCATTTAAATGAGATTAATAATAGCTTTAATGAGATTTATAGTAATTTTTGAAAATCGTTGATCTAATGAATTAAGTTATTTCAAAGAGATTAATAGCCGATTTAACTAGATTCAATTCAATCATTTAAATTATTTTCAAATTCTCTTAAACCAAAATTTATTTTAACAAACTTACAACTTACTTTAAGTTAACGGAATTTGGGTTGTGGATATGTTAACAATATTTTCTATTGTTTAAAAAAAAGTTATACAACCCTCAAGTTGTAATAGCAAATGACGTTCTGTAGAATTATAAGGACGAAACTTCCGATATTGTCATACTTTCTTGAGCGCGGCAAACTACCTATAACTTGAGTCTCGGCAGTTTTTTTGTTATTTACACTTAGTTAACATTCAAAATCAAATATCCTAAATTTAATCGACAAAAAATAATGGGGCGCAAAAGACGACTATGCGGAAAGTGTCATCATATACAAATTCGCCACTGGGGCAGAAAGACATTTTCAAAAAAGAAAGAAATCAGATATTTTTACAAAGTTGTAGTGTAACACTTTATAGTATGTATGACAAACAATTGAAGAAGTGTAAACTAGTTTACTTGAATTATTCCACACCTTTTCAAAATCAACCGAATTTGTTCCATTTTTCAATGCAAGTAAAACAAGGTTGCTTACCGTTCGGGTTTTATATATTGATTCATACAGCGTAATTCCTAACAACTGCTGACTGCAGATTTTTAAATGACAGTTACTATTCTTAATGCAAATAATATAGAACAACTCTCAATTATTCTTTAGATTACAAGAAGTGTTACCATGATCATGGTTTGTTTTCAGTTGTTTCTACCGCATAAAAGCCTTTCATGAAGAAGCTAGCCAATTTTAAAACGGGAACTGACCTGGCTTGCCTGAGTGTGTTTATAATAGCGTTGCAATATTTAGCCGATTTGTACATACATATAATAAGTGCTTTACTGTTTGCGCGCAGAGTTTAAGAAAGTTGAATAAAAATTTAAAATTGCGTTAATGTGTTTGTGCATTCGGCGCTGATATTGTGTTCACGAGCCCATGAGTGAACACTTTTTGAGCAAGTTTTGAATTAGGACAGAGCGCCAGCCAAAAGCGAAGATCTTACGATTCCTGGAACACTTCAAGCGAAGGGAAGCTTTGAAATAGTGGCCGATGAGCTGTACAGAGGCAGCACAGTCTTGCAAACATTGCAGTTTCGCGATTTTGAACCAGGACGCCAACAAAGAAAGTGGCCGCATCATCGAGTTACTCAATAGCGAAGACACCGTCGCGTTGTGGAGAGCTGTGAAAGGCAGAGTCCAGGTAGTTCGCAACTGGCATTCGTTAGTCGAGCATATACGCAGTAGGCTCTCACTAAGAAGGCCTAGTTTAAATAGCTGTCTGAGTGATTTAATGTTATTGTTTGGTGTACCATCGCGGCGACGTATCACAGTGGTTCAAAATCAAAGAAAGTTAATTGAAATTCATATCTCGTGAATGAATTGCATTTTTCAATTAAAATATTGTGGTGTAAGACTACAAATACAGACTAATGCTTTGATAATAATAATATTAAAAAATAACAAAAATAATAATAATACTAATAACGAAATATTTTTTGCGATTTTGCAACAGAAATTATTTTAAGGGGTTTATATGTTTCAATATTATGTAGAAATAAAAAAATCAATGCATTGATAATAATAATAAAAAAATGAAAATATAATAATTTTGTTTTTCGCGATTTTTCAAATTAAAAAATTATTTTAAGGGGTTTAAATGAAAACAATTGCACATTTTTTAAATTTAATTACAAAAAACATTAAGCTATAGAAATACAAATTAATTAAAATATTGAGATTGTAAAATGATATAATAATACGTAATAGCGTAGAATACGATATCATGCGAAATGCTTTTACAAATCGTCATCTTCTTCGACATCGTCTTCGTCAGAATCATACTTGTCTTCTTCATAAATAATAATGAATTGGAGGACATCAACATCAGTGATCTTCTGTTTTTGTTTGCCCTGTAAAAAAGAACTTAATTTGGGATCTGAACTGAAAATTAATCTGTGGAAAACGTCTTCATTTATCTCCAGAAAACTAATTTTCCTAGTGTGGTATTCTCTGTATCGCCGCAAATCTTTATTTTTTGCTTCTTGTGCCTCTTCGGATAAGTTATAAAAGTATGTACACAACAAAGAACAATATCCTGGAATTTTATTTATTCGTCAAGCCACTTGCCAAATTGCTGTATAATCCGTTCATTATTTCGTTTTACATTCTTCCAATTTCTGATATATGGCGCGAAAAAGTGTGTTCTAGTGAAAACTAAAAGTGCCTTTGTAGCAACCTCATTTCCGTTTGTATGAAAAACATCTTTTAGATACTCTATAACACAATTTTTTCAAACTTTAATGGATAATTCGATATTTTCTATAAACTTTTCGTGTAAAGAAGAACGCGTAACTGGACGATGCGCCATTGTTAGAATATACACAAAACACAATATTAAATTGCAGCAAAACAGCCACTAAAAGTGTAAGCAACAAGCGGCAATGATGCACGCTGAGACAGCAATGTTGCACCGCGGTAAAATAGTATACGAACACCGGCACCGACCACCCCATTACATGTCGTAAGGGGTGGAGGGGCAAACCGATGCAAACCAATGAGGTGTTTTTGCTTATCTAAGATCCTAAACAATAACGTAATTACGAATAATTTTGTCCTCTTCTGTCCTCTGTTCGTAGAATACAAATAGTGCAAAATTTACTCGAATATGGAGAGTCCATTAAGTACCAGCAAATTTAAAAACGGGTAATTTTTTTTTAGTAAAATAATACACTCAGGTGATAGCTAAAGGTCCAAACTTTTTCAATATATTGCTATGTTATGCTAGCTGATAAATTTATTTAAATTATCGTATTACTATTTTGCCCTTTATTTTTAACTTTCAATTCAAATCCGTATTTTACAATATTTTTAATGAAACTCTCTCAGGTGGTTCGCAATATCTAGTAACCCAATGATTGATTTGTCAAATTCTCTTTGTTTAATTGCAAGTTGATTGACTTTCAAAAAAATTGACAACTAACGTCAAATTAATCAAAATTCAGAACGAATCTCAAGGTTTTTACAATAAGATCTAATATGTAATTTCTTTCACCAATCTATTTTGTAAGTATGAAATTTAATTATATTTTTTATACCTTCTTACTGGTTATAGCTTTTTAAATGTTTCATTTAACCTTTTAAAAACACAAACCTGATTTAACACTTTGCTTGTTGATACTGCCAAAATCCTTCTAAGCTGGATCCTCACTCCGACTGCACTCAAACACCTGCTGAGTCCTTATCCAAACGGCATCACCTACGATGAATGTAAACTCCCAGCCTCACCTTATTGCCATCCAATTCAAAACTTCCACATCCTATACTGGATTCCTGTCGTTGTCCCCTGCTGCTGTTAACTTCAAGTCTCCTAGCTCCTGTACTGGATTACTGCGGCTCCGATCCCTCTCTGGTAAGTGTCAGCATAAATCTTGTTCCAAATATGAATTTGTCTCTTTTTTTAGATGGTCCTACGTCTTAAATGATACCCACAGGTTTCCCAAAAACAATTCGCTGCACGTACTAACCTCTTGTTTGTGTCTTGTATTCCATTTCCAATGTATTATCAATAAATCCAATTCTCTTCATATAATGTAATCTTATGTATTGATTATTTATAATTCACTGCATTGGTTCAATCTCTTCACCGATTGTATTCCTTTATAAGTTCCAATTTATAATATTATACCTCCACCAAGTATATTTGTTTACAGCCTTTTTAAATAGTATTTGATCAAATAATTACATAAAGTAAGGCATAAATTCTGGTTTTTTATTTTCCAAATTCGTTATATTCAAAATTACATGTCTGTTTTTTATGAGTTGTTTCAGTAACTAATTAAACAAATTACAAATTATTACTATTAGACACGATTCTTGTTGCCTCCTATCTACACTTTTTTATATAATCAAAACAGATATTTTATTTTAATTATCATAACAGATACATTTTAGTAGTAACCTTGGTATTTATTCCTATTCAGAATTTTCTTATTACAGATTAAGTTTGAGTAATCAATCATTATGCTATTATTTGACTAACCAATAATAAGAAAGTTAATTTCATTATACTTTAACATGTATTTAGATCCATTAATTTGCTTATATCTGACTTCCAAATTTATTTGACTAAACTGTTTCTTTAGTATTCATATTTAAATTATCAAAGAATATAGTGTATCATAACAATATTTATTTGTCTTAAATATTTTGCAAGGGGACGTCTACACAGCTCATAGAAAAGGCGGCATTAAAAAAAAATTTTTTTGTTCGAAATGAATGTGTTTTATTGCACGTTTCGGGACTAATATTGCCTTTCTACGTAATTTAATTTTGGAATTATGTATTTCAGAAGTTGGCCAGATACTAGAAGAACAATTATGTGTGATGTTTAGCATCATATAAAACAATAAAAAAATTTATTTTCAATCGACTTTTTTTAAATTTTGAACCACTGTGCGTATGCGCCGTGGACTAGTAGCATAAACAAGTCATAGAAATAGCTGTCGGATGGATGATTTAATCAGTGTTAATATAAATGCGTAGCAGAAACAGTTTTTCGCGCGTAGATTGGCATTAGTGCTAAAGCAAATGCGGTGTAGAAACAGATATGCGTTACATTTATTATTAGTTAACGTTGCCTATTACAAGAAAATATAGCCATTGGTTGGTGATGCGCGTGTAATCAAATTGGCTTTTTAATTGAGTAGATATTAGAAGATACTATTTTCAGCTCAGTACAGGTAAAAATCAACTTCTGATCCGCTTCAACTTTTCCTTAACTAGGACTGAGGTAAATAAGGTAAGAGAGATCTCATTGTTATTAAGCTAGCTGGGAATAGTAAAGGGAAAAAGTAATTAATAACATGTAGCGGCTTAGGAAACGACTTGTTGATTTCCAGTAGTTCTAAATAAAACAATTATCTAAATAATAGTTTTAGTTGTCATATGATAGATTCTCTTACAACTGTTATTAATTTGGGGGAATTATTAAAGCGAGTTTCGTGTTCTTGTAATTGCTTATAGATTGGTTCGTATGTTTCTTATGAAAAATACGCAGAATTGATGCTGAACATTACAGTATGCATGGCAACTGTTTTGTGTTTACTCCAGTATTTCCCCAGAAAACAACGAAACACCTGTTTGTCGTAAGGTTTAACAACACATCTGTACTTAAGAAACTTCATGTGTGTATATGTAGTTGATTAGGATTAAATGAAAACGATGTTTTATGATTTTATAATTTCTTCTCTTTCTCTAAGTATTTCTAAATTCAATTGGATTTTTAACATTATTGTTGCAAAAGGTTGAAACTGGCGGATAGCACCTATGGACGAAAGGTATCATATTCGGTTGGTCCATTCAAACAATTTACTCTTGAAATACCATCCATCTTTATATCTTGGATAGGATGGTAACCTGATGTGAATTATATTTCCGTCGACTGTTTCAAAGTCTTTCGATAACCAAAGCTTCTGTATCGTCACTTCGATGATGATGGTTCCTCTTCACGTTCCTTCTCTGATTCCCAGTTTGACTATCGCATTGGCATATAATTTTGTACACGATGTTGAACAATTTTCGCGCTTGTTGTAGGTACTACTTATACTTGGCTATTCCCACAAAAATTGCTGTAATTAAGAAAGGTCTTTTCGCAAATATGCTTCTTACATATACTGTAATGATAATGAACGCTCTAGTAGTTTAAACTTTTCAAAAATTCAGTTTTTAAATTTTACTGTTTACAGAAGAACAAAATAGAGAAAAGACAACGACGCGCGACGGTAGTATTTCGTTTATATTTTCTATATTTGAACCGACTCTTATGTATTTGTGACAAACTTGATGCAAGCTTTTTGTGCAAAGAACTTAACATCTGCAAAATATGTAAATCAATTTGTCTTATCAACTATGTTCATATTTGATTAATTTTTGGTATGAACATAAAAATCTACGAAGGAAGCACACGCAAGTTCTGGCAGTTTAGTTAAGCAAGCTTGAAAGTATTTTACAAACTTGATTGTTACCACCCATATAATTTACTGCGCATTAATCGGCCAAGCTTGTTAGACACACTTGATGCAAAATATTTTAATGGATGGCGTTTGGCATTCAACATCTGTCCCTTCAAGTCCATATTGACTCTTATGCAAATTCGTTTAAAGCAGTAAAATTATATGTATGTATAGAGGTCGGAAATGTCAGATTAACAAGGTTATGACAGGTTAGTAAAATAAATATAAGACTCATGGACGAATTTGTTTCTTGGAAAACTTGGTACAAATTTTATGTAAAATTGGTGTTGAAAGCATGTTTGTTTGACAAACCACAAATTTGTTTGTTAGCATTGACTTTAATTTGTTGCATATTTTAACATTAATTTGTAGGTGTATGAAACGTGGCATATTTTTTCATTAAGTCGATACTAAGATTCGTGCATTGTATAAAATTCTTCAGATTTTGGTTGTATGCCATTATTTATATATATATATATATTTCGGGATATACTCTGTGTTTATAACATATTTACAATGATAACACCATGCATATACACTAAGCATATTCTAAAGCTAACAGCTATCTACCCGATTCCCGCGCGCCAAGCCTCCCTGTTCCATGCCTGATCCTCTTCTAGATTTCTACTTGCCATTGCCTGTCTGATTCCCTCGTTCCATTATGCCATTATTTATTTAAAATATTAAGATGTTTTTCGATTAGCATTTCTAAATATAACAAACTCAAGTTCAAAAATAAAAACTTTTCTAAATTTGTAGAAGGTATAAATTTATACGATTTTATAATACCATCAACTTGTAGTATTCTAGGGTTAGTAAAAGCTCGTAAATTAGAAATCTTCATTTTGATATAGCTGGTTTTGACGGCCCTATTTGCACCCTTTTAGCACGAAAGTACAGACATAAATCCTCTTACGATTATTATAAAAACATCATTAAATTTCATAAATTTCCACCCGAAAACCAGCAGCGAGCCACAGGTGGTTGTCGAGGATGCGGTTTTAATGTAATTCACTTACTAGTTTTTAATCGAATTAATCTGCCGTTAAAGGCCCAATAAGCCAATAGACTGCGATTGCAGCTTTACCAGGGCCGAGAGAGTGTGGAATTAAGCAAATAAATCTCATCCCACTAAGTGCCGATTTTCTTAATTAAAAAAAGGGCGGCTCGGCGAAGAAAAATTCTAGGCTGCTTCATTAAAACTTGGGAACTTGTTAAGTATCGAAAATTGATAAATCCGGATTCCCATCGCCTTAAAATAATCTGGCCGGCAACAAAAGGAAGTGTTTTCTGCAACTTCGCTTAGAGTTTGCTGAATTTAAATTAGTTAACTTTTAATGGAGTTGCCGAAAAAGTTTGTTTTGTAAATTACATAATCATAATTATTATTAGGTTTCGTTTATGGAAATTGAAAGCTTGACGATAATATTGTTTGGTTTTTGCATGGAAAAACTAGAGATAAGTGCCACTTCATAACTATTGTTGATCAATCGCTTAATGAACGTACTTCCTTATTTTACGTTCAGGTGAGTGCGCCTCATTGTTTAAGTTTTCGTAAGCGTTTTATTGTTTTCAATAAATTCAATTTACGGCGTACTAAATCAAGGTTTCGCAAGGCAACTAATGAATTTATGACATCATTACAAAAATGGACGTAGCGTATAATTTTTATTGTTAACTGATAACGTCCGTAACGCCAAAGAATCGTAAAGGTATCTAAAACTCCGTAAGAAAAAGAAGATAAATCCATATAAGCAATCTTGGTAAATAACAATTTCAGTAGATTATAGCTCTTTATATTATAAGAAAATTTTAAATTTCTTAAATCTTTAATAATTATTATATTAACAGCCAGTCTTATAAAAGCCACCAATCTGACGTTAACTTTAATTCGCTGAAGCGCATCAAAATTTGTTTACTATACTAATGAATAGTAAACAAATTTTGATGCGCTTTTGTTTATTTTAACAGCGAATTAAAGTTAACGTCAGATTAGTGGCCTTTATAAGACTGGCTGTTTAGTGTCCCACATTGTCAAATTCTGAGTAACTGAACTGAATTGATTGAAAAAGCCCAGGCAGTTCATCTGCACTGCAAAATTTATATATTTCAGAATTACAGAGTGGTTTCGATACCCAAGTTTTTAAGCAAGTGGGAAGAGGGCGCCAGTTGCAAGTTGTGTGGATTGAGCTTCGCACCTCAAACTAAAATAGTTAAAACAATAACCGCAAATACTTGAAATTAATTACTTGAGTAGCTTACTAACCTTGAATGATCAGTAATCGGATTATAAACAACATAAACGTTTAAAAAAACATTGTTTGGTTTATTTTTTCTTATTAATATTCGATTATCATAGACGAGGATGGACCTTAGAAGCCGTATAAATTTATTAAAATATATATGTTTGCGGTTATATAGCAAACTCACTTTGATGAATGTTCAAGTGAAGTCAGTGAATTGTATTTTTCTACTACTCACTTCATAAGTGATAATTATTGCTAATGATTAGTGAAACGTGTGAAGACCATTGTTGCTAAGCATCTAAGTATCGCTAAGCCCGTAAGTACAGCTCAATAAAATAACAGTTTAGCAGATTTTGATTGACAAACTAGACGTAGAAAATATTTACTTATTAATGCATAGATCTACTCACTGGTTTGAATTATATTAATACGAAAAAGTATTTTGGAGACCGATAGGCGGGTATAGTAGATCCTATATTGTCCTTTATTTGCGGCAGTAATGCAGAATCAATGTTAATAAAATAAATGTAAGATACACCATGGGTTTAAGCATACGTACTTATAGTTCAAAGGTCAAAAGCTTTACAAAGTCGCCATATCAAGTTCGAAAGACGAGATCTCTGTTTCAAAGTTGAGATTTTTACTAAAAAGTTGACATTTTGACTTTAAAGTTCGATCTATTTGCTTGAAAATATCTAATTTAAATCTCTACTACTACATATTTTTTCATTACGTCCTTTCAGATTTATCGCCGCCAATTTCAATTTAAAAGAGATCTCTCTGCTTAAAAAATTTAGATTTCTGTTTATAAAGTCAACATCTATAATTTAAATTCGTTATAGTAGCTGCTTTAGACGCTTAAAATTTGTACTCTTACAGGTCTCTCAAGCTTAAAAGTAGATATTTCTAATGTAAAAGTAAAAACTTCTCTCTACATTTGCACCATCCCTCTTCCCATTCAGCTATGCATTTCTAGTTTTAAAAATGTAGAATTGTACAAAGTTGTGATCTCTGCTTTGAAGATACGATTTTTTACTAAAAAGTTAAAATGTTCTACTTTAAACTTCGATATGTTTACTCAAAAAAAAAAAACAAAATTGCTACTTCTATTCTATTGAACATTAAAAGACTACCTAATCTAATGTTAAAAACGTCTTTCTCATATTTCCGCGTCATGTTCTTTCGGATCCATCGTAGGTAATTTTAATTGAAAAATGAATATCTCTACAAAGTCGTGATTTCTACCTTAAAAAGCGAGGTCTCTGCTTTAAAAGTTGAGCTACTTTAAATTCCGTATGTTTACTTCTTATCAAAAAGTCAAAATGTCTACTTTAAAGTTCGGCGAAAACTTCAGTATAGCGTCGCCACTGGGGTTGACGTTTGCCGCCCAAGCGCAGAAAACTCCCGGAAAGCAGACAAATGATAGAACATCGTGTACTACGTACACACAAATCTTAAACTACAGCTAACCTAAAATTATAGCTGCCAGACCAAAAGATGTACGTATATGTGTGTGACTGGGGACGCTATATTGAAGTTTAGCCAAAGTTCGTTATACAAGATGCAAAAATCAGTGTTACAACCTCAACGAATAAGAAAAAAGAGCATGCAATGAGGCGTATACATATAATTTTTTATACTGAATTAGGTACTGTTGGAAAAAAATATTGTAAGGTTCATAAAAGGGAGTTTCTGCAAGAATTGGAGGAAGGAGATATTTGCATCATATGTTTCAGGTTCGAAATATTATTTGAAATCCTTCAGAGCAGTAGTTTTCGAGAAAATTACGTAAACGGACAGGGAAGGATAAAAAAAAATGGTATTCAAAAGTACAGATTTATACTTTATAGTTTTCCATTAATATAGATTTCTAGGCGAAGAATCTGCTATAAAATGTCGAAATCTCTAATTTACAGAAAGAAACCTCTAAATCAAACTTAGAGCTTTCTGATGTAGATGTAGTTCTTTTTGTTTCGTTAAACCTATTCTGAATATTTCTATTTTAAAAATTGATGACTTTATTATTAGAATTTATAGTTAAGTAGCAGACATTTTTAGTTTAAAATGATGAGTACTATATATAGTTCATATTCCTAGTTTGGAAACCGAGAGATATGTGCTTTAAATTTGAAGATCTTTACGTTTTAGATGTTTTCTCTAGAACCCTGACAGATATTTTTAGTTTCAAAGCGGGGACTCTACATTGAAAAGTCGAGATGTCTACTTTAAAACATCCAGCTTTTTAGTTTAAAAGTATGTTACTTTAAAAAATCTTTAAACTGAAAGTTAATGATTTCAAGGTAGACATTTTTTATTTTTTATCACTATTCAGAACCGTTACTTTAAAAAGTTCAAATTTTGAATAGAAAAGTAATAGATTTCTAAATTAAAATTAAACGCGTATTTGGTTTAAAAATAAAAAAAGTCTACAGTGTTTGTTACAACCCTCCAGGATTATAGTGCAGTTAAGTAGATAAGTAGAGGTCTCTGCTTGAAAATAGAGAGCTCAACAACAAGTCCAGATCTCTAAATTACAAGTATTTGTCTCCAAATGCTTCTGCAGAAATGACAAATTTGTAGAAGAATGACACATCAATAGGTACTGAGATTTAAATATTATAAAACTTATATTTGATTTTGCGACTTGCCGTACTTTGTACGATTGTTGAAACAGAATTAACAAAATTGTGAAGCTTAAAACTTAAAAATTAAAACATTGGCGATGTGTTGATATTATAAAATTTTTATTATTACAACCCTCAAGCGGGTTCTAAACTATGTCATGATTTAATCAGTTGAATTTTTCAAGAACTGATTAGAACAAAAATGTGTTGCGGGGGTAATATAAGTATTTGTAATTGTGTTTTCCACTCGACTTTTCGGCCCCGTTGGACAATTTTCGCATCGCGTGCATAAATCATCCACTTTTTGCACTTGTATAAATAAATATTATTCATGGCATAACAATTGCTTTCCCGCAAATCCTTGCAGGTTAATGCATCGCTTTAAAATTTCATTTTTGAGTTTTTGTTTCTGCTTCCACTAAATTACTAATGGTAAAATTATGAGTTTTGATTGTAAATAATTTGATAAAGGCTCGGTGCGTAGTCTAAAAGTTAGATCTCTATAGCTTACTACACCATAAAATACAAGGAAGAAGAACTTCTGGCATTTTTAATGCAAAATCAGCAATTATTGTTTGAACTAAAATTGAGAGATCTTATTGAAACATAGCTAAACTAAGGTAAGTTTTAATATATTATAGTTTACTGGTTTTTTTTGCAAAACGCAGGTATAATAAATATAGCATATATCTAGAAAGTATCCGAAAACGGAATTTTGTATTTACTTTTGTAAATAAAATCCAAACTGTCACACAAATATTTAAATACCTTTTCTAATTTAATGCAAAAGTCTTTTCTAGAGTTTATCAGATTTCTCCTCACGATTGTGGAAATGTTTTTGACAAAGAAAAATAAAAAAACCTACATGACCTACAATCCGAATGGTTCGACATCTTGCAGGCATTCAGGTCTCACGCTTTTCCGGAACAAAATTACAACATTTTAATACACTGTCCTGCAGTACAGTCTGGCTAGGAGATATTGACAAGCGTCTTCGGAAAAATCTAGTTTTAAAAAATGTGGGTTCTAGGAACGTTTGAAGATCTGAACTATTTTAAATTGCAAGAGATTAAGAGAGCAAAATAGAATTTTACGTGATTTTTTAAGTTTCTTTAAAATACAAAACTGTATGTCTAGTTTCATTTCATGTAGCTTTTAGTTGATAAATTTTAATGTGACCCTTAATTATTTATTTCTTTGTTTGTATTGAGGGTAATATCAACTTATTTGTAGAATTTTACACCCTTTTAGTTAGAATTACAGCTTTTACGACTTAATTCAAAATTGGAAAAAGCAGTAG
Source organism: Agriotes lineatus (assembly GCA_940337035.1). Classification (NCBI taxonomy): domain Eukaryota; kingdom Metazoa; phylum Arthropoda; class Insecta; order Coleoptera; family Elateridae; genus Agriotes; species Agriotes lineatus. The sequence goes on along the minus strand of OW679194.1, from coordinate 261,886,173 downwards.
AGGATTAAAGAAGATTTTGAAATTTTCCTATCCCTTATTTTGGAATTGTAAAAAAAACTAACTTGGGGTCTTCTATCAAATTTTCTAGTTTTTTACAGCTACCTGAGTAATTTTGTTTAGTATAAAATTGTTTTGAGTTTTTCGACGTAATGCCCAGGATGAATAATTATAAAACGTTGAACGCCTGTAATTCCATAAAAAAGCATTTTCTTACAAAACTTGCAGAGATTAAAATTATTTTGCCTACGTTAGGAATATTCCATTGTAGTACCCCTCCCCCCCCCCTCACTCCCCCTTTCATCTTACAATTTAACATAGTAACTGGGGGTTTTGTTGTACAATGAAAATATCTATCCATCAACATTTAAAAAAGTTTTTTTGTCGTTGGGTTGTTCTGAGATCGCTTCCCATTATTGGCAATTTTTAATACTCTTTAAGGGTTGCCTTCGGCTTTTGGATTCGTTTCACTCCCTCTTGATTCAGTACTGTTTTGCACATGTGTTATTAAGTAAAACAAAGTAGTTTTACGAGTTGATACAGCTACTGCAACAGATACAGCCTAGAAGAGTAGTTTAATTGCAAAGCTACCAACTGCCCCAAATAAAGTCGAATTAAAGCGTTTGTAAATAAATCTTAGTAACTCATTACCAAATAACATTTTATGTTCGTAGTATGTTACTTATTCTTTAGTCTTGAAACAGAATTTTAGTAACATGGAAAGTATCTATTGAACTGTGCAAAGATAGAAACCCAATTTTACAACCACAACTTTAGGTGAACATTTTAGCTGTTGGCAACTGTGGATAACTGTTTTCCATTAATATTAAATATGAATTTCTACATATTAAATAGTGAAGTTTAATAGCAACTGTTAGCACGCGCTGTTTATAATTGAGGATGCTACAATGTTTCTGTTAAAATAATATTTCCAAAAATGATTAAATCCAACTGGATCCAATTCTATTAGATCGATTTTTTCAATAGAACCTTGTTTGGGCTACAGCCCTACTTGTTAAATCAAACTAAGTTAAGAAGCACTGGCGATGTCTAAATATTGTGAGATTCTCGATGTGACAAACTCAGTAAATAACTTAAGATTTTTATTAGTTGTAAAACCTTAACGAAATTAGAATCAACTGAATCATTAGTAATAAAGTTAATACTTGTTAGCGACAAAATGAATAATAAATTGCATTGCAAACACACATTACATATTGACGTATTGACATACTATAAAAGATTGAATTCCTCAAGCAGGCCCCGAATCATGGGCCAATCACTTTAATTGGTTGAAAAAATATTAGATCTAAGCATATCCGTGCAGAAAGTATAAGTAGATCTAGTGGAAGTGCTAGAAAATTTGCATGAGCTACAACCTGTTCTTAAAAGAGTGAAACTGAAATCATTAAAGCCGCATGGCTGCAATTCAATATTAAATACACATAATTGTAAATACAATTCAACCTTTTAAAACTCAAGATTTTAGCTTAAGAATTAATGCTGATTGGAACAAAAATCGTACGTCTTGAACGTTAAATAATAATTTTAAAAACACTTGTGGTGTAATACTATGTGATCAGTACTACGTTTAACAAAATTAGCAAACATTTTTGGTAAAACCAACAATCTACAGATTTTATAGGTTTAAAAGCACACATCAATATTATATTATCACGTCTAATTGTTGACTTAAAAATGCACCCTTAAAAAATATCCAGGGCAGCTGTAGTGCAGCTTGGCAGAGAAGATTCCATAGAATTAAAACTGTTACCTTCTGGGTTGGTGCTTAAAAAGGGTAAAGTCACGATTTAAAGGTTAAAATATTGTCTTAAAAATACCGGAGTAGCGTTAATACTATGGGACTATTAATAGCAAGTTTGTATCACAGATCCTCCGGCAGGTCTTTAATTATGGCTCATTTAGTATAATTTATTGAGTAAAGATCAATACAAGCCTTAATGACAACTGGATGGCATCAAATCGAATCTTAAGCCGTGAAATTCAAGCTAAGCTTCAGAGTTCCCTACTGTTTGTAAACTAGAATAATAAAAAGCGGCTTAAAAGTTAAAAATGAATTTCAATACATCAACACTATGAGAATATTGGTTAGGTCATATGCACTTCACAGACTACACACCCTCAGGACGATCTGAGTTATGTCATTATGTCATTAAGTATTGCAACAAATTTAGAACTGAAGATGGATTTCTAAAATAAAATCACAAGTATTTTGAGTACGCTATCAATACAAAATGTTAAAAACAACTGGATTTAAGAGTAAAGTTTGAACCGAACTTCATTTTTGAAGTTAATACTTGTTAACATTAAAATTAAACGAATGTGCCACCGGAAGTTAAATCATAATTTCACAAATACCACCCTGAGGGCGTGTAAAGTCATTTCTAATTTCCAATTTGCTTAAATCTCAAAGAAATGGAAGCCAACTGTTAAATTGAAACTTAGCAGCAGCTTCAATTGAATCCAAACTGTCGGTTTCAGAGTTAATGACTCGTTTTATGTTGCTGTTCCGAAAATATTAAATCAGAGAATGGCATTTACAGCACGGCTTATGATGTAACAGCTATTGTGATCGTTTTTACAGTTCTATAGTAACACGCCTAATCAATTTTCAGGCTATTTTAACATTCTTCTGTACGACAGAGAACTTACAGAGATTATTCTGATTTCAAAGGATCTAAGACGGCGTCGGCTAAGTCCAAGAAACAATCGACGCACATTCACATGTCAGGGGTAGAACCTGTTGATTGTGGCTGCGGTGCCAGCGAAGGGCGGCGAAGCAATGAGCAAAACGGGAAGGTACGAACCTGTGCAAGAGCGTGCATCGTGCACGCGTCGCGGATCCACCTGTTTCACCTGCCACACTCACAACACACACCGAACTACTAGCGTGCGCGCCATGCCTGTACTCTATATATCGGCCCCACCACCCTTACTAGGGGGTGCTGATTATCAGCAGCACCCCAAGTCGCAGGCGGCGGCGGTAAACAAGTGCCGATCGCGAGGCATCCGCTCCCCGCTGTGCGATTTTCGTGAATTACGCGCCATCCTCGTTCCAGTAAATGGAAATGACGCGGCGGCAGCCTCTGTCGGCAAACTTCTCTCGCGGATGGCTATTTATTTACTTGTATACATTTGTAATTGGCTGATATCCTTAGATAACCTGCGTAATTGCCGGCCGCGGCGGACGGAGACGCGCTCGCGGCTCATCCTAGCAGGCCGCGAGACCTGCAAATATTTTGATTATTTTGTTTACTAAGCTTCGTGACAGGCGAAAATGGCTCCGATTCATTTTTGCCGGTCGCCGTGTACGCGCTCTTAAATCTGCTTAAGTTCAGCGTCGGACTTGCCCATTGTGCCTTAGTCTATAAACCCAGAATGTGAAGTTTGGGTGAGAGGTGGAAGATCGGTAGTTCAGCAAGTAATTTAAAACTCCATTCTTCGTGTATGGGATACGGGGTGTCCATATTTCGTTAGTTCTGCAGGTTCCCTAAAATTGTCATGTCTTGATTTCCTCTGTGTACTATAGTTCGATCGGCATACCAACATTTTAAATAATTTGTAATACATTTTATGTTTAATATTCAAATTTTGGAAATGTTAGTAAACAAATAGTAAGATTTTTGCTTAGTAAACAGGAAATATTAAGATGGGGTTACTGTATACAGGGTTTTTGTAAATCTCTGCCCAGACCATAACTTTATTAATAATAGAGGCATCGTTTCAAACGTCGGTATACAGTCTGCAAATTGTCATACATAAATTTACATCACGCCCTCCTGTTTTTACTTCCTTTTACAAAAGGAAGTATTGGATTCACCCCAAAAATTCGAAATTGAGTTTTCAACAGATCTTCACGTTTTAGAGTCCTCTGAACTCAAAAAACGTTTTTTTTTCATTGGTCTGTGTGTCTGTCTGTCTGTGTGCCTGTCTGTCTGTGTGTCTGTCTGTGAGCAGAATATCTCAAAACGAAAAGAGGTATGGCGTTAAAACTTCATATATACGTTTTGTGTACTATGTAGATGCGACAGCAAGCTTTTGAAGAAAATCGCATAACCGGAAGTAGGTGTTTACTCTTGTGATTTTTCAGTTTCTTTCGATGTTTTCAAAACCAGCTCAAACCATTTTTTTTAAACTTTACATTTTTATTACATTTTTAATGTGTATTGATGTGAAATAGGTGACTTTCCAGGACCTGTAAAATGGGTTTATTTTGTTCTTTTTTCAATTTTTTTATTAACTTCTATTTTAAATAGAATACCCGGTATATTATTACATTTTTAAATTCAGCTTAAAATTCTAGAGAAAATATGTCTCTTGAACTAACTCTCTATTTTGTACCGTTTCTGTAGAATTTGTAATTTTTGAAAATTTTTGACAAATGCTTAAAAATTTAAAATCATTTTTTGGCTAATTATAAGAAAACTGTAAAAGGAAGTTGTATGCGTGTATCACACCAGATTTTTTCTATAGTGATACCTAACTTTGGATTCTTAAATGGAACATCCCGTATATTTTTAGATATTTGAAATCAGCTAAAATGATTTATTTATAGCATGCTCATACAAACATTTTTGAACTTTTTTTAAATAAAAAATTTGATTTAGGTGTCTAAAGTGGTAGTGATTTATGTGAAACCATTGACAATCGAACAAGAAATGCACAGCAAATTCGACTCCGCCCTAAATGTTCTTTATGGCCGAATTACCCATCAAATAATTGAAAACCAAGTTTCTTTGAATGGAACAATATTATTTTTGAATCGTGTTTTACGTATTTCGGATTTTTTAAAAGCCACTTTTAAATGAAATGAAGAATATGGTACATCATTAAAAAGTTCATTTATTGTATTTTTCAACTATTTAATGGAACTCATATTGCCATAATTCAGTCATGAGGAACTTGTAGGGATAAGTGGAGTTTCGCATTTCTTGTTCGACTCTCAATGATTTTGCGTAAATCACGGCTTACTTTAGGTAAATAAAACATTTTAATTTAAAAAAATAATGAGTTTTTAAACTTTAGTTTAATCATAAAGCATTTCTAGCGGTAATTTCAAATATCTAAAAATATACGGGGGTGTTTCATTTAATAACCAAAGTCGAGTATCAGTACTTAAAAATGGGAGGCATGGCTTAAATTGGTTTTCCCGCTGCTGATCATGTAAGTCAGTGATACAGTCTTAGTAACAAAACGTGTAAGTCGGTGATTATATTTGTTTGCTGCTTTTTCTTGACAACGGAACTTAATACTATTATTAAGTTCCCAGGATAATAAAATTAGCAAAGCAAGATGCAGATTTAGACGTTTTGTTTCTAAATTGCAAGTGTTTATGTGACATGTGACACTCATAGGTAACACGACTCACGAAAATTAATCCTGGTGACAGGTGACAAACCAAACGATTTTTTCAAACATCTAGGAAAATTTTGATAAGCAGCGGGAAAAATATAATAAGATAACTCGGAATGTATCGCCTATTAACATTTTCGGCAGGCAACAAGCCGTGACTTCGTCTTGGCTTGTACTTGCCTACCTCAAATGTTAATAGGTGCTTACATTCCTAGTGACTTAAATAGCTATTAGGAAGGCGTTATGCGATGGGTGGTATCTGTTTGGATACCTTTGCTCATATTGTCGTACTGCTCGATCCGCCGCTCCTTGGCATTCTCCCAAAATCAACATCATATCAGTTTTTTCTTCATTTGAATACATTGCGAATGCTATTACAGTTTTGACAAAATGAAATTTTATTTAAGTAACAAAACGGTAGTTGACATTTGGGTTCCCAAAGCTTGCTTAAAATTAAAATAATTTATTATTTAAAAAAAGTAAAGGTCACTATGCATTGCATGCACCTGTAAGAAGTGTTGCCTACAAGTATGTTACACGATAAAAAAAATCACCCTGTATAGTGTGCCCCACTTAAGAGTAAACACAACACTCTTATATTATTTTAAAATTCAAATTGAACTAATTGTTTTCAAATATATTGTAATGAAATGATTAATCTAGCACCACTATCAGGTGTCTCTTTACTATTTACTTATTTATTTTGGTATTAAAATAATATAAGTTAAAATTACCGGCAAAGATCTTAGTACACCCACAATTCTCAGTTTATATTTTTATTGCTGTGCTCAAACTTTGCCTGTCAGTAAATTAAGGCTGGTTATAATGAACTGTAATGATTAATCGCACAAATAAAATGGTTGAATGCCCCTCTTTCTATTTTATTTAACTGCAATACTGATTACGCTAGCTCTCTGCATACAAAACTTCTTATCTCATGAGTTGGATTCATAAACGGACTCTATTCTCAAATTTTAGGTTATTTCTCTCAACGTAGCTCGTTATTAGTAGATAAAATTCACACTCTCGTAAATTGACAGATGAACACAAAGTGGTTTTTGCGTACAGCGTGAAATTGAACGTTTAAAATTGTAATATCATGAGTACGCATCAGGTCAATTATTTGAATACTCCCGCTTGGCAACTATTAAAACATCGCCTTGATTGTTTTTTAGGGACGGGAATTGAACTTTTGGAAAAACGCTGGTCCTCTTAGGCAAGGTTTAATCTTTGATTTAAGTCGTTTTTCCGAACTCTGTAGCCGCTCCCCTAGGGAGTGTTATTCTACTATTAATTGGAAATTAGATTTGATAATATTTACCATAAATAGAATAAAATTTTATTACATAAATTACAATCTAATATTGTCTTAAAATCTAAAATATTGTCTTTTTGTTTATAACTAATTGTTCCATAGCGTTGCACTCACAAACGTTTTAAATTTCACTGCTTTGCTTTTGCACTATGTTTTTAATTATTAACGCACTGATATTTGATTTCTGCACTTTTTATGTCTCTTGCTTCTTTTCTGTTGCCTCCATTCAAGAATTGCTTTTGGCAATCTTCTAGATTTGTCTTCATCTTGCTTTACCCTTCAGCTTGCTCACAATTTTCACATTCCTTTGCTTTTATTGATAACTATGCTTCTTTTATGCACGTTTGGTCTGGCTTTATATGTGCACAATCCTATCATTTTAATTATATTACTTTATTCAAAAGCCAATTTAACCCTCTGAAATATACTGTTTTTCGCATCTCATAATCAATGCATTTAATATTTTTATTTTTGTTAAAATTGCAATTATATAAAATATCCTAACTCTGTGTATTGACTCGGTTGAATATTTTGCACTGCGAACAGAGCCAAGTTGTGGGCTTAATACCATTTCAATATTGCTGTGGTCTAATAAGTTTTATTATATTTTATGTAAAATAATTATTGTTCTGAGGATTTAATTAAAATTGGGCTCTAAATTTTACCTTTTGTTTATTTGAAAATAATCTGCAATTACCATTATGTTTATCACGTTTGTTTATAATGTTTGGCAAATACTTAATTTCAGTCAAATGAATTTTATATTAATTATACTGTATGTTTACAATATAAAATTTTCTAATTAGTTGTTCAATTGAATTCAATTTTTATTATTTCTAAGTAGCAGATACATTTTTTTAATACTGCTTTCCTTTTATATTTGTTCGATTTCTAATTGAAATTGAATACACTTACTTTGTAATTTTCTGTCTTCGAGCTCTTTTATCTTCTCTGCTTTCCAATTCTCTTCATCTCAGCAACAGATTTTTGTCTTGTAGTTGCCAGCAATTTTTTAGTAGTGTTAGTTTATGCACTCACTGAGTTTTTATTAATTTTGCACTTAATTTTCTCGTAGATAACTATTTATACGTATGAAATTATGTATCTGTACATACCAGTATAATATTCATAGAAAATTTACCATTAAATTCGGCTTTAAATTTGGACTTGTCAATCTCATTCAATAAATTTTTACACACCATTTGTTCTGTTATTTTAAAATACCCTCCAAAACAATTGATTTCCATTCTTAATCGTTATTACTTTTCTAGTTGTTATTAATCATAATTTTAGGTTAACAGTTTTTAGTTGTGAATGTCTCTAACCGCGACATCAAACCTTTTATAAATCAAATATGTAAGAATTAAACTTTTTGTGTTACATTTTATTATAATAGTTACTTTTTTCAGATAAATCTTGACTCATTTGTATTACAATTGCAATCATAACTGGACTATTTACAAGTGAACTGCAAATACCATTGTAGGAAATAGAAATCCCAATGATAAAACGAAACGATCACAACCCATATCCTTTAGGGTAGTAGTTATTAAATGCTGTATTATTTCATGATCATATCAATATGTATCCTCTTTAGGTATAGAAACCTTCAGATGGTTCATATTCACCGGTTAGCTTACAAATAAACTAATCAAATTAAATGAGGGCTTTTTTAACATTATCATAATGATTGAGGTTCAATACAAAACAAATTCGGCCGGCTATAATTTCATTTTTTTATTAACACATGAAAATATTTACAATCTACTTTTAGAGACACATAAATGAGTAAAATAAATTGCGAAGAACAAATAGCACAACATATATCATCATCATCGTTGGCACTACAACCCTGGGTAGGTCTTGGTCTTCACAACATATATTGTTATGTTGTAATGCACCACGTTGGGCCACTATTATGTTTTGATATGCTAACACCTCTTCGGCTGCATAATCATTTATTATGTATAACATTTTACTTTAAGTTTGCTCTTTATTAATATAATGCCCCGTTAGTTAACTATAATTACTTTCAAATCAAGTGCTCTTATCTCAGGATGGTTCGCCAAAATCTAGTTCTCTATTAACTGAAGTTTTAAAATTGTATTTTCAAAAGCTTTGACTACTACTGACGTTTACTGTCAAACTTGACTTCTATAACCAAGTATTGACAATCGTATTTTACATTGACACACATATTAATCAATTCACTACGTAAGTACTATATCAAGTTGATTTTCTCACTTTTTATTTCTAAATGTTATTCAAAATGCTTTCATAAATTCTTTACACAAACCTTAATAACTTCTCTAGCCTTCACCTATGATGATCTGTGTACCCTCGAACTGCATCCGTCCTGTCAACAACTGCTACTACTCCCAGAATCCAGATTTGCTTCCTTCCAAACGTCACCGTCACACCAATCGACCCTTCGTAAGTTTCAGTATTATGAAAATCCAAATATAACCTAGTTTATTTTGCAAATAATCCTTTGTCTCCAACAACACCCACGAAAATATCCAAACCAACAAGTTAATTGTGACAACCTCCCTCAAATGTCCAAATCGTCATCCATACAACCATCAATGTCACCCATGAATACCAATTATATCTTGTATGTATCAATAAATCCAATTCTCTTCATATAATGTAATCTTCTGTATTGTTTATTTATAATTCACTGCATTGGCACAATCTCTTCACCGATTGTCTTTATAGGTTCCAATTTATAATATTATACCTCCACCAAGTATATTTGTTTACAGCCTTTTTAATTGGTATTTGATCAAATAATTACATAAAATAAGGCATAAATTCTGGTTTTTTATTTTTCAAATTCGTTATATTCAAAATTCCATGTCTATTTTTTATGAGTTGTTTCAGTAATTAATTTTCAAAACGAAATTTTCATTCCTGTTAGATACCATTCTTAATGCACACTGCTATATTTTAAATATTCTATTATTACATTTGTCAATTGTAACCTTGGCTTGAAGTTTTTTAGCATTTTCTGCAACCATCAATATTTTGAATATACAATTTCTAATGATTATTAAATTATCTCACCCATTGTGTCAATTAACTTTTATGATTCATATTAAATTTAACCCCAAATTTTTATCGACACACCTCAAAATTTTATTGTAATAATCTTCCAAATTTATTAGTTTTAAATATTTCTTTATTATGATTGATCACACTACCTCATGTATCATAATAATATACAACATTTAAGTTGAAATAAGAATTAATTAATTAAAATGTATTGAACATACATTAAAATGATGGAAGTTTTGATGTTAATAAAATAGTTATGTGATATAATGTAAAAAAAAGTAAAATTTAAACCGAATAGTAATTAAGTTACTAATTTTAGAGCACCCCCCCCCCCCTTCATTTCTGTATAGGTAAAGCATACAAGCTTAAGAAAATGAAAATAAGCAGTAGAACAATAATTTGTTAACTTATATAGCTGCGAAACCCCTTATAAGCTCATAATTGCATTTCTTTATATTATAAGAAAATTTGCAATGAAATTCAATTACCTGCTCAGTATATTAAAGATCCTGCGTGAAAACTGTTTACTTTAAGACTAAAAATCTGGTTATACTCAAATAACCAAATGGAAGCACAGTTTCGCTATTTAAATGAGTTTTACACCAGTCTGGCTGTTTTAAATAAAACAAAGTAATTAGAAGTGAATTAACGACAAGATAAGTCTAACATTTCAGCGAACCGTCATAAGATTAATGCGTAATACCGAAGTTACAATATATGCGGTAACTCCTATGATGACAGGGGCTCCCGGTTGTAAATACTTACAATGTAGCTAAGAACTATGCTACACCAGGTAACCATGAATTTGCTGTTGGTAACGTACGGTGTCTTATTTGTCGATTCTTCTACGGGCCTGACCTATTGACATGCAAGTACCATTGAGATGGAAGCTAACTAAAGCAAGAATTCTATTGATGGATTGACGTGAGGTACTTGTAATGTAGCATGCTGTGAGAATGCTTAATTATTTTCAATTAATATCAAGATATCAAAAGGGTATCATGTGATAACAAGTGTAAGAGAATAACGGGTGGCAGTAAATATTAGCAACCAAGAGGTTGTTTACAAGAGTTGAAAAGTTTCTATAATTTAAAGAATCTCAGTCAAAATATTCACATTAAAGGTCTAATAATACCTTTAATTGTGAGGATATAATTCAAATTTGATACGTGTTAGTAAGAATAGCCTTCTGCATGATCAAATACTGACCAAGGGGTCAATATTATTCTTCACATAGTGAGTTGGAGATTTATAGAAGCCATTTCAAGTGGTCATTGGTGTACAAGCCATCAGTTTAGTGAGTGTTTGTGTGTGGCATGCTGCAATACCGTTTTAAGAAAATATTAAACGGTCAAGTCTGTCTACAACGAGCTTTTATGGGTCCTCATCATCTCCAAGTAGGTGTTTGACGACTTCGATCAGTGTGAAACTGATATTAGAACCACATCGCAAGTATGAGTTCGGCTGTTGAAGGTTAGTGTATTATAGTAACAGTTTGGATACGGCAAATTTAGAATTTAAAACTTATATTTAGATTTAGAGAATCTTAGAATATTAAGTTTTCTAAATTAATATTGTGATTTGAGTACTCGACGTTTTCGATCTTTATAATTAGAAATTTATCATTTTGGTCTAGTTATTTTTTAAAAAAGTATTTAACCTTATTTACTGGAACTTTCATTTAATTAAATAATTTTGACAACTTTAATCTGACTATTAATTTGTAATGTCAATTCAAACGTTTAATACACTATAACAGTTAATTAGATTCAAACTCAAGTACTAAGAGTGTGATTTAAATAATCAAATTGATATTTATTTGGTCATTCAAAGTACAATTCATTAATACAGTTTATATTTGACATTAACTCATTCAGCTGGGAAGTAAAGAGAGTCTCAATTGCTAAATAAGCTGGCTAGCTGAGGTATATTTAAACATGACATAATTTCAAAGTCAATTATGAAAGTATGAGATATGTCAATATATGATTCAGTTGAAAGCAACAAGGTAAGTGAGAATTATATATATTATTATGGATATTACTTCTGTGAATTAAGCAAACAGGGTAGATATCACTAGTTTTTATTATACATAAAAACTCCTACAAAAGGGGTTGTGTAATATACTCCACGCCAGGTTTCTACGTAGCTAACTACCTAGAAAAAGCTAAAAAGAAATCCACGCGGTAAGAACTAAATTAATTCAATGTAGATAGATGCAAATTTCGTAAGCAAAAGCGACGTCCATCATCGTTTCAACCGACCGACCCAAATCAACATTCAATCATTAATGTAGTTGTCGACGTAGGTCTTCTTATTTCTTTCATTCTTATTATGTGTCCAAATCAAGTGATTTTGTTTTATTACATACACGATGTCAGACACTGCATATTTCATTTAGTTCTTTATCTCCAGAGTCCTTGTTCTTTTGGAAAAATTGGCTGTCTTTCCAACGATTGATTATAAACCAGGTGGTTGTGCAAATTTCCACAAAATACTATATACTTTCGAATTATATTCTGGTATCGATTAATTTTAACTAATCGGTTATATTAATTCACAAATCTTATTCCATAATAAATGAATAATTCTGGAAAATTCTCAAAGCTTCCAACGAGAACCACCTTTCGCTAAAATGGCCATGGCAAGACAAGGATTAAAATAAAAAAAAACAGTAATTTCCTTTTTATAAATTCCTTAAAGTTATCAATTAATTGTCAAGTACCCTACTTTACCGGCCAATTGCCAAAATTTAAACGTCGACCTTGAGAATTTAATGTGTTAAGAGAGTTGCCTGTCTATAACTTTAAATATGAATGAGTTATATTATGTAATGGTTCAAGTTTGAAGGTTTGATATCATGTAATTAAAATGATTACAAATATCTCATTAAAAATTAATAAAAATGAATTTATGTATTTTAAAAGGAATCAGAATTATTAAATATGTATTTAGAAAATAATCCAATTGAATAATGTAAGAAAAGAAACAGAAAGGATCTATAATATAATGCAAAGGTTATTTTAATTAAAGTGGAAGAAAATTAATACTAAATACTTATTTTGGAGAAGGCATTCAATATACAGGCTGTTTCCTAAAAAACGCCGCAACCCATAACTCCGTTGTTTTAAATTTTATACCCAACAAATTATATATATTCTTAAATGGCAAGACAAGAGCTACCTTTTGACATCGCCCGTTCATAAATATCTTTCAACTGTTTTGAGCAACGATGTTCAACTTTTTTATTTTAAATGGAACACCCTGTATATTTTTACATATTTGGATTCAGGATGAAATTCTGCATGCAGTAGTATGCTTCATTTGTATTTTGGACACTTAAAAATGTATAAAATAATTTTTTAATATTGCATGTAGACAGTCGTACAGTACCATAAAATTTTTAAGTGTGCCGTGGAAAACAATCAGAATGTTGAAATATTTTATCTAACACGTCCAGAAAACGGTGAAATTTTGAGGCTTGTCGCAAAATACCTCCCAATTTGATATTGAATGCGACCAATGGAGTAACTAGAAGATGCCAGTTGTGTGTTCAACAAGGTGGCGGTCAGTTTGAGCAATACTTGTAGATACGTTTTGTAGTTTTGTTTAAATTTGTTTCCAATAAAATATTTCAACATTCTGATTGTTTTCCACAGCACACTTGAAAATTTTATGGTACTGTACGACTGTCTACATGCAATATTAAAAAATTATTTTAAACATTTCTAAGTGTCCAAAAAACAAATGAAGTATACTACTGCATGCAGAATTTCATCCTGAATCCAAATATATAAAAATATACAGGGTGTTCCATTTAAAATTAAAAAGTTGAACATCGTTGCTCAAAACAGTTGAAAGATATTTACGATCGGGCGTGTCAAAAGGTAGCTCTTGTCTTGCCATTTAAGAATATATATAGTTTGTTGGGTCTAAAATTTAAAACAACGGAGTTATGGGTTGCGGCGTTTTTTAGGAAACAGCCTGTACATACCGGATAGCGGAATAAAACAATACAGAACTTTAAAAAATTTAAAATAAGCATTAGGACATCACTATGGAAAATGTTGTATTATATAGACATATATACAATTTGATTTGAAGAACATGTAAACACTGATTTATATATAGTTAAAATAAACTATTTTATATCTATTTTGTGTATGGAAGGGTTTACATAAAATAAAATTAACGAGAAGGAGAAAAGAATAAATTTAAAGAATAAGGAGATATGAATTAAGGAAGAAGTATGAATCTGGTAGGAATACAATAAATTATACTGATAGTAGCTACAAAAGTAATTATTGGAATTGGATATTGTACGTTGTATATTGTTAATTGATTACATCATGTGATATGAATAACTGGCGGTGTATATTTTGGAAGTAGTCCACATCGAGTTTCCTGAGAAAGTAAACATCTAGCGAATTGGATAGAAGGTTTTCAATTACTAGTAGTGTACTTCATAGAACATCTTGTTGGAGTGACGTTTTCTTGTTTGGCCGTTGTCAAGTCTGCGGTTGCTGGAAAGACGACTGACTGTTGGATACTGAGGAAAGGAGTTGCAGTTTCTACTGGTGGATCTTGTCAAGAATCCAGGTGGAAGTAACGGGAATCCTGTTGTGTTTTGGTTGGAAGGTTTGTGCAGTTGATGGTGGCTGATTGCATTTCTTCTTGGTTTGGTGTACAAGTCGGAAAACTACTGTAAGCGGCCGGAATGCTGTTGGATCTGGAGGGAAGTGGATTGTGTTCTTTGTACAAGTGGCAGTTACAGGTATTTATATAAAGAACTGAAATAAAAGCAATAAAATAGTGAAGTTAAATAATTAAAAAGGAATTACTTACCGTTTTTATGGTGTTTATTGAATGATATACGTATAGTGACAAATATGTATGTATGGTTAATTCACACATTCAAAAATTTAAATTAGAGTCCCTGTATATAGGTTACTAAGAGTTGGGCAAACAGCAGGATACATTTTGATTGGCTTGGATCACTTTTTGCAAGGCATGTGTGATAAATGTGCCTTTCTTATTTTCATACATGCAAATCTAAATTTTAACTAAATTGGCCGTATATTCCTAATAGTCGGTTCTAGAGATCCTAAGAACGACCAATGCTCTGAAAACTCTCCCATCAAAAGCAAGTTAGTAAGATTGGTTCCCATAACCTCTTTGTTTGACATGCGTCAAATATTTAATTTGGATCAAAAATGTATGTCAAATCAGGCTGTTTGCCCAACTCTTACTAAACTATATACAGGATCTCTAATTTAAATGACATTGACAGATAAAGTAAGGTTTCATAAAACCAGAAAGAAATCAATTTTCAGATACAACGACAGTCATTGTAAATGTGAGATCCCAACCTGTTTATTAAGGGTACTTGTGTTCTATTGGAGCTAGTGATATTTTGTAATACTGATGATGAATAATTTAACAAAAAGGGCATATGCATATGAATTACATAAATTCGTTTTAAAAAGAGAATTGTTTTGAAAATAAAACTAAATAAAAAGTAAAGTCAAATGCAATTGCTAGTAGCATAAGAAATATTTTTTTTATAAAATGAAATATTTACATACCTAAATACCATTGCAACATACAACAATTATAACTTAAAAGGTGCTGCAACGTGGAGCCGTAATAATATAAATCTGAGATTAACCTAGAATAATTGCTTTTAATTAATCAATCATTAGTTAATAATAGGAAAAATATAATCAATATTGTAGCCAATTGCAATTGAATGCTACAAATAGAAAGTATTATGGTCTACTTGTGACCAAAAACCCATCTACTTTCTTCAAATGCAAAACCACTTGCGAAATGGAACAAGCGATTCAGAATTGCTCAAAAATATTACATCTAAAGTTTAATTAAATGTAAAAATTATAAAAATTTTGATTACCCAGTTTTTCAGAAAATTTTTAAAGTTAATTTGAATTTTTTACAAATAGAAATAATATAGTTTTAAAAACCGATTAAAATAATATTTTAGAATTTCGAAGTGGTTTTAAACAAAATTTCAATGTTTTAAAATGTTTATTACATATTGAATTGAAATGTTCTATTCTTATTTTTTAAATTTTTTCTATTTATTTTGGTACCGCAGGCAGTGGCAGCTTGTGGTAGATGATGGTAGAACTAACCAAACGTAAAATGCATTCTCACATACAAAGACAGTTTTCGACATCCCGAGATTTAAATATTTCGCATATACCGGGTAACAATGAGACTAGCCCTATGCTTCTATCTCATTTATTCCTGAAGCGATTTGTATCAAATTTGATGAAAAGATACCAGGTGTAGTTTCTGACTGGCGAATAGATCTGTGGTGAAAAGGCAAACGGGTATAAGTCAAAAATGATCATTTTACAAGAACATTAAAAAAGCTATTTTGCTGGAGATTTGAGAACAACATTTAATTCTTTTCGCTGGTAATCAAAAGAATCAAGTCTATTTATCGACTACAGCTTGGATTCTAAAACTATTTCTACCAGAAAATAAAAAATCTGGTGTGATACACTCACACAACTTCCTTTTACAGTGATCTTATAATTAGTCAAAAATTTCATTTTTAACTTTTAAAAATTTTTCAAAAATTTTTAAAAATTACAGATTCTACAAAAACGGTACAAAATAGAGCGTTAGTTGAAGAGACAAATTTTCTCTAGAATTTTAAGGTGAATTCGAAAATGTAATAATATACCGGGTGTTTTATTTAAAATAGGAGTTAATAAAAAAAATAGAAAAAAAAACAAAAGAAACCTACTTTAGAAGTATTCAACTGGAAAATCACCTATCTCACATCAATACACATTAAAAATGTAATAAAAATGTCAATTTTAAAAAAAATCGTTAGAGCCGTTTTTGAAAAAATCGAAAAAAACTGAAAAATCACAAGAGTAAACACCTACTTCCGGTTATGCGATTTTCTTCAAAAGCTTGCTGTCTCATCTACATAGTACATAAAACTTATATATGAAGTTTCAACGCCATACCTCTTTTCGTTTTTGAGATATTCTGTTCACAGACACACAGACAGACAGACAGACAGACCAATGAAAAAAAATATGTTTTTTGGGATCAGGGGACTCTAAAACGTGAAGATCCGTTGAAAACTCAATTTCGAATTTTTGGGGTGAATCCAATACTTCTTTTATAGTAAAAGGAAGTAATAAATAAGGAACTCATAGCTTATCGCATTTTCTTTCATTTATTTTATGAAATAGCAAAAGGATATAAGTTGACATACAGTTTTTTGCAATTTCCCGGAATATGTATTTTCTGATAAATAATTACTATAACAGAACAGCATATGTAGACATAAACTAAACAAGAATATGTGGTTTCGAGGTCGAATAATGTGAGGTTATGTTAACTTACCGGTTAAGTTCTTGTTACATCACTTCTACAGAATTTTGTACGCACGAGAGCGTGTGTCCATTTTGGCACTTATTCGTTAAACTACGCTATAATAACTAATAATAACACTGGAAAACTGGGCCGCTAAGACACGCTATTGCAGCTGCATGGAAATGCACTCGTAGTATAAGTGTACATAAGTTATTTGTTTTCAACAAAAACCGTAAGTTATGAAATGGCAAAAGGGTATAAGTTAACATATGCTGTTCTGGCGTTGCAGATAACTTTACGAAAAGCTTTGACTCGCGGTATTAGTACACATGTATTTATTTACCATTGACTAAATTTGTTTTTTTATCAATTTGTAGTGAATTTTCAGGGAATAAGTCTACATATCCCATTTAGAAAACCTGCTGTAACAATGCGGTTATCATATGTAGACTTATATCCTCTTGTATTTAGATGCCCGATATTGCTTTAGACCCGGGGCATCAATAAAATCAAAAATGAGATAAGTCGACTTATACCTTTATGACTTTTTGCCACAGAGATATAATATAATGAGCGACTTTCAGTTGCACCGGAAGTGCAATTCACTTTGACTTTTTAAATAGATTACCCTGTATATTTTATATTTTTCGGAATCTACGGCACCAATTACGCAACCTACATAGGATAGGTTTGCCAAATTTTAATTTTTCAGAACAAGAAAGTTCTTAATTTTATTGTTTACCATAGTAGGCCGTGGCTGGGGCAAATTTGTTCAAATTAGATTTAGTAACTCATAATAATAGATATTTCATCAATTAGAACAATAACAGATCCTTCATAACAGAATAAAGTCTGCTAAACTTGTTTTTTCAGAAAAGGTATTTTTTTAAATAGCAAATACCATCTTGCCATTTGATAGCAAAATTAATTACCAATGTAAAGATGTGCACCATGCTTGATATCGTTTGTTATAAAACAAACGTCTGATCTACCAATTGTATCAATTAACACGTCTATTTTTTTCTAACAAATAATATCAGTCGCTAACCCTAGCTTGTCAGAAGCAATTTTTGTTGTTTAACACCTATGTTATGCATCTCTCCTTAGCATGTTGTAATAAAAATGGTATCTTAAGTTATGCAAATTTAATATGGCGGTAATTAGCGAAAACATATTGAATATCATAGCTCAAAACGAAAGCTGTAGTAAAGAATCTTATAACACCACTTAAGTCTATACAATTTTAGTAGTGTAGTTAGAGGGAGACCGGCTCACTTTTGACCTTAAAGTTTATCAAGGTCACGAAGAGGTGGCGAGTTCAAGATAACGTAGCGAGGTCATTGACCTCAAGGTCACGTGGCGAGGTCAAGGTCATGTGGCGTGCCATCTGAGGTTGGGGCTACGATGGATTTTGGGGCAAAAAATTTAATTTTGATTTTTTTTCCAAAAATGTGAAAAAACAAGATTCCCACGATGAATTTTGGGGCTAAAAGTCTAATTTTGAAAATTTATTTTCCAAAAATAAAAGAAGCTACGTGGCGCAGATAGGTAAGCGCCAGGCTTGCATTAAGCAAGTCCTCGGTTCGAATCCCGCTGGGGTCGGAATTTTTCCGTATCCTTGGCGATTAGAATCGGGCTCAGTGAGACCATTCACAGTTGGGCACCAAATTAACTGTGCTCTACTTAGAACCACAGACCTAAGAGATAGAGTAACAAGGTCAACACATCACCAAGACACACAACTCACACAATGGTTGCTGCGCAAGCACCAAAGGCGCGCTCCAACTCTGTATCCCGAATCCGGGGCAAGTTGAGCATTGTACCGCCAGATGCCAGCGCATAAAGCACCAGCCTCTACATCGCAAGGTAAATGAGGTTACAGATTATACATACATTTTTCAAAAATATGGAAAAACAAAATTCCTACGCTTATCAACATATTTCCCAGGCTCAACCGGATGTAAGTCATTGTCTGGGAATGCAGATGTCAGACTTGTCGAGACTTGTTTAAACGGGTGCAGGTGTCTGGGAAAAATCGGATGTAATTGTCTACACCGGATGTTATTGTCTGCGTATTTGCTGAATGCAACTAAAAATTATTGTATGGTGTCATGGTTTGAGAAATGTGCAAGGTTGATAAAAATAAACCGGATGTTGCTGTCTGGGATTCAAGCCTGTCGAGACTTGTTTAAACGGATGTGATTGTTTGAAAATGTGCAAGGTTGGTACAATAATTGTATGAAGTCATTGTTTGCAAATCTGCACGACTGCTAAAAATAATTGTATGGAGTCTTTGTCTAAAAATATGTGTTGAATGACTCCCATTATCAGTGTCTGGAAGAAGTTGCAGCGATAAATAAATAGACCACTGGCTAACCTGACATGTTCCTGTAACCGATTTTATAAGCACAACGGTGTAATAAACTTGTATTTATTTGTCTAAAACGCATATGTACAAAATTATTACAGGTATATTATGCATCAGTCAATTATTGCGCTAGAGATGTTGTTGTCTTCTCTGTCTGGGAGTGTTACGATCTCCTCGAAGACAAGTTTCGTGCTGCTTCCACAGTTGCCACCCGAGATGATGTAGTAGCGACGTCCTCCTAATTGTTGTAGGTCTGCATCTGTTAGGCAATCGTAGCGTGCCGGTAGAATGAATCTGATGTTGTCCAATTCTACTGCCATTTTATTGCCGTATTTCATGGAACACCAATACGCATTTATTATTAGATATTTTTAGTCAATCTTCAAATCTCGTACATTTTCCCACTCTTCAACCTCATTTAAGTTGCAAAGTTTCTGATTGGAATTTGCCATGTTTTGGAGAGCGCGTACAAGCGAACGATTGAAATGTTGCAACACACAAGGTTTATATAGCACCGATGAAACTTAAATGATGAGTCATCACAGCATGTGCTAATTTAGACGATATTTTTAGCATCAATCCAGCTATTGTGCTGATTTGAAACTCCAAGCCATTTTACAAATACATTGTTAGGTTTTCGTTTTATTACGCGTTCAACGAGATGTATGTCTGGATATTTCACTTTTTGAACCTCGAGATCGTAGAAACATTCTCGAGTAGGCCGTTTGGAAGCATCTTTTAGTAGATAGGTAATATGATTAGTTAATTTAACTTGATCGATAGTGAATATTTCGTTAGTCCAGTTGGGCGTATATCCTTTATCGAATATTGTTCGATATTTGCTAATTCGCACAGGATCACCAACCTTAAATTTGACATTACTTAAATCTGTAATTTCTATATGATTATAGGCTTGATTGAGAATTTCCTTCTCATTACTCCTATTCACATCAACAGGTCTTTTACCAATTGTACTATGTTTTTTGTGATTGTAGGTGTGACTGACTTGAAATAATAGTAAGTAAGTAACTAAGTAAATTTATTCATCAAGATAGATGTTTACAACAAAAAGACACATATTTCATTTAGAAACAGATTTGACATAGTTCGAACATAACCTTTTAAACTGAGATACATTTGTTGTTTGCTTCGCTTCATCAGGCATTTCATTATATAATTTTAAACCTTTGTAATATAGATTTCTTGGTGAACATGCTTTCGTTGTTGCAGGTAATCTTAAATTGTTTACACTTCTTGTCTCATAACTATGTATATCTCTATTGTATACAATACATTTATTTAAATATGCAGGTAATTTGTTATTAACAATTTTTATGTCCTACCAGTACATTAATTGAAATTAATGACTCTATTTTAAGGTATCTTAGATACAAAATAATGCTCCAGGGCAATTATTTTCTTCATAAGAACACTAGGGTTATTATGAAAAATTAACAGTATTTGTTTCCATGGATACAACTTTCTTATGCACCACTGTCACAATGAAAATTAAAGACAGCTCAGCTAATGTCACAAATCTAACTTAGATCAGCTAACTAGATCAATCTTAAATACTATATCATAGTAATTATATGAATTGAATGTGAATATGAATTAGGTAAGAAAATTAGTAGGACATAAAACCTTGAAGGCACCACGGGCATTATGAGCTAAGAGCCCGCGATTGTTGTACACACCTCGGGCCAAAGGCCCTCGGTTAGTACACTAACAATCTTGGGCTCTTATTTTACTCATAATGCCCTTGGTACCTTAATAACTATAAAGATCAGAATTAACGTATTAAAATACATACGCTGTTTAATACTTAGCCATTGCAGAGTTTCTAACATTAAATTAATGCTTGTTCGTTTATTACAAAATAAAATAATACGAATTGCTCTATTTTGTAGTTTTTGTAGACGCTGCAATTCACCGTTGTTGGATATAAATAACACGCTAGCATAATATTCAAAATGTGGTGCAATAATTGTTTTGTAAACAAGTATTCTCGACCACAAGTTTAATTTGGAACTGATTCGCCCAAAGAAACCTATTTTTTAGCCGTTTTACCTACAACAAAATCAACATGTTCCTTAAAAGAGAGAAAGCGATTTGTAAGAACCTTGCAAACTAAACATCTTTCACATAATAGATTTAAGTGTACGATTTACTCTTTCTAAATGTTGAGAAATGGTTAATTTTCAATTTATTCATTAGTGTTTGAAAATCTTTATTGAAAAACCCTTTACACTGACCTGTCTGCAAGTTCTTTAGAATTCTACCGCTTACAGATAGTATTTTTCCAGTTGCACTAGCAACTTTCTTAGAGGTTTATAATTTTTACAGGCTCTAACCAAACATATTTCGAAAATACATCAATAATTACTAAAAATATCGATAACCTTTATTTACTTTAGAATATGGATCATTTTTACTAATTCGGCCTGATGAAGATCATCCAATCATTTTACTATCACACGACGCCTTCGAAAATTTATTCGTGCAGGCTTATGCAACTCGTCTACTATTTGAGCCTTAATCGAACTGTTTGTTTTCTTCCTGGTCATTTTGAACCTTTCTAAATGGGGCAGTTTCACTAACTGAAGGTTTAGGCGGAGGTTTAGTTAGTTTTAGTGAAAAGTAGGGATGATCAATTTCGGCTTGAATGTCTGCAATAATTTAATTTGCTATTTCTATATTTGTACTAGCAGAGTTTTGGTGTTCGGAAAGTCGGTAAATAATCTTATTAGGTCCTTTGTTAAGGAACGCCTTGTTGACAGCATCCTCTTCAAATAGAGGTTGTGCAAGATTGGCTAATCGTTTATGCTGGAGATTGAAATATTCATAGTTATCGTAAGAGTACAGATTTCTGTGCTGAATGTTGCGACCAAACTTATCTCTCGACATTATCGAACTGGCTTTACTCAATGATTCCTACCTCTTTTAACTTTTATATTATACTAACAATTTTATTTATATGATTTGTGTGACCGGATGCTTAGAGGCTGAGAGGCATACAGTAATTTAATCGATCGACTAACTCGTTCGGATCATCCCAGTAAACATAATCCAACTGTTTATTGTTATCTGGTTTATACATTTCTTGCATACCTTTACCAGAACGCTTTTTAGTCCTTAATGACACCGATGATGGCGAGGGTGGTGATGATGATGACGAGTCAGATTTGATACATTTTTTGTGTTTCGCTTGGTTGAAACATACCTTCTGCACATTTTTATCAGAATTTCTATGCGCCGCATTTGTTCTGTTTATGATATAATTATAATTTGCTCTGTCTGTCGGGATTGCAGTTATTTGGGATCGTTTTTAAATAGTAATTCGTACAAACCAGGTGTACCTTCATAGCGTACATTTTCTACAATTATATCTGAACCCTTTATATCTAGCTCATTTCCACCAAAATAAAATTGGTTTTTATCAAAATCATATCTAATTCCATATTTCCCTAGATGTGGTCTTTCTATAAGATAATTGCTTACATATTTCCTAGGAAGTTTATCATACTGTTCTAAGAAAGAGCTTATAGCTTGAAGTTCTATGCTGTGAGACGGCTGACATTTGCTTGCTATAGTCGTATTAGGATCATCTTCGGTGGATTCAAACAATACTTCAGCAGTCGTAGTAGATTTTGCTGTAAATAATTCTAGTTTTGAAGGTTTTGATATATTGATATATTCATCGTCATGACCTGTTTAGTTTTTCTTTTAAGATTATATTTATCATTATCATAATTGTATTTAACTTTCTCTTTCTTGTTCAATGTGAAAGACTTAAGTTGTGATGGAGGATTCTCTTTTTTATTTATTTGTTTTGCAACACCTTGTATTTGTTCTGTAACAATTTAAAAAAAATTAGTTCGGCAGGTAGACAGTTAGAGAGGTAGACAGTTAGAGAGGTAGACAGCTAGACAGGTAGACAGGTAGACAGGTAGACAGGCAGACAGGTAGACAGGTAGGCAGGTCGACAGGTAGACAGCCAGCTAGACAGTTAGACAGCCAAGTAGACTGACAGGTTCAAACCAGTTCACACGTTAACAGCTTTCTGTCAAATAATAGATACCAGAATTATTAGATGTATATATACGAATAAAATTCATGACGATATCGACCATTCTTTAAATCACTATCTTTGCCTATTACCAAAAATCCGTGCTTATGACTATTCCAGCAATAAGCGCACATTTTTAAAAAAAATTTTGTAAGTCATGTTGGTATTAACATTATCTCGGTAAACCTGTAAATTAATATCGTCCTGCTTAAACAGCACCAACATGTTAGCATTATCGTGAATAAGATGTTTAGGAATACATGCATATGTTTGACAAAGATAGAAACAGTTTATATTTTTAGGTCAAACCATGCTAAAATATTCTCTCATAACGTCCTGTTTGTTGCAAGCAATGTGATCAAAAATAAAAATGCTGTTAGATTTAGCTTGGTCCGGTAGTACAATGTTAACGCCATCGTTGTATGTGTAGTAACCAACCTCAGGAATTTATTGCAACAACTTACTTAGACATTCAAACTTTAGTTGAAACAGCGATTTTGAATATATATAAACATTTTCGAATCGTACACCATTAGCATGTTCTAATAATGAAATAACAACATTTGTTTTACCACAATTCGATGAACTTGCAATGATGCATCGTATTGTGGAAGGTAACAGCAGGCCGTGTCTTCTGCTTAGAGATGCGTTATGATTATCATCATGACTTTTTATTAATAAGTTATTTTTTCGTTTAACTACCTTCATGACGTTTGCTTACAAACTCATACTAAAGCTGCTATACATATCTATATATATATATATTAAGGTTCTCAGTTCTATAAAATGGCTCGACGTCGAAACAGTAAACCAGTCATTCGCCGACGAGGTGCTGGTGCACTCAATACGCTCATTAATAAATTGCCTTTCGAATTGCACATACCAGGATATCAATATTGCGGACCAGGCACAGAATTCGGGAAAAGAATCGCACGAGGAGATCTTGGAATTAACAAATTAGATCAAGGGTGTCGTGAGCACGATTTGGCTTATGCAAAGCATTCTGATAATATGGAGGAACGACACAAAGCTGACAGTATTTTAGCTAAAAGGGCTATTGGGCGTATTAGAGCTTCAGACGCTAGCTTAGGCGAACGTGTCTCAGCTGTACGAGTAGCTGCAGCTATGAAATCAAAAGTAAAAATGGGGATGGAAGCTAAGAAAACTGGTAAAAAGGGAAAGAGTACACCTTGTTCCGGAGATACGCTTACTTTCAATCAGGTAGTGAAAAAAGCATGAACTTAATTAGGAGGACGACTGCGGCAAGACTTAAGTGATGCTACAAATATAGCTGTTAAAACAATTAATAAAATGAGGAGAAACAAGATTATTAAAACTCCTCGAGTAATACGTGTGCCTAAAACAGGAGGAATGTTATCTTTGATTCCAATCTTTGCGGGGCTTAGCGCTGTAGGAGCTCTTAGCGGTGGAGCTGCAGGAATTGCAAAGGTGATTAAAGATACCCAGTCGGCAAAAAACAATTCGCAGAATCAGAAAAACATAATAAAACGATGGAAGCAATAGCTTTAGGTAAAGGGTTATATCTAAAACCTTACAAAAAAAGATACAGGCTGTTTACGACAAAAAACTTGTAATGCGGCTGCCAAACCAGGCCTCGTCAAATATCGATTTACAATCATACGGTAAACGCTTAACAATTTTTAACTTTCGCGGCATTTTTATAAGAGATGATTTACCGAAGCAGGTTTGAACTAAAAATCACGAATGGGCATTTTAAACATAAAGAAATACACAGATATACGTGGATACAACCAACACGGAATTTAAAGTCTATACTCGATTACATCATACAGAGACAAGTATCAGACATTAAAACTCAAGATGTCAGAGTCTATAGAGGGGCAGAGTGCGGGAGTGATCATTTCCTAGTTAAAGCAAAAATGTACTTCAAATATAAGAACAAGCAGAACAAAACAAATGAGGACTACAGTACTAATACAACAGAGTACCCCGTATATAATATTGACAGCCTTAAAGATGATTCCACTCGATTCCTATATAGATTAAGACTGAGTAATAAAATGCAAATTAATGTAGAACAACCAGCTAAAGACATATACGAACAATTGAAACAAAAATTACATGAGGCAGCAAACGAAGCCATAGGAAAAAAACCAAAATTTAAAAGAAAATGCGATTACTGGTGGAATGAAGAAATACAGGGTAAAATTGAAGAAAAGAAAATAAAGTTTCAAAAGTGGCTAAACACAGGAACTCCGCAGGACAGGAGGATATATACAACGTGTAATCGAGAAGTTAAAACACTAGTAAAAAAGGCGAAGACAGATGCATGGGAAAGAAAATGTTCAGACATAAATAGCTTAGTAGGAAGTACCAGAGCAAAAGAAGCATGGAAAGTAATAAACACTTTAAGACAAAATGTATGTGAACGAACTACAATATCTCCAATAAGTATGGTAAATTGGAAAAATCACTTTAAACAATTACTTACAGAGGACCGAATGATATACAAAAAAATAGACTATACCACTCAGAATTCGCCGCTAGAAGAAACAACAGAAGAAATTACGGTAAAAGAAATAGAACATGCGCTCAAAGGGATGAAAAATGGAAAAGCGACAGGCCCGGGAGGTATACCAATCGAACTGATTAAAAACGCTCCTGTAAGGGTAAAAGAAGTATTGGCAGTGATTTTTAATAAATGCTTTCTTCAACAAGACGAACTGCCTGAGGAATGGAAACAGGCAACTATTGTACCCATATTTAAAAAGGGAAATAAAGGAGAATGCGGGAATTACAGGGGAATTAGCATTACAAGTTCGATTAGTAGACTGTATGGGAGAACAATAAAAAATAGGTTAGAAAAGGAAGTGGAAAACATAGAAGAGCAGAGTGGATTTAGAGCAGGGCGGTCTTGTATTGATAATATTTTCTGTATACAACAACTATTAGAAAAAAGACAAGCATGTGGTGTCGAAACGCATTTAGTATTCGTGGACCTACATAAGGCATACGATAGTGTACCTATTAAAAAAATGTTTGAAGTGTTAGAATCCAAAAACATTAGTATACCACTAATTAATGCAATTAAAAACCTATACAAAAACAACAAAAGTATAGTAAAAATTGGGAAACAGGCCTCAAAGGAGATCTCCATAAATAAAGGATTAAAACAGGGTTGCTGCTTATCACCGACGTTGTTTAACATATATACAGCAGAAGCTTTGAAGAACTGGAGACGAAAATGCGGACAGATGGGCGTAAAGATAGGAGATTCTGTTCTATATACATTGCTATTTGCGGATGACCAGTTAGTGGTTGCAGAGGACGAGGATGACGCTGGCTATATGAGTAGGAAACTCAAAGAAGAATACAATAAGTGGGGATTAGAAATGAACGTAGAAAAAACTAAATATCTAGTAGTTGAAGGGAAAAGTAAAGATTTACAATTAGAAAATGAGACAATTGGTGCCTGCGAAGAATTCAAGTATTTAGGCGTAACGATAACAAAAGAAGGCTCAAGCAGTAAAGATATACACAATAAAATCAATCAAGGAAAAAGAGCCATAGGAATGTTAAACTCAATTTTATGGAGCGACAGGTTAACCAAAAGAGCAAAATCCTCAATATATAATGTAGTAATCGAAAGTATAGCTACGTATGGATCTGAAACCTGGGAACTTACAAAAAACATAGAAACAGACTAATGACGCTGCAAATGGACTTCCTCAGAAGAAGCTGTAGGATATCGAAGTTACAACACATTACAAACGAAGAAATAAGAAATAAGATGAATGTACAAAAGACAATTATCGATACCATTGAACAAAAACGGCTCATTTGGTACGCACATGTAAGAAGAATGCCGGATGAAAGATGGCCAAAGAAGATGGATGAATGGACGCCACCGCAAAGAAGAAGGAGAGGTAGACCTCGAATAACTTGGAAGAAAGGAGTAAGAGAAGCCATGGAAGCCAGAGAATTAAGAGACGAAGACATCGAAAATAGAGATGTATGGCGGAGAGGAACCGAGAGACGTCGACAGATGTAAAAAGCTCGGATATATATATAGGTTTGAAATATAGAATGTGGTATTGTAAATTTAGATGATAAAACAAATCTCAGTACACATTGGGTAGCTTACATAAAACGAGGAAAAGGCGCAATTTACTTTGATAGTTTTGGAAACTTGCAACTTCCAATAGAAATTGTGAAATATTTGACAAGTGGCAAAGATGGCAGCTGCCATCCTATTAAATATAATCACCAGGCATTTCAAATGTATGATTCTGTAACTTGCGGGCATTTATGTCTGCAGTTTTTGCACAACAGTTAGCTTCCTACCGGTTTATTGCTAGTAAAACTGTGGGAAAGGAGCTGCACAAACCTGTCCAGATCTGCTGATACCTGTTCAGACTTGTCGAGATTTGTTCTCACGGCGAGCCAGATGTGGGGGGTGACGTTATCGTTTGAGAATGTACTTATAGTATGGGAAGTCTGAGTTGTACACATTCTCATTATAAAGCAGTAACAATACTATAAATATCGAATGCAGTTCAACCGCTGGGCTGAAGATCTAGAGAGATTGAAAAGAGATATTGAAAGATATTGCGAAGGAACTTTTTTGTTTGAAATTAAGCGAGCGGCAGCCAGATCTAAACTTGCTAATAAACCAGTTTAAACATGAACTGGCGTTGTATGACAAAGATCATCAAGAGTAAAAACAACAACAGCAGCAAGCAGGTTCACTTTTACCCGATTATCGAAATTCGTCATTTTCTAAAGAAGGAAGAAGCATATGATGAACTTCTATGCAATTACTGGGAGTTGTGCGCACTCGACAGGATGGGGCTTAAGAATAGAATAGATAAAATGTTTCTATTGTTAGAACCTGTCTTAAATAAACAATTGCAATGTATACTAAATAAGGATGTAAAAGGAAAATAAAACCTATTGTTTAAGAAAAGTTGTTTTATTTTCAGTAAACACATATATAGCAACATTCTTAGAGGGGAAGGTCGCAGGCTGGTGGGAATGTAATTAATATTATACGTCTCCAGAAGTTTTGTTTCAGTTCTAGTTAAACCGTTTAATATTAAACATGTTCTGGACGTTTACCTTGTCTGTAAACGAATATGTTCTCACACCGGAATCTGAATACGTTGTAGGATTAATCAGTTTTGAAGCTTATAATACTATACCTAATATTGCTTCAAATAATAATAAATTTCATTATACTGATATTGATGGTAAACAAGCTGTATATTCGACATGAACTGGGTATAGGTGTAACAAAGTCTAAGCCACCCTCTCCTCAAACGGGTGGTGCTAATGATGTACTAGAAAATATTGTAGCGCACCAAGCAGAACATGTGCTATGTATTAAGCCTAATAATAACACGCTCAGGAGTGAAATTAAATCAGTCTTAGCAATCGATTTTACTGCTAAAGATAGTATTGGACAGTTATTAGGTTTCAAACCTAAGAAATTGAAAGCTTATGGTAGATATATTTCCGATAATCCTGTAGATATATTTAAAGTTAATACTATATGGATTGATTGCAATATCTTAACTGGTACTTATCACAACAGCAATGCTGTACGCAGAGTTCATCAGTTTTTCCCTGCAGATCCGCCAGGATTTAAGATTGTAAAAAATCCTTCTAACGTTATATATCTACCAATCAATGCGAGAATTATTGATAACATTGTCATACAAATACTGGATCAAAGCGGTAAATTGGTTAATTTCTGCGGAGAAACCGTCCCGGTAATGTTGCATCTCAAAAAACGAAATGGTGGTTAGATACAACTCTCAGCAGCAGCCGAAGCAGCAAACATATATTGGAGATGATCAGTTTGTGTCGAACATAGTAGGCTGCCTGCAGTCGATAGATTAACACCTGGCAATAAACTGTTTCTAAAATCTTTAGTTTTTAAGCTAACTGCTAGAAGTAACGGCGAAGGGGAAAGCAAAAAGAAAAAACATCTGGACCGTTATTAAATTAAATGTTGCTGTTAATATTCGAAAAATTTTAATACTCCGTAATATTAAGAGCGCTTGTTTTGCATCAAATAAAAATAATGACTTCTGAAATACTAAACGTTACTGAAACAGATTTTCAAGATCATTCGATTATCTATGCGGAGAAACATACGCATCAGCCCTATTCTTCTACAACATTTAATAATAATGATAAAATACGAATACTTATTTTATATCAAGACCTGTACACTTTACCGTGCAACAGTGTTAAAGGATGCAGATAGTAAAGCTACTGCAACAGGATCGTTTGAAAATTTAGGCATGTCGCACCTACTAGATGAAATTAGATATGAGCTTATTGGTGTAGTGGTTGATCGTGTAAAAAATATCAGCATAACTGCAACTATGAAAGCCTACGTGTCATATAATTCAACTCAAAGTATTCATTTGGAGAATGCAGGTTGAGCGCCTACCAAAACGTCTATTGACGGATTGGTTGACTCAAAAGGTAATTTTCATATATTTGCATCCTGCGAAATGTTGATGAGAGTTTTTAAAGACTTTAGAAAGATTTTACGAAACGTTCGACAAGAATTAGTACTTATTAGAAGCAATCAAAATTTAAATGCTGTTATTAATACGGTAGATGAAAAAAGTGTATTAGAGAGTACCACACATTCGGTGGCCGATGTAAATCTTTTAAAATTATTAAAATACGTTAAGCAAAGTAGTCAGTTGGAAATGAATTTTAGAAGTTGGGAATTGCACAAGTATCCAGCATTACAACAGACGAAACGGCACACTTGGGCTATAAAAAATGTTAGTCAAGTAGAAACTCCGCGCCACATTATTGTAAGTTTCCAAACAGATCGAAAAAATAAAAATGTTAAAAATATGGCTCAACTTGATTCTTGCAATGTAAGAAATATTACACTTTACCTCAATTCCGAAAAATATCCTTATGATAATTTAAATCTGGAATTTGGCAACAATCGATATGCGCAACTGTATGAAATGTTTGCAGGTTTTTAACCATCTTACTACGAGCATAACAATCAGCATGTTCTTACACCGACACAATTCAAAAGTATAGCCCCACTAACCGTAATCGATTGTTCTAGAAAAAATGAAACATTAAAAGGTGGTGCTGTAGATATTGGACTTGAATTCGAAACCAATACTGATATACCGAAAAACACGTCAGCTTACGCATTGATCTTATTCGATCGAAAAGTGAAATATAATCCTTTCATCAGTGACATAAAAATAGTTAGCTAGATACTAGTTCGATTAGTTGCACATTCATTGTTCTTTCGGCAACATTAGCGATGAAATTTATAGATATTCAAAGTTTTCAGTATAAAAATAGCAACTTTATTTGTAAAGAAATAACTGTATATGATAGTGATAAAAATGTTACAATCCATCGGATGGTAGAATTACCGATACCCTACGAACATATTTCAAATTTTTAAAAGATCAAGTGATTTCGCTTACAACTACTTTGCACGGGCTGGACTGGGGCAATAATCAGCATGACGCAATACTCTACGAAAAATTGTCTCTGTACATAGGAGGGATCATACAAAGCTGTGATATCATATTTCTCAAAGGATTAGATAAAATAATATGGTTTAAAAAATGCTGATAGGAGAATAAACTGATAATGTAAAATTTGTCGATTTACCAGCATGTCCAAATATAAAACAATTAAAGACCTTGTATAATTATATTAATTTTGCACAAGTGGTATAATGAAAACCATTAATCACTGTACTGCCTTTTAATTATCACATCTGCTGTCTGTTTGCCTGTCTAACTGTCTACCTGTTCAGACTTGTTCAAACCTGTTTAGACCTGTTAAAGCTTACGCAAGCACTTGCTGCAAGCATCTCAAATCATAGATGGCGTCTTGAGTCATGGGCTGTCGATCCGTGGAGCCAGGAGGTGGAATGCGGAGGAGGAGGAGGAGGAGGATGTTATACTCTGGAGTGAGACAGAAAAAAATATGGAGTACGGAGCATCTCCTCCTCCACCTCCTCCTCTTCCCCAAATGGGGCACTAGCTCCCTGGAAAGCCGCACTCCTGGTTGTCTAACATAACAAATATGGAGGGCTGTGGCTGTATAAATTGTGTTGACATTCAGGGGTGGTTAAGCTCAACATAAAATTTGGTGGGGGGCACGTGGAGTGGTAGCCAATCGCTAGCACCACTGCAGCAACCTGAACTGGAACAGGTTTCACCACCACCATTACCACCCCCGTCACTACCTCAAATTTTTCCTCCGTTTCAAGCAACATATAGCTTTACACTTCCTGAACCAACATAGATGATATTGTTTCAATAAGAAAATGCTGCTCGTAAAAATTAATGTGCTGTAGCGATAATTTTGAAAACACTAAATTAAGATCTGTTTCAGTATAAATTTTCAACTTCCCTCTTTTTACTTCGTAAATAATTTCCCTAATAACATTAAAGGCATTTAACATAGTTTTTAAAATTTTATTTACGATAGCGGTTTCAACACTTTTAAAGTGCGTAGCCCAAATAAGAGTTTTGCTGAATATAGCAATACCAATTTTTTGTAATATAAACTCCAAAGTTTGCAAGTCGTTACGTCATATAGCATTACGTAAATGGAAATTATAGATTTCTTTATTTTTACATACAGATCTTTGTGCAACCATAGTATACTTGAATTTGACGGCAACATTTTGCAAACTGAGATATCTTATACCTTTATCTTTGTCTTTATAGCACATGCTTTTCTCCAACTGTGAGAAATGACGTCATCGCTCGAAGCGTGAGAGAGAGAGAGAGAGAGAGCTGGTGTTTATAATATGTTTGGTGGGCAGTAGCCCCAAGGCAAAGTATCAGTATAAATATAGTTTACTATTCTTTTGTCATCATGAGGGTCTAAAGCCTTTTTTTTATTTTAAAGAAAATACGTTGTGAGTTTTTGATCTAATCGTTCGCTGTTCGTAAAATACTGTTTCGTTATTAAAAAGGCAGTCTTTGTAATCGTCAAATGTAATTCTATTCAAAGCAGCTCTGGTAATACCTTTTATTTGTTCCTCACTTGTAAACATCGATTACACTGTATTAATCAAAAAAGTTTATTTTAACTAGTTACTAACTTGTAAAATCTTTACAAGTTAACTGTCGGTTTTACAAGCGTGCCCTTGGATAAATGATAGCGTGCAAAGCCAGAGTTGTCTTACTTAGTATGTGTCATATTCATGAATTTAGTTGCTTGCCAGTTTGACTTTTTGAATAAATGATAAATTTCTAGTTATTTAGAAATTAGGAATAAATAAAATATTCAACAATACATGCAAGGTAACAGATTTTACTGGCTCAAGAAGGTGATTGGCTCGCCTGCGGCTTGCCAATCATATCCTATTCTCCTGTAAAAACCCTCTTACCAAGCTAGTAATGTTAACTACTATAGCTTTCTTTGTAATTCTAAATTCCTCATGCTCAGCATTCCCTAATGTTTTCAAAGCATACAATTTTGCACGTAGGTTAACAAATTCGGTAATTATTTTACCATTAATATCATCCTTCATTAGACCTAATACTTTTTTATTAGCTTGTGGAAGGTTATATGGATTGTTCGAAGGATAATCGCTTGTATTAAATTTGTGAATATCGTCTCGTATAAAATCGTATATATTTGGTTGGTTAAAGTGATATATGAGACTATCAGTGTCTGTGTACAGCAATTTTGCTTGATTGCCAATTTTTTGTTTAATATGTTTAATATAATTATTAAAAGTTTTTTACAAATGTAGCAGCATACTAATTTTTGAAACGATTCGTTCTCCTGTTGGCTAAAATTCATAGGCTGTGCATTTATTAGTATACTAGTTACTTGATGTGCTATAGATTATAATTCTTATACAAACCATTCCATACAGTCGGGACCACGATATATATTAAATCGAGATAAACTATCAAACTTCAGTTAAGACATGACTAGATTTTTAATCTTTCTTTCCAAGGCCTGCCCTAAATGACTTTTTTAGAACACGCGATACATTTTATTACATTAGTTCGGGCATTTGAAAATAAAATAGTATATGCTATTCGGAGTAAAAATGACTTCGTGTGCCTCGTCTGGACTTGTCTGACACTCTCATGCTCGCTGGTCGGTCAAACGAGTCAGGTTTCGTCACACAAAGTATGGCTTTGACTTCTAATAACATAATATACTATTGTAACGACCTTGCCCTTAGGCAGCTACAAGCCACCGCCGCGCCGCCGGCAGACAGCCTTGGGACGAATGAGTCATTGTACCGGAGCTTTCGGGAACGCGCTCGAGGTCAAACACTCGCGAATATGCGTCATGCATGTGCCAGAAAAGAAATACGTGTCAGCAGGAATCGACAGTTCAGTTTCGAATTCAGCATCA
Source organism: Agriotes lineatus (assembly GCA_940337035.1). Taxonomy (NCBI): domain Eukaryota; kingdom Metazoa; phylum Arthropoda; class Insecta; order Coleoptera; family Elateridae; genus Agriotes; species Agriotes lineatus. The sequence goes on along the minus strand of OW679194.1, from coordinate 261,852,252 downwards.
GAGCGCCGAGTTCCCAGATAAATAAAAACGCGTGAACATATAAATAATATAAATAAATAACAATATTGCAATGGCCTTTAGCCCTCAAAGCAGCTCTGGTAGCAGTGCGAACAAATTAAATCAAAATAGAAAAGCACAGAGTTGATAGAATTCACACATCTGTATAATTTTCACATAAGTTGTCAATATGAAATTGCATGGACAAATTGAGCCATTATTATTGGAAATAAATTAAATAATCTAGAAGGAAATGAAGCTTGATTGTCACAAGGGTGTGCAGTTCTTAAAGTAATTTAGTTAAGCTTATGGCATTATTTAAAATATGCAGAGAAAAAACAAGTGCTTACAGAGAGCAATAATTAACTGTGTGTCGCAAATGAATTTGAACTAGAGTAAATAAAATAATAATTTCTTTGAGCAAATTAAACAAAGGTTAGAGAGGCAGAAGGCTTATGAAAGAATAGGGTAAAAGAACCCAAAGGCAGATTTAGAATGCGAATCATGAATTAAAAATGGATCAACAAGAATTCGAAAATAGCTGGATTTAAAATGTGTATTGGTTTGGGAGTACCTAAGTGAAAGCGGAACTTACATTAAACTCTAAAGTAGCTAAAGAGGAAATGAAAGAAAGGAAGTCGTGATCAGTGAAATGAGTGAACAGAGGGGCCTGTCAATTATCGAAACGCGAGTGAAAATCAGAGGACAATAACCATAAACTTACAAAGACAATTTTATAGAATTAAGTTTAATTGTAAAAATGTATAAAATTTAAGAATTAATTTGTAAAGATGCTGATTTGGCATAGTTCGAATTTCCTGGTTAATTTTGGTAGATTGTTTTTTGTTTATAACGAACAAGAGGATATTGACAAATGAATAAAAATTGCTGGTCGACAGTTTAAATTCTGGCTGGTGTTTAATTTCAATTTTCATACCCTTTACATTAATTTACAGCCACAAAATTGCACCAAAGTGTTTATAACGTGTCAGTGTTCGTGCACTAATAAAGGCAATAAAATCCTTCACCTAAAGTTAAATTCATCTTCGGCCATCGTTCCGTTCCTGACGACCGAGCTTTGACAAGTCATTTCGAGCCATTCGAGGACACCCAGGGGAAATATTGGAGTTCCTGCACTAGCAGCCGAGGCCTACGAGGACCATACCAGCATTGCACATATGGCAACCGACCGCAAGAGAAGGTGTGAGCAATTTTCACCTGCGGAACCTCAACGGAGACCATCTGGGGAAAATTCAAAAGGTCAGTGGTGAAGCCAATTCTATTATTATATGCGTACAACTTACTGAGGGACCCAAAAACTGGGCTGCGCAGCCGATATAAGCAGAATCCAAGACTTCGGAACGTTTTAAAACTGCTATAACCGCCATCAGAAAGTTGGGTTAGAAAATTTGAGATTCTTCCTAATTTACCGAAACAAAAGCCTAATTTTCGACCTGCAAAACAATTGCTAGAGCGACGCGTAGATTGAGCGCGATAATTCAAATTTTACCGAGTGCGTTTGCTCATTCGAATTGCAGTAAACAAACAATTAAACTTTTAGGCGACTTGCACTTAGTTAAATATCTCTGTAGAACCTCAAATTAGACTGAGTTAGTTACAAGGTTATGGTAGAGCATTTGAACTACGCATTTCAGTGGCGTACAATTTTATTAACAAGAAGGAACCTCAGACCCGTAAAGATATTTGAGTTTTTCATGCTTAATTCCGGTGCTAGCCAAATTACTAATTACGGATTGGTGAATTTGAAATAAAAGGGCAAAAGACGATTAACACTTGAATAGAACGAACCACGTAAATATTATTAGTCAGTCAAATATTGATTTTAAATAAGAACCAACGTAAACAAAAAGGTTTGTAGTGATCTTTTGTATTTGAATTAGTTGTTTACATATTATTAAACATTAAAGACAAGGATCATTGCAATATATAATCGTTAGTGTTAAGAGTAAAATAATTAATTGCTGTTTAACCGGTAGGCTAATAAATAAATGTATCGATATAAATAGTTCGTAGTTTGAGTAATTTGTAATCTGCTTAATAATTCTCGTGTGCTTGTAAATAATAATAATTAATTGTTGCAAATAAATGTTTAATGCAAGAAGCGTCGTATAATTTTTAAACAGCCCGAACGTTAAAAACGTAACAGTGGCGTTAGATGTTGGGTTATACCAGGGGCTATAAAAAAATATTGAACAAACATTAAATAAATACATTGTTTAGCAAGTGCCGATAAAACGACGGTCGGATAAATAAATTTAAGTGTATTGTGGATGCCGGTGACAAGATCCCAGAGCGGCAAAATGGAGGCTCAATTAAGCCAACTTTTCCAGCTGATGCAAGTTGGCCAAGAGAAGGCAGAAAAAGCGCAAGAAGAATTGAAAGCATAGCAAAAAAAAGCACAAGAAGTACTTAAGGTAGAGCTGAAAGAGCTCAAAGCCGGGCAGGATAAGGCAGAAAAAGCACAACAAAACCTTAAGGAAATACTTAAGGAAGAATTGAAAGCCGCGCAAGAAAAATCACAAGAGGATCTTAAAGAAGTACTTGAGGAAAAATTTGAAAGCCACTCAAGAAGAAAAGAAAGCGAGCCATAACGGGTTGGCAGAGGAAATCAGGGATGTTCAGGAAGAAATGGAGAGAAAGATGGCCGGACTTCAGGGTGACATGCTGGAGCTGCAGGGATGACTTATCAAGTCACGAAGTGGCTAAGGCCAACGAACTCCCTCTGAATCTGCTGGCTTCTCTTCTTCTCCTGCAGTAAATCAGCTTACCTTATCGCGAGTTGCTGCCCCTCAGGTTGCTCTGTCCCAAGATACTGCCCCAGTGAGGCCCGCAACATCCGGCTTGCACATGAAACTGCCCCTTACGATGGGAAACCGCCAAGCCGCAGCCATCGCTAATGGTTGGGGAATGGCAGACAAAACGACCGCACTGATCCTGACATTGCGAGGGGATGCCCTGAATGTTCTGCAAATGGTTCCAGAAAATCAGCAGAGGGACTTCCAGCAATTGGTGAATCGCCTGGAACGGTGTTATGGCAATGGCCATCTTCAGCACGTGCATTGTGCCCAGTTGAAGAACAAAATTCAGAAGTCGGGGGAGACTATGCAAGAACTGGAGGCCGATGTTGCTCGATTGGTTCGGCTCGCGTATCCATCGACGCCGGGGGACTTCCTGGAGCAGCTAGCTGTCCAAACATTCGTAGATGGAATGAAAGACGCCGATACTCAGCAAGCGGTACGCCTGGGGCGCCATAGGACACTGGGAGAGGCCTTAGCCCATGCGTTGGAATTTGAAGCGGCAAGGACTGCCTCCAGAGGACATGGTCGTGTCCGCGGTGTCGCCACGACGAAAATGGCGCCAAAATCCATGGAAGACATGTTGCGACGACTTATAAGGAAGGCAACGAGGGAGAAGGGGCCCCGTTGCTGGAGCTGCGGAGAGATAGGCTATCTGAGGGCTCGCTGCCCGAAGGAAAGAGCCCGAGTGTCCGACGAGCCGTCGGAAAACTAATGCGGGTGGACAAGTAGTTGCGAGAGTCGACTCGTGATTGCCATGCCCCGAAGATTCCCATACATGTGTCGTCCGTGCAGCACCAGCCTGATAGCCTCTTCATTGATGGGAGAATAAATGGAAGAGTTCGGTCTCTGCTATTGTATACTGGAGCGACAAAGTCCATCGCCAGGTCTGACGTAATACGAAACGAGGGTCAGTTGCTGAACACCATGTCACTCCTTCGCACTGACACGGGAGGCGCTGTGACCACACATGAGGAAATGGATTTGACATTGAAGATGTGGAATCAAACTCTCAAGCATCGGGTCCTGATTGCTGACATTGCGGACGAGTTCATCCTGGGAATGGATGTCATGAATAAGTGTGGGTTCACTTTAGACCTGGGACCCGGCGTGTTGCACGTGGGTGGGGAGGAGCTTTCCCTACACCCAAGAGAAGAGATTGCAGTACGAGTAGTATTGGCGGAAGATGTTACTCTGCCTGGACGAACCGAGAGGGTCGTGGATGCATACCTGGATAGCGATCTCCGTTGCAACGTAGTGCGCATGATTGAACCCGATTATGACAAGGAGCTCACTCATGGTATCCTGGTTGGGAGGACGTTGGCAAAGACTGGGCTTAAGGTCTCAGTAAGGATGATGAACGTCAACAGGGAACCCGCAACTGTCAGGAGAAACACAACCCTGAGAAGATGCACACCGGTCTCCGCCGTTGTCAGAACGATTACTAGTGACAGCGGTAGCAAGGCGAAGGGCTGCCCAAAAGCATTAATGAACACCGTGTTGTCTACTTGCAAAGGCATGAGCCAACAAGAACGGAAGAAGATCGAAGACCTGGTGGCCCGGTACCAAGACGTCTTCGAGTGCGGAGATCATCCCAGCGGCCGTACCGACGTAGTTAAGCATAAAATCAATACTGGGGGTGCTCAACCGATACGCCAACATCCAAGAAGGTTGCCCCTCGCCAAACGGGAAGAAGCTGAGTAGATTGTCCAAGATATGCGAAACCAAGGGATTATCGAACCGTCCAGCAGTCCGTGGGCTTCCCCTGTGGTTCTTGTCAAGAAGAAAGATGGCTCAACGAGGTTCTGTGTTGACTACCGACAGCTGAATCATGTCACCAAGAAAGACAGCTACCCTCTGCTATGAATCAATGATACCCTGGACACGCTCTCCGGTTCTCAATGGTTCTCGACGCTAGACTTGAAGAGCGGTTATTGGCAAGTCAGAATGGAACCTGCGGACAGAGAGAAGACTGCATTTACTATCGGAACTGGGCTCTGGCTGTTCTCCCCCATGCCGTTCGGTTTGTGCAATGCCTCCGCCACGTTTGAGAGGATGATGGACACCGTCCTAAGCGGTCTATCTTGGTAGACCTGCCTGATACACAGACAACATCATAGTGGTGGGTAAATCCTTGAACGAGCATCTGAAAAACCTCGAGGAAGTGTTCTGTAGACTGTGAAACAAATCTTTAGCTCCTGCTATTTGTTTCGCCATTTATTCCTTTCCGGGCCAGCCTGTACATTCCCACTTGAATTATTTCCACTGAATTTCGAATAATATCGAGTTTTGTTCCGCGCGAGCTTTCTGATTTCGGTTTTCCCAAAAATAATTCGTTATCAGTTGCACCAGCCGCGCGACCGCATTTTAACTTTCGCTTTGGTTGGAGCAACTAGTTCCAAGAAAGCATTTTGTGTGCTTTATTGCACCTCAATATTAATTTTGTTTGTGGGCTGATAATTAAAATCAGGTATGTTTACGCTAATTGCTTGTTATACATTTTGGTAATTTCTCGTTTTTTATTAGCTTCTTTTTTGACCTTATTCGTTGACGTAATTTTTCAACGTCACCTTCAAACGCCACTCTTTGATGCCGTTTTCCGGACGACTCCTTATTTGGGTTCTTAAATAACACCCTAATCAACATTTGGGACCAGCAACTCTTTCGGGAATGTCACCTTGACCTGGACTCGGAGCGTTCATTATCTTATCAACTTTGGCCACGAGGTTAGTCTCATTACAACTTCTTGATGATAACTTCGCCCGCCCACGAATTGTCGGCGGAATTGATGTTAATGACGCTACATCACCGTTAACTTATTTACCAGTTACAAATTTCATTTACCATTTATAAATTAAAAACTTAATGTATTAACTGTTTCAATTTACAATTTACAAATCTAAAGCTACGTTTTATAAATTTAAAACATTATGTACTAATTGTTCTATGATTTGTATTTCACAAATTTAAAGTTCTGCTTAATGAATACATATTAAAAATCTTGTAAAAAGTGCCTTCACGCCATTTTAATATCACTACCGATATAACGGTTATTACATATGACTGTGATAAGCTTATCCCTTCATTGAATTGCTATCAAATTCAATCTAAGAGCCTAAAAAAGGGGTTCACATATTCTCGCTGTGCGTGTTGCATTTTCAGCACATAATTTATTGTATTCAGATTATTGGTATGGTATGGTCCCGAGTGGTGTAGCTTGAACAAGCGTCCACGTTCGATCAGCAGAGTTAAGCAACGCTGTCTCTGGTCAGAACTTGGATGGGAGTTCCACGGCTGCATCTCTCGGCGCCTCGTGGTACGGCTATCACGGAAAAAAGTTGGTCCCGGCGGTCATAGAACATCATGACAGTCGTTAGTGGGGTTGGAAGTCCTCATAACTGCACAGCGACGCCTATAATTGGCCTAACGGCTGTTGGCTGAGTGCGAATTAAATAAATTTAATATTGTGATAAACGATTTACCGACGTATTATTGATGTTGCCACCAAACATGACCTGCTGATTAATAAACTTAATTGTTTGTTATTTTCTTATTTATTTCTTGAAATCTGTGATTTCTGGCGCCCAGTGTTTTTTTCTACTATTATTAAAGGAGCTTGCAGCTGATCAGCTGATGATAGAAATCTGCGACCTAAGGCCATCGACTTTGACGCTAGCTAGGCCATTGCGGTAAGTACATTTCTGAGCTACCGTGGTGTATAAACGATAAGGGGGTTGATCTGCGATTATACTACCATTGATTATTATTAGTAATCAATCGCAGGTTGGCTTTTTTATTGTTTCACTGACGCCAACGTGTGGGGCTCCCGACTTTGGTATTACATCAGCTGTACAACCTGCAATTCTCCTTTAATATTCTGACAAAATTATTTATTTAAAATGAATGTCAACGCGCTTCGTGTTGATGAGCTGCTTTACGAATTATTGTTCAGGGGGTTGGATAGAGACACGGTGGAAGGTATGAATGTCGACCAACGTCGTAGAACCTTGCGTGCTAAGTTGTTACTGGAAAAGGCTGACCCTACGTTGTCTAACGCTTATCAATTAGTAGCACCTTTCGATGTACAATTAGAACTCGATACTTGTAAAGGCAAACTTACTGAACTTTCGGTGTTAGTTACTGCTTTCGCTGCTGCACCTTCTAATTCGGAATTTGCTCGGCTCGATACGCGGTTAACGCATCTGTATTCACGACTAACCAGGCTACAACCCTCTTCTAAATTAGAACAGGAGCATGCTACCCTTACCAGTCAATGCTTAGATTTATTACAGTCACTTAGTAATGAGCATGACGATTCGCAATTACAAGTGGATCCTTCGCCCTCAAATGTTATTGCCACTAATTTTGTCGATTCTGTTAATACAGTAGCTCCACCTAATTCTGACACTACTGAACCTATAGCAGATAATATTGTTGACAACCCTAACATAACTGAAGCCGCCGGTTTAGCTTCATCTACATTCCAACAACCTAGGGTATCTTTTTCTAATGAGCACGTACATCAGTATCCTCCTTTTACACAACAACCTTGTATGTCAGCTACTGCTAATTTGCGAACTGAACTAGACCAAATTAATTACTCTACGACGTCTTTTCCTAGACATGTAGGTTTAGTTTCAGTACCGGTATGCAAATGGGGTTTATCATTTAATGGAGACACTACTACCATGGGGGTAAATTCTTTCTTACAACGTGTCGAAGAACTTAGAGTAGCGCGTAACATTTCATACGACCAATTATTTTCTAGTGCTGTTGACCTTTTCTCGGGTCGTGGGTTAGTATGGTACCGTGATATGCATCACCGGGTTTCGAACTGGCACGACTTGGTAGCTAGGTTGCGATCTGATTTTTTGCCTACTGATTTTGATGAAGAGTTATGGGACGAGATTAGGAAACGCAAGCAGGGGGCCGATGAAAAACCCTCACTTTTTATTGCTGTGCTGCTTAATTTATTTGATCGTCTACTCATTAAACCATCCGAATCAGTTCAACTTAAGCATATTATGAAAAACTTGCAACCTTTTTATGCTACTCAATTATCCTTGACAGTAGTTCACGATATTGAGCACCTTGCATTTCTGTGTAAAAAGCTGGAAGATGTTAAGATTCAGAATATTAAATACCGCAATCCTGCTGCTGCCTCATCCTTGCAACTGGAACCTGACTTGGCCTACCAGCCTACTCCTAAAAAACCTGTGACACAGACTGCTCAAATGACAATTAAACATTCTGGTCCTAGAACTAACCGTGCGAAAAGTACGACCACTTGTTGGAACTGCCGTAAATTAGGCCATACTTTCCATACTTGCTCGGCAGATAAGACTATTTTTTGTTATATTTGCGGTCATGCAAATAGTTATTTTGCCACTTGTCCTAAATGCCATCCAAAAAACGCAAAGTAAAGGGTAGATATCACAGCCGATCTATTCCTTATCCCTATTATACTGAGGCTGATACTTTATCTTGGGAATCTTGGTTACGAACTGTGAATGAATTTTGCCGTATGACTTGTAATACTTCAGCCACCTTTACTAAACTACTTTCTGACAACCGTCCTTACTTAACCATTTATATTAATGGCGAACCTATTCACGCTCTTTGCGATACAGGGGCCAATCAAACTTTAATCGGGCGCAACGGTCTATATTTACTTCAGAGACATGATCTGAAATTGTGTAACAATAAGTCTCCGCTCACTTTGACTACTGCTGACGGTCAGCTACAAAATATTTTAGGTACTGTTGCCTTACCCATTACCATTGATGGTATTACTAGGTCCATCGATGCGGTTATTTGTGACTCAATTCCGTCTACACTAATTTTAGGTGTTGATTTTTGCTACGCTTTTGGAGCAAAGACTGATTTTGTCGCTAGACGCTTCGATGTTGCTGAAACTTTTTCGCTGCAGACTATTTGTGGCGTAGTTGATTTGTCAGTTCAACAAAAACTTTTATTAGACCAAGTTGTTGGGAAATTTGCTGAAATTTCTGGTCCTACTTTAGGCTTAACTAATTTAGTTGTACATACTATTGATACGGGTGACGCATCTCCTATTAAGCAGAGATACTATCCTTTGTCTCCTGCTATGCAAGTCCATGCCGACCACGAACTTGACCGCTTGTTAGAGATGGGTATTATTCGTCCCTCGAAATCTCCTTGGAGTTCTCCCATGGTCTTAGTCAAAAAGTAAGATGGTTCCTATCGACTTTGTTTCGATGGTCGAAAATTAAATTCGGTTACCAAGAAGGATGCTTATCCTCTACCATATTTAAATAGCATTCTTGATAAATTGCGCGATGCACGTTATCTTACTTCCATCGATCTTAAGCAAGCTTTTCACCAAATTCCTCTACATCCAGATTCGTGCGAAAAAACAGCTTTTACAGTCCCTAGACGTGGTTTGTTCGAGTTTACAGTCGTTCCGTTTGGGATCGCGAACGCAGCAGCTAGTCAACAACGTCTCATGGATAGCATTTTTGGTCCGCTATTAGGTGAAAACATCTTCGTGTATTTAGACGACATTGTTATCGTGTCTGGAACCTTTAAGGAACACTTGGACACCTTAGAGCAAGTTTATACCCGTCTTAAAGACGCTAACTTAACTGTCAATATCGACAAATGTCAATTTTGCCGTCCCAGTCTTACGTACCTCGACTTTGTTGTCGATAAAAATGGTTTACGCACGGATCCTGATAAAATTTTGGCTATCACCAAATATCCTCAACCAAATACGGTGACCGAAGTCAAACGCTTTATTGGCTTAGCTTCTTGGTATTGTCGGTTCGTTCCAAATTTTGCCACTATTACTGTTCCTATTTCGGACCTAATTAAAGGTCGTATTAAAAAGCAGCGTGTGCATTGGACTGATGATGCTATTAAATCATTTAATCGAATTAAATCTTGTTTGACCTCCGCACCTGTTTTGAGTAGTCCAAATTTTTCACTACCGTTCACGTTACAATGTGACGTCTCGAATTTTGGCCTCGGTTGTGTCCTTACACAAAATATTGACGATGAGGAAAAGGTAATTGCTTATGCTTCACGTACCCTTAACAAGGCCGAACGCAATTATTCTGTCACAGAGAGAGAGTGCTTAGCTGTCATCTTTGGCATTGAGAAATTTAGACCGTATATTGAAGGTACACATTTCACTGTGTTAACTGACCACTATTCCTTATTGTGGCTTACTAATATGAAAGACCCCACTGGCCGTTTAGCCCGTTGGAGTGTTCGTCTGTCGCAATACGATTTTACCATTCGACACCGACAGGGTAAACATAATGTAGTTCCCGATGCTTTATCGCGAGCTCCTATTCAGGTTTCCGCTCTAGAACTTGTTGATGGTGACTTAGACTCTTGGTACTTAAAAATGCTGGACCGCGTTAACCAAAGTCCTAATCAATTTCCTACTTGGCGAATTGAAAATCGTCGACTTTTTAAGTATGTCCCCAACCGTCATGCCATTGTTAGCAACTTAGTGGAATGGAAACAGGTGATACCTCGTTCTCGCCGAACTGAAATTTACAAACTCTTTCATGACAGTCCCACATCTGCTCACTTGGGTGGTTATAAAACCTTTTGTAAAATCTCCGAACAATATTACTGGCCTAAAATGCGTGCCGATGTTATCCGTTACATACGCCATTGTGAAACTTGTGCTGCGAGTAAAGTTAGTCAACTTGCTAGACCTGGTTTAATGGGCCAAAATAAGAAGATTTTATACCCTTTTCAATGTTTGTCAATTGACATAATGGGTCCCTTACCTCGCACGAAACCTGGTAACACTTCTATCATAGTCGTATGTGATTGGCTAACTAAGTTTACGCTAGTGAAAGCTGTTCGCGCTGCCACTGCTAAAGCAGTAGCCAAGTTTTTGGAGAACGAAGTATTCCTCATTTTTGGTGTTCCTCAAATATGTATGGTTGATAACGGACCACAATTTATAAGTTCCCAATTTAAAGCCTTGATGAAACAATACCAAGTTCAACAAGTTTGGTATAATGCTTCTTACCATCCTCAAGTCAATTTTGTTGAGAGAGTTAACCGAGTTATCGGTACTGCTCTTCGTTCTTATGTTTCGGATAATCATCGTTCATGGGACGAACACATTTATCAAGTTGCACACGCTTTGCGTAACGCCGTTCATGAGGTGACGGGTTACACCCCTTTTTTCTTAAATTTTGGGAGGACTGTACCAGTTTCTGGGACTTATTACGGTCGTCTTAAGAACTTCCAAGAAGAAGAATTATCTTTAGAAACTCGTGAAGACCTGGCTTCAGACGTTAACCAACTTTCTGAACTTTATCAAGACGTTGTTAAACGCCTCAATAATTCCTACAAACGCAATTCCAAGCACTATAACTTGCGTAAGCGTCCATTAAAATTTAATGTCAATGATTTGGTTTGGAAAAGGAACTACGTCTTATCTGATGCATCTAAATCCTTCAATCAGAAATTGGCTCCTAAATATGTCAAATGCAGAGTACTAAAAGTCACCGGCCCACTTACCTATCAGTTAGTGACCGTCCCCGACAATAAAAACGTTGGAGTTTGGCATATTAAAGATTTAAAACCTTACTTTGGAGAAGGACAAGTGGAGGAGTGAATTTTGGTGTGCCTGTTTGTGTGTATGTGATTGTATATATGATGATGTATGTGCATGTTTAGCTTATCTCGCCTATTCACCCTACGGATAGTATTATACTATCAACATTATTCTCACCCTTTTCGACTTGTTAACCAATTTCTATTATTATGATAATTATTATTATTTATTGCGTGCTTTTTAAGCCGCATATTTTTTGCTTTTGAATGCTAGTTAAGCACCTTGAGCGACTCCTTAATTACCGATTTGATGGTACTTTTCCCTATCATTAGATTATATTAGGTGAAACCCTTTTGAGTGACGGATTTCCTCGCTTCTTTATAGATAGCGATTGGACCTTTTGTCGAACTCTTCTTGGGTCTTTTGTTGATAGTGAAGCAAGTGTTTAGGTGAGTTGCTTTCGTGATGAATGCGTGAGTCTTCTTTACTTTTTCGAAGTGTGTCTTTCTGATAATGGAGTTAGTTATAAAAGAGTTTCTAGACCTGCACGATTTACTTAGGGTGGTTGGTTGGGCATGCAGGGTCGGTCTCTTTTTTGGGAAACCTTTCCATCAAATATTTTATTATTTCCTTTCCCCATCTCGCTTCACGAGATATTTTCAAAGCGTCAGGTCAGCATTCTTAGGTTCTTTGATAGCCTTTAGGATTTGTGGTATGCATGAGTTCATGCTTGGGTTTTTAATAGTTTTTGGGGGCGGGTTTCTTTCGGTCTTGTGGAGATTTCTGGATGTCGGGGCGAGCAATTGGGTTGCCATCCGACTCGGTGAGGGAGTTACATTCAGTCCGTCACCGGCGCGCCTTTTCCATCTAGCTGCGACGACTGGCTGAATGCCCGAGCTGGGTTTGGTGGTGGTGCGGTTGTTCCCTCCGGCTTCTGGGGTCTTTACCCAAATTCGGGCGGGTATGGTTTTTAGGGCTTTTTTGTCCTGGGTTTTACCCGAATTTTTTTCGTCGTAGTATTTTCACTTCTGCGATGTTTCATACAGGAGTAAGTTTTTGTGACTTATCTCCGGTGTTTCGCTGTGTGTTAGTTCACACGGTGTTTCAGTGTGCAGTCGTTCCTGGACTGTTCACTTTTCCTCGACCAGCAGGGTTTAGGGTTTTCTGCTTTGGCGCTCTTCTTCACAGTCGCTTACATTCGCGGTGATCACTACGGGGGCTCGCGCTGAGTGTCTGTGATCGACAGCGTCTTCACCTTTTGTTAATTTCTCATTTCACTGCAATAGCTTTTTTCAAACAGCCCTGCGTTGACTGACTGACTGACGGACATCGGACTTATTCCTTCCAAATCCCTCTTCGTTATACTATCTTCCTTTACTATACTCTTTTAATACCCAAGTATCCTTTTTTCCGATTTCTTTTCTTCTCTACCTTATTGGCTAATTCTAGATCCCATTTCTTAGTTCCATGCCAATTTCCGGCTGCTGTCACAGCCGTTGGCTAAATCTCAGCAACTTTTCAGTACGCTGACTAGGTCCATGTGTGTATTCTGCCAGTACACATTTAAGGTAACCTTCTGATTAGTTCGTTTTCCGTTGGCTATGGTACGGAGCTAAGCGTCTAACTTATCCACCGACGCGTCTTTTTCATCTAGCGCGACGGATCGGTTTAGCACTTTGCTCACGACTATTCTCTCCGTAAAACTTTCTATCCCTTCTTCTTTTCTTAACTTTACTCCTTTATTTCCCATCTATTTCCCTATTTTCCTTTCGCCTTCTTTTGACTGACGTTAAACTTTTCAATTGCTTTAGCATAATCATACCTCAGGTATTTCTCTTGGCCGTGGGGAGTGAAACAAATCTTTAGCTCCTGCTATTTGTTTCGCCATTTATTCCTTTCCGGGCCAGCCTCTACATTCCCACTTGAATTATTTCCACTGAATTTCGAATAATATCGAGTTTTGTTCTGCGCAAGCTTTCTGATTTCAGTTTTCCCAAAAATAATTCGTTATCAGTTGCACCAGCCGCGCGACCGCATTTTAACTTTCGCTTTGGTTGGAGCAACTAGTTCCAAGAAAGCATTTTGTGTGCTTTATTGCACCTCAATATTAATTTTGTTTGTGGGCTGATAATTAAAATCAGGTATGTTTACGCTAATTGCTTGTTATACATTTGGGTAATTTCTCGTTTTTTATTAGCTTCTTTTTTGACGTTATTCGTTGACGTAATTTTTCAACGTCACCTTCAAACGCCACTCTTTGATGCCGTTTTCCGGACGACTCCTTATTTGGGTTCTTAAATAACACCGTAATCAACATTTGGGACCAGCAACTCTTTCGGGAATGTCACCTTGACCTGGACTCGGAGCGTTCATTATCTTATCAACTTTGGCCACGAGGTTAGTCTCATTACAACTTCTTGATGATAACTTCGCCCGCCCACGAATTGTCGGCGGAATTGATGTTAATGACGCTACATCACCGTTAACTTATTTACCAGTTACAAATTTCATTTACCATTTATAAATTAAAAACTTAATGTATTAACTGTTTCAATTTACAATTTACAAATCTAAAGCTACGTTTTATAAATTTAAAACATTATGTACTAATTGTTCTATGATTTGTATTTCACAAATTTAAAGTTCTGCTTAATGAATACATATTAAAAATCTTGTAAAAAGTGCCTTCACGCCATTTTAATATCACTACCGATATAACGGTTATTACATATGACTGTGATAAGCTTATCCCTTCATTGAATTGCTATCAAATTCAATCTAAGAGCCTAAAAAAGGGGTTCACATATTCTCGCTGTGCGTGTTGCATTTTCAGCACATAATTTATTGTATTCAGATTATTTAATAGTGTGATAAACGATTTACCGACGTATTATTGATGTTGCCACCAAACATGACCTGCTGATTAATAAACTTAATTGTTTGTTATTTTCTTATTTATTTCTTGAAATCTGTGATTTCTGGCGCCCAGTGTTTTTTTCTACTATTATTAAAGGAGATTGCAGCTGATCAGCTGATGATAGAAATCTGCGACCTAAGGCCATCGACTTTGACGCTAGCTAGGCCATTGCGGTAAGTACATTTCTGAGCTACCGTGGTGTATAAACGATAAGGGGGTTGATCTGCGATTATACTACCATTGATTATTATTAGTAATCAATCGCAGGTTGGCTTTTTTATTGTTTCAACTGCGAGGTGCCAACCTGCAATTAAGTCCAAAGAAGTGCCATATCTTCCAGAAGGAGGTACAGTACCTGAGGCACGTCGTATTCCGCCAGGGAGTAGCAGTAGATGTTACGGTATTAATTCATCAGATCGACATTGATTATAATTATGGTCCAAAATCGGGTACAACCTACAGGGATCGCCGGCTTTACTACAAGGAAACAGATCTTAATGTGTTGGAACAGATGTTGTTGCTCCGGTTACTCGCACTTAACTCAGTCGGGAAGGCGTTTTTCGAAAGCTCAAAGAAAAACCGTTGGCGCTTACCCTGATGGATTGCTTAGGATAAATGCCTAGAGCGCCACTTGTTTCTAGATAGGAAATGGCAAACGTGTTAGAAACAAGAACACACACGTAGCCTATGGGGAAGGTCCTCCACGTAACTGCACTCCGCTACAGCGTTCCCTCCACCAAGCTCCTTCGGGCCTGTTGGTATATACACGGTGTGGCCTTGCGACAAATGACTTACCTTGATGGCCACACCCTCTAGAGCAATAAAAGAAAACACTGACAAGCCCAAATCTAGGGGCGTTCTTAATTGAAGCGCAGGCTTTGGGTTCACATTTAATTACACCAGGCTTTTGCCGTAATTAACTAATGACTAAAGGGTTCAGCAACAACAAATAACTAGACTGAAATTAGCAAAGGGTTATGTTTAATAGCCCACCCAGCGGTGAGTTTAAATTTAATACAAAGGGTACATCCTAACTGGAATTTCGGGGTCCCCTAGCGAAAGTTAACTTAATCTAAGTATCAATAACAAATAAACAGAACAAACTCACAGGAGAGACGCCCCTGCGTCTAATAATTAATATGAATAGTTTAATCAAACGGGCGTACGCAATGTCCAATATAAACTTCAATAGCGCACGACAGATGGTCGATATCACTTCACACGGCACATAATTAAACAAAGCGAAAACACATATTTACTGTAAACAATTTTACCTTAACCCCAAAGCGTGTTTTTCTTTTTGGCGGGAGCGGTGAACCAGGTCCTGGTGAAGTCACTTGGCAGTGAGGGCTGCAGTGCAAACGGAGTTGTTGGGACGAGAGTTCAGGGACTCCCCAGTAATCAGGAACAAGAGATGACGGCCTTCGATGAAGCTCGGGTGCAACGTAACGAGGTGTTGCGAAAAATCCCTCAACGGTTGTGGGAGAAATGACAGCAAATAATACACTATTGCGCGGCGGGCTCCCAAAAATTACAAAAAGCACGGCGTTGATACACAAATTTGCAAACAGCAATGGTTTTCCCCACTTAACAGGAAAAAGTTAGTTAAGGCTTAAAGATGTCGTCTCTAATCAAATGTGCAACTAATGCAAATATTTCCCCCTGGGAAGTAATCTATAGGAGACGAATCGGCCATTCGTATCAACGCCGAGTTACTTCACTTCACTTCATCTGCCCGCACACGCAATTCCAAAACACACCCAACAATAAATTGCTTCGAAGGTTTGAGCTTGACTCACTTAAGTTCAGAAAAATCAACACGCAGATTTAATAAAAAGGCAACGAAACTTGCTACAGGGCACTCACAAAAATAGCGCAGCCCCCGCCGAAGAAATTTCTTGCTATACAGCGGATCCCAAAAATATTAAGTTACAAGGTCAATCCTGCCGAACTTTAAACGATAATTTATAAGAGGGACATTAAGCTGTTATATTCCTAAAAGCTTTAACTACGTCGGGCAGTATTTAAATAAGTTGAAGGTAGGGGCTCAAAGCGATTTAAGCTGGGACGTAAACAAAGGATGCCTTATGTTCCCAATTCGAAGAAATATGATTTAGACGGAAGTGACTGCAATAGATTACATACGGCTCCGAGGAAATGGTTATTAGTGAGAATTCCAAGGACCGCGGGCATATCTGAGCTTGAACTGAATGAATTGGCTGCAGCATTTTAAAATTATAATACAGGGCCGTACCCGAAAATTTTACATAGAATAATTTCAGCTTAAATGCACTAATAATACCCAATCGTGGAATTGATAACAAGAATAGCTTAATGACGTCAAAATCACATAACACCCCCCTTACTAGAGGTCAATTTCCCAAATTGATCCTGAGCGCAACTGAGGAAGTTGCTAGAAGAATAGCTTAACCTAGGGTGCGGATTGAGATAGCCGTCACTACTCGGGATCCCAACCACACTACGACGGATAGCGTCAAAACAAAAGAGTGGGAAGAAAGAAGAGTTATAAAAGACCGGTTACGCCGGTGGAAAATACGAAAACTTAATGTCAAATCCGGGAAAAGTCAAACTCGGGAAAATGTCACTAATGCGGTATTGTCAAAATCGGGAAGCGTCTTACACCCGAGCACAATTCCGTCCAACCGACCAAGGGAACTCGGGGAGTATTTGTAAGGACTACAAACACATAAAAAGAAAATAGAAGAAGTCCATAATCTAACCCCAAAGGTTAACTGAAGAGGGCACGCTGCGCGTCACGGGATCAGCGCATTGTGTGAGTCCCACAGCAGGAACACCCCCAGGGAAAGAAAGGACAAAAAGGTTGTGACAGAAATTGTCAAAAATGGTCAATGATCGGGAGTAATATAAAAGAAAACTAAGTCCACCGAAATCCTCAATTGATGACGATGCCGAAAGCCAAGTCGTCTATGAATTCGCAAAATGCGAGACCGAAAATGACTCCAACACCGAAAACCAAAAGAAAATCCGGAAAAACAAAGTCTCCAGCAAATGTCAAACATAAAATTCACTAAAGACACAACGTGCGAACACCGGGCCCTGGTGTCACATGAAGCTCAAAAGCTAACAACAAAATCGCTCCTCCCAAAGGACAGGAATACGATGCATGACCTAAAGCCATCAAAAGTCTTCAACGAAAAAAAAAAGTCTTTCCCAAAATCCAAAGGGCAAAGACACCTAAAGTGACAACCTAGTCATCAAAACAAAATTCGGTAGGCGACGACAGATCGTCCATAAATAAGTCACTTAAACAAACCGACAACAGGCGACTAAATCGCAACATACTTCAACATGATAAACTACTAAGTCAATAAATGAAAAACGTCCGACAGAAAGTGTACAGGACACTACAACAGGTGTTGATGCACGCGACGAAATCAGCAAACGAAGTTGGGCGATACACGATAGAAATGAAAACGAAATAAGAGTCAATCAAAAAAAATACTACGCCAATCCAACGAAGATGGTTTGAGAGATATTAAAAATTCGCATAAAGCGGATCTCACAAACACACCAGCACAAAACCACATCCTAACAACGGACCAATAAAGAATAAAGAAAACGAAATGATTTCCAACTCGTCAACGAACAACAACGCGGCACCACATCAAAGGATGACAACAAAAAAAGTCAACATCGGTAATCTAAATGCTTCAATGTGGATGAACTCTACTAACTTCAACTTAAATTCAGGATAGCACAATAAAATTTCAAATTAGCTGAAGGCTAAACACAATCAACAATAAACGAATTCAAAAAAGTTCGATACCTTCCAAAAATTTCAGAGTTTTTACGAAAAAGACTAAAAAACACGGTTTACTTAATGATCCATACTAAAAGAAACGATTAACACCAAAAAAATGGCTTCAAAATGTGCCTTAGCACAGAAAAGAAAATGTTGAAATGTTAAACACGAAAAAACACAAAAATCCCGCAAAAAATCCCGGGAAAAACAATGTTTGGTTTATCGAAGGGATGGCAAGGAACTCATTTAATAAAAGAAAACAAATAGGATACGCGTCCTGATATGAAAAAAACACGTTTCCAACTTTCAAAGTCCTAAAAAGTCAAGTTTTCATGAAAAATACTGGAAAAAACTATATGTCATTATTGCCAAACACTAAAATGAAGCTGTATGACAAGAAAAGAAACACAAAAACAATGCCCTAAGGGCGTTATCGACAAAAACGAGCCACACGTTGGGATAGCCAGTTTATCTGTTACGGTATTAATTCATCAGATCGACATTGATCATAATTATGGTCCAAAATCGGGTACAACCTACAGGGATCGCCGGCTTTACTACAAGGAACACAGATCTTAATGTGTTGGAACAGATGTTGTTGCTCCGGTTACTCGCACTTAACTCAGTCGGGAAGGCGTGGTTCGAAAGCTCAAAGAAAAACCGGCGGCGCTTACCCTGATGGATTGCTTAGGATAAATGCCTAGAGCGCCACTTGTTTCTAGATAGGGAATGGCAAACGTGTTAGAAACAAGAACACACACGTAGCCTATGGGGAAGGTCCTCCACGTAACTGCACTCCGCTACAGCGTTCCCTCCACCAAGCTCCTTCGGGCCTGTTGGTATATACACGGTGTGGCCTTGCGACAAATGACTTACCTTGATGGCCACACCCTCTAGAGCAATAAAAGAAAACACTGACAAGCCCAAATCTAGGGGCGTTCTTAATTGAAGCGCAGGCTTTGGGTTCACATTTAATTACACCAGGCTTTTGCCGTAATTAACTAATGACTAAAGGGTTCAGCAACAACAAATAACTAGACTGAAATTAGCAAAGGGTTATGTTTAATAGCCCACCCAGCGGTGAGTTTAAATTTAATACAAAGGGTACATCCTAACTGGAATTTCGGGGTCCCCTAGCGAAAGTTAACTTAATCTAAGTATCAATAACAAATAAACAGAACAAACTCACAGGAGAGACGCCCCTGCGTCTAATAATTAATATGAATAGTTTAATCAAACGGGCGTACGCAATGTCCAATATAAACTTCAATAGCGCACGACAGATGGTCGATATCACTTCACACGGCACATAATTAAACAAAGCGAAAACACATATTTACTGTAAACAATTTTACCTTAACCCCAAAGCGTGTTTTTCTTTTTGGCGGGAGCGGTGAACCAGGTCCTGGTGAAGTCACTTGGCAGTGAGGGCTGCAGTGCAAACGGAGTTGTTGGGACGAGAGTTCAGGGACTCCCCAGTAATCAGGAACAAGAGATGACGGCCTTCGATGAAGCTCGGGTGCAACGTAACGAGGTGTTGCGAAAAATCCCTCAACGGTTGTGGGAGAAATGACAGCAAATAATACACTATTGCGCGGCGGGCTCCCAAAAATTACAAAAAGCACGGCGTTGATACACAAATTTGCAAACAGCAATGGTTTTCCCCACTTAACAGGAAAAAGTTAGTTAAGGCTTAAAGATGTCGTCTCTAATCAAATGTGCAACTAATGCAAATATTTCCCCCTGGGAAGTAATCTATAGGAGACGAATCGGCCATTCGTATCAACGCCGAGTTACTTCACTTCACTTCATCTGCCCGCACACGCAATTCCAAAACACACCCAACAATAAATTGCTTCGAAGGTTTGAGCTTGACTCACTTAAGTTCAGAAAAATCAACACGCAGATTTAATAAAAAGGCAACGAAACTTGCTACAGGGCACTCACAAAAATAGCGCAGCCCCCGGCCGAGGCGCCAGGGGTCGCGTTCTTCTCAAACGTTCTTGGTCGGAAGCTGGCTACTAATTAATTCATTTCAAATCGGGCTACGCGTGACGGATACAATGGAAGAAAATTTCGAACCCCAAAACCATAAGTTCTATATGTGCGGTTAACTAAGGGCTTATCGAAACTTATTTCACTTGCCCCTAGAACGTTCTAGAAGAAATTTCTTGCTATACAGCGGATCCCAAAAATATTAAGTTACAAGGTCAATCCTGCCGAACTTTAAACGATAATTTATAAGAGGGACATTAAGCTGTTATATTCCTAGAAGCTTTAACTACGTCGGGCAGTGTTTAAATAAGTTGAAGGTAGGGGCTCAAAGCGATTTAAGCTGGGACGTAAACAAAGGATGCCTTATGTTCCCAATTCGAAGAAATATGATTTAGACGGAAGTGACTGCAATAGATTACATACGGCTCCGAGGAAATGCTTATTAGTGAGAATTCCAAGGACCGCGGGCATATCTGAGCTTGAACTGAATGAATTGGCTGCAGCATTTTAAAATTATAATACAGGGCCGTACCCGAAAATTTTACATAGAATAATTTCAGCTTAAATGCACTAATAATACCCAATCGTGGAATTGACAACAAGAATAGCTTAATGACGTCAAAATCACTTAACATAGACCCGAGTAAGGTGAAGACGTGCAGGATTGGCCAATCCCGAAGGATACGCATGAGCTGCGAAGCTTTCTGGGCCTCTGTACTTACTACCGACGGTTTGTGCTGAGCTTCGCAAACATCGCAAAACCGTTAACCCGTCTAACGGAAGAGGGACGACAGTTCGAATGGAGTGCTGAGTGCGCGGCGGCCTTCGAGACGCTCAAGACTGCTTTAACCAGTTCACCTGTACTTTGCTAACCACGTCAGGAAGGCCAGTGTATCCTCGACACTGACGCTAGCAATGCCGGAATAGGTGGTGTTCTGTCCCAGGTCCAAGATGGGCAAGAGAAAGTCCTGGCATATTTCAGCAAAGTCCTGTCCATACCAGAGCGTAACTATTTCGTAACCAGGAGGGAGCTTCTGGCAGTAGTCAAGTCGGTGGAGCACTTTTATAAATAGCTGTATGGCAGAAGATTCTTGCTGAGGACCGACCATGCTGCTCTAAGATGGCTGCTGCAGTTTAAGAACCCTGAAGGACAGGTGGCTAGGTGGATCGAGCGCCTACAAGAGTACGACTTTGAAATAAATCATCGACCTGGCACAGCCCACCTCAACGCAGATGCGTTATCCAGGAGGCCCTGCCCTGCGGACTGCAGCCACTGTTCGCGACTGGAGAGTCGTGCGGTACCCATCGATCGTACCACTGTAGTCGACGACTCGTGGGAGCTAGACGAGTTGCAGAACAGCCAGGACAACGACCCCGACTTAGGCACAGTTATAGCCTGGAAGCGAGATGGAAGTCGACCTACCTGGCAGGAGGTTTCCGCCACCAACCCAACGGTGAAGACCTATTGAGCGCAATGGGACTCCTTGCAGCTCGACAACAACGTCCTGACTAGAATCTTGGAAGACGAGGACGGTAGGGCAACGAGATCAAAATTGATGGTTCCAAGGAGTAGAGTGGCCGAGGTTCTGCGCCACCTGCGTGATGGCTCCTCTGGGGGACACTTTGGATTGAAGAAGACGTTGCAGAAGGTCCGAGACCGGTTCTACTGGGCGAGTTGCAAAGATGATGTCCGAGAGTGGTGCCGGAGGTGCGAAGCCTGCGCTACAGGAAACGGACCGGTTGGTAGACGTAAAGCTCCGATGCGGCAGCACAACGTCGGTAGTCCGTTTGATAGGATATCCATCGACATCGCTGGACCATTCTTCGAAACCCAAGCGGGAAATAAATACATCTTGGTGTGCATGGACTACTTCACCAAGTGGCTTGAAGCATATGCCCTTCCGAATCAAGAGGCCGGTACTGTAGCTGTTCTGGTGAAGGAGTGCTTCAGCCGTTTTAGAGTCCCCTTGGAATTACATTCCGACCAGGGCCGGAATTTCGAGTCTGGACTGTTCCAGAACGTTTGCAAGCTACTGGGAATACACAAGACCCGGACCACTGCCCTCCATCCCCAATCGGACGGCATGGTGGAAAGAATGAACCGTACCACGGGAAAGCATCTGTCCAAGGTGGTTTCCGAACATCAGCTTGACTGGGACCAGTACATTTACCTGTTCCTGATGGCCTACCGATGGGCAGCACAAGAGACAACCAATCACAACCCAGCCGCGGTACTCTTTGGGCGCGAGCTGCGATTGCCATGTGACCTCAAATTCGGAAGAAAGCCTGGCGACGAAACGGCCGGCGAGGACTACGTGGGGAACCTGAAGAAG
The DNA here is from genome assembly GCA_940337035.1 of Agriotes lineatus. Taxonomy (NCBI): domain Eukaryota; kingdom Metazoa; phylum Arthropoda; class Insecta; order Coleoptera; family Elateridae; genus Agriotes; species Agriotes lineatus. The sequence goes on along the minus strand of OW679194.1, from coordinate 261,829,844 downwards.
AGGATGGAAGAGATCCACGACGCCGTACGCCGGAACATTCAGGGTGCCAGCGACCGAATGAAGGACCGATATGATGCCCGCGCTGAGGCCGGTGGTTTCCAGGCTGGCGATTTGGTATGGCTTCATAACCCCCAGAGGCGTCGCGGTCTCTCCCCCAAGCTCCAAAGGAACTGGGAAGGCCCCTACGCGGTAGTTGTTCGACTGAATGACGTGGTATACCGAATCCAGAGGCCTCCTCGAGGAAAGTGCAGGGTGGTGCACTTCAATCGGTTGGCCCCATATGCCGGAACCAATGAGGAAGTGGATGCTGTCACGGAGCAACCCCTGAGACAACTAGGGACCGGAGGAACCTCTTTCCAGGAGTTTATGGCCGCTTATGGGGGTACGAAGACTGCGCGACTTGGAGTCACTACAGAGGTGCAACGTGACCTGTTCGACACCCTGCGGCAGTATTACCTGGCCCACTGCGTCGCCCAGGATCTGCGGATGTCTAGGGGGATCGCCGCTGCCTTCCGGGAGGAGTTTGGCCGGTTAGGCCATCTGAGAGAGCAGGCATCTCAGGTTGGCAGAACCTTGCAGCTGAAGGAAGGCAACAGCTCCATTTATTACCTGGTGAGGAAAAGGTTGTCTTACGAAAAACCTAGTTACCAGGAGCTCTGGTGTGCTCTTTTGACCTTATGGAGCAGATGGTGAAGAACGGCGAAACCCGGCTAGCGATGCCGAAATTAGGATGCGGCCTGGATTCGTTGGACTGGAGGGTCGTACGCAGCACGCTGGAAATAGTCTTCGACCAGACCGGCATCCAGATCGAGGTCTGCTGTTGCAACCCGGCGCGAAGCATTGAGCCCACGGTGGACTGCTACTTCTTCAACCAGTCCGTGTGCAAGAAAGGCACCGCCTGTAAATACCGTCATCGAATCCCCACAAGAGCGAGTGACAGGCACCCGACGCAACTAGTTTTGGGACAGAACGACCTAAGGCGGGGGCAGTGTAACGACCTTTCCCTTAGGCAGCTGCAAGCCACCGCCTCCGGCAGACAGCCTTGGACGAATGACTCATTATTCCGAAGCTTTCGGGAACGCGCTCGAGGTCAAACACTCGCGAATATGCGTCATTCATGTGCCAGAAAAGCGAGTAAAGCTTCGATTGTCCGAGAATGACTAATTCGTGATATAAATACGTGTCAGCAGAAATCGACAGTTTAGTTTCGAATTCAGCATCAGAGCGCCGAGCTCCCAGATAAATAAAAACGCGTGAACATATAACTAATAGAAATAAATAACCATATATAATCGTTAGTGTGTGCTAATAAATAAATGTATCGATAGAAATAGTTCGTAGTTTTAGTAATTTGTAATCTGATTGATAATTCTCGTGTGCTTGTAAATAATAATAATTAATCGTTGCAAATAAATGTTTAATGCAAGAAACGTCGTATAATTTATAAACAGCCCGAACGTTAAAAACGTAACACTATTATTTAAATAAGTGGTATAAAAACCAAATCACATATTGATACTTATAAAACAAGAGATAAAATGCCATTACAAATTCAAAGATCTGGCGTGATACACGCACACAACTTCCTTTTACAGCGATCTTACAATTAGCCAAACATTTGATTTTTAATTTTTAAGTATTTGTCAGAAACCGTACAAAAAAGGGCGTTAGTTGAAGAGACAAATTTTCTCTAAAATTTTAAGCTCAATTCAAAAATGTAATAATATGCCGGGTGTTCTACTTAAAATAGGAGTTAATAAAAAAGGAAGAACAAAAGAATCCCATTTTAGAGATAACTGGAAAATCACATCAATACACATTAAAAATGTAAAGACACCTGGATGCAAACACTCATCATCTAATGGTAAGAACAAAAATGAAACAAACAATCTCGAAAACTAAAACACGAGAAACGATGAATTATGCAAGAAGGAGACTGAATAACTTAAGATCTGTTGAGCAGGAAAGTAGTGTAGAGACACAATGGAAAAAAATAAAAAGTCCGATTGCAAATGTTAAAATTGTAGTAGGAAGGAATACAAAAACCAATATGAAAAGCTCGTTTGACGAAGAGTGTGAAAGGGAGATACGTGACAGACCGTAAGCAGGAGTAAATATGTTGGAGGAAGCAACGAATGGGAAATAGATTATGTACCGTTACGGCCAACTCAAAGTGCACGGCAGATTTTTAGCTTGTAATACGATATTCTAATCATAGACGTCGAGTTTTGACGTTTACGTTTGTCATCAACTGTCATAGAACTGACAACTCGAAAAATTCCCAGACATTTGTCAGAAGCAGAGAAAATGCGAGCTATTTAAATACTTGAAGAAAACTGGTAGCTGAGTCGAGTCGCAGCAGATTTGCATATGAGCAAGAGCTGCATTTTCAAAATTAATCGTTGGCAGCAGAGATCTCTGCAAGAAAAGTTTTTTTAACACCAGAGAACAAAGAACGAAGAGTACAGTTTGCAACCGACTATTTGAATGAGATAGACAAATTTTGGAACACGAATATTTCTCAGATGAAAAGGTATTTCAATCATTTACCAATATAGTAGTATAGACGACAAAATTCAAGATTTGAGGAGCAATATTATGTTCAACCCTTAAGGAGTAGTGGACGATTGTCCGTAAACGTATGGAGATGGATCAATGCTCACGGATCTGGGGCACGCTATAGAACTAATGGTCGTCTGAATGCTGAAATTTATCGCAACATTTTGCAAAATGTGATGCTGCCATCTGTACAAGACGTCTTTCCTAATCAATTTACTTTTCAACAGGCAAAATATTACCTAATTAATAAATTTTGTTTATGTTAACGTAATTGATAACATTATTTTCACAGGATAACAGCAGGGATTGTTCATTGATGGTTTGATAAGAATAATATCAATGGTAAATATTTACTTTAGCTTGAAACGCTTAAATCGCAACTGTTGGAAGCGGTTTTGCACTATTCCTATGGTTTACGGCCTGCTGAACTCGAATCTGTTGTCGGAAGGGGCAAAAATGGTATATTTTCAGCAAGTAAATACCAAACTAAAATGTACCTTAACTAACACAATTGACACTTCCAGCGATAGCTACGTTGCCAACTGTCGTTAAAATACCCTAAACGGAGTGGCGCAACTCCAACGAGTATAAAAATATAAAGGCTTCTAGTAAATACTTTGGCTAACATGCAGTATCGTAGACTACTTCTGTCTCATGCCCAGGAGTTATTTTAGATTAGCTGCAGTTTAAGATTTGTGTGTACTCTATTTATTTTAAATCAATGGGTGCTGCCCCTGGTGTTTTTTGAGCTTTGGTAACATATCCGAAACACACAACTGCCCTGTTTGAACGTTCATTTTTATTTAATATTTATAAAATATACAATTCTTTACCTGAATCGTTAAAACGTTTGTCAACTAATTCGTTTAAAAGAAATCTTACAAAAATATTGCTTACTCGTCAATAAATGACTAATTGCGCTGCTTTGTACTGACTAGTGTTATGTTGTTCTAGATTCTATTTAGTTTTTTTAGTTTAGCATTTGTTTTTCTAGGATTAGTGCTTCACATTTGTTACATAATTTACAATTTCATAATTTGTATAATTTTCTAGCTTATGTTATTTTATATTATTATTTTTCTATATACCAAATTTATACCAGGGATTTTGCACCAAACAACGCCGATGGACTATGGGAAAGAATAAGAAATTTTTGGAAGGAACTGAGAGAAGGATACAATATGGAAACATTGGTCAACTCTATGCGAAACAAACTGCAAAGCGTAGTAGCAATAAAATATTGATACATATTTATTAAATACTAATTGTTATATAGTTTGTTTACTTGTGAAACTTTTCTAAAATACAAACATTAAAAAAGTAATACCTATTCTTATAATCACAAGCAACGCCACTGGAGAAACCCTCATTTAATAAGCCGAAAAATCGCAAAAATAACAATAGCAACAAAAAACCATGCACTTTGAGGTGTCCGTAACTGTACAAGGAGCAAAGAAGGAAGTAAGAAAACAATGTAAAAACACGAACACATAATATAAAGGCCATCAAGAGTATAGAGGACTATAAGAATAAGATACTTAGAAACTATTATTAGCAGGGGCTCAAAGCAATGTGACGAGGTCGCCAACCAAAAGCATTGTACTACAAAAACAAAAAGGCCGAATAGTTAGGTCGATAAAGAGAGATAACGGAAAGACGGGAGAAGTATTTCGAAGAACTGTTAAACAAACGGGAAGAAGACAAAGACGAGGAACCAGCAGAAATATGAGTAGAACCAGCAGTAGTAATAAACGGGAGAAACGACGAAAAACAATCAGAAAGACGTAATATAATAAGAGCAATAGAACATCTGAAAAGAACAAAAGCTCGGGAAATAACGAGATACAGGTTGAAATGTACAAATATGGAGGGGAGGAGATGTATAAACGATTACGCAAGTTAAAGTGGAAATATGAAGCAGAGACAATGGGCGAAAGCGACAGTATGCCCCATATACGATAAAATAGATCCAAAAGCAAACTGCGAGAACTACAATAGAATAACGATGCTGAATATAACAATGAAGATATTTGCAACGTGTAATAAAGCGGGATTAATGACCAAAATAGAAGCCATGCTTGGTGAATAAAAATACGAATTTAGAAGAGCAAGATCAGTAGCAGCCTAGATTTATGTGTTAAGGGAAATACAACGGAAAAGCTAAGAGCAGAAATAGAAAACACATGTATTTAAAGCTGTGGAAGATTTAAATATAACCAACGCAATATTGAAGAAAATAGAAGAGTGGTCAACTGTAGAAAAAAATTGAAGTTGACTTGTCTGAAGTAGGGTGATACATTCGCGGCAGCACTTTTTAATATTGTACTGGAAAAAATAATCAGAGACAGTACTATGTATTAGTAGATTCGGACCAACATATCAGAAAAAACATCAACGTCTAGCTTTTGCGGAGGACGTAACTTTATTAATACAAATTACAGAAGGTGGTGAACAGGATAGAACGAGAAGCACAAAGAACGGAACTAATGATTAATGGAAAGAAAACAAGCACATGATGTGGGAGGGTGAAGAGTCATTAGAAGATAAAAACCTGAGAAGAGGGAAACTGTAAGTTTGAAGAGCTAGAAAGCTGTATATACCTAGCATTGGTAATTTTAAAAACACCAGGAGGTAGTGGGAAAATAGGGGTATGGTAAAAGTCATTAACCAAGTGTGTCTATGCATTAAACAAAATATTAAAAAACAAACAAATGCCGCGAGTGTCAGTTGGGAATATAAGAAACTGTAATAAGACTCGTTGCCGTATAAGTGAATAAAATTATTGCCTCCGAAACAGCAAGGCTACAGCTCTCGGGAGGTACGCCAGCATAGGAAGGCGAAACGTCACTTAAATCGCATAGGCGCAGAGTGTTTACGTGTGTTTATAACTTTATTTCATTTTGAAACCATAATCTTGTTTATTGGCCCTTACTAGCGGGTGTAAAATGGATTTTATGGCCCTAGGGCCTATAAAGTTGCTAAGTAGTATAATAAGCACCAACAATGTAGTATAGCAACACCAACAATCTGCAGAGAAAAGATAAATTCACAACGCAAGTACAACGATGACGCAGTAGTCTATAGCCAATATACTGAATCCTTGAATTTTATCCACGTTGAAAACCAAAATGAAATAACACGTTGTATGTGCCACGTGCGTAATCACGATTATAGTTCTCGAAAAATGTTAAGCTCTCCGCTTCGCGTCGCTCTTTAAACATTTCCTCGTGCTATAATTTATTGATTATACCCTTAATACATAAATAGCTGTCAACGAATAAGAACTCCCTGTGGAAACATGGTTACCAGTCTTGAATTGAGCCCGTAGTCGTACCTCATTAGCTTCTTTTGTAATTAAAATGAAGTTTCAAAGCAAAAACCAAGGATTTTGGTAGCGAGTTATTAATGCCAAAATGTAATAAGCCACTTTTCAATTTAAGTAATCAATATAATATTGACTATTCAATTCACCTGTCATCTGTCAAAAAGTGACCAATGGAAATCCAGAATTCTGACGTTTTTTGACCAATCAAAAAAATATCAGTGGATATATCTTCCTAGAAGGTATTCAAGTGACTATTTTAAACAAATGTGGTTTTTATTAGAAAAAGTCAATATTAGTGTTCTGTTACTATAGAAATTGCGTAGTTTGTTGCTAGATTTACTGAAAACTAATTTGAAAAAGTAGTTTGGTTCATTAAATAGTCCCTCGAATACCATTCTTAGTCAAAGTTAAGTAGATTATTTTTGCGGTGGTATCACTACTCATGTCCATTGCGCTTGGGATTAGGACTCGTGCTAGAGCACTCGTCCTAATCGTACCAAAGCGCAATGGACATTCGTGACACCACCGCAAAAATAGTCGACATAACTTTGACTACTCATGGTATTATAAGTGAAAATTTGGTTTAATTATTTCTTAACGTACTTACAGTTTTCTAACGTTTGCCCAATTTATTATTATTTATTTTACCACAATAATTTTGAGCAATGTAGTGTTTGTCGAATTAATTATAATATTTACTATCTTTCCTCGTTATGATAATGGCATCCAGGAGAGTTTTCCAAAGATCAAGCCAATTTATCTTTTTGTCTAAATACGTAAATTTAGGATACATCCAATTTGTTGCTACAATTGGCTCTTGATATATGTCATGTAATCGTTTACTTTTAAGAAATTTTTACATATTAATCATTTCCACCATATTAACATAGTGCAGGGGTGGCGAACCAATGGCACGCGTGCCATTGATGGCACGCGACAAAATAATTTGGGCACGGCATTAATTAAGGAATTTAGGTACCTAATCGAAACAATTTATATTTAACAATGAATTGAACATGAAGCTTCAAGGCGCAAATAAAACAATTATCGTTATTATAGATCTCATTCGTGCTTTTGAGGCTAAATTGCAAGTTTTCAGTAACGATATTGTTACCAAAAACTACAAGTATTTCCCAAACTTGACAAAAATCACCAGAGATTTGGATTTACACGAAAAAACAGATCAAGTAAAAGTCAGTGAAGAGTTTAATTCGGTAATTAATTGTTTAATCAAAGCATTTTCATCGAGATTTTCTCAGTTAGAAGAATAGCCATGCTGATCGCCAATGTCCGGAACGGATAAGGCACCATGAGGAGAAGAAGAATTATTGAAAACACTGAAGTTTATTATGTATCCTGATGTGACTTCACCTGATAAACTGAACTTGACCATATTTGATTGGTTGGAAATTGAAGAAATTGAAATGCAGTTGATTGATTTCCAGTCTAGTTCAATATGGATTCAAAAATTTATCGAACCAGGAAAGAGTTGGAATTAAATGAAATAGAAAGACTATCTGTATCAGATAATATGAGTACAAATGCCAATATCAAAATCATGGAAACGTGAAATTCAATTCAAGACACATTTAGCTGTCTAAAGAAGCTAACTTTTGCTATCTTAACAATGTTTTTTATCTACCTATGCCTGCAAGTAATTATTTTCAGAAATTAATAAAATTAGACCCGCTTAGAAGCCCTTTGTCAGATGACTCCAGTTCAGCTTGCATTCTGCTAAAAGTAACAAAGTATGAAGCTAATACAAGTTATTTAGCATCTAATTTGCAACAGCAGAAGTTGCACTAATTTTTTCTTTCATTTAAATCAACATAACGTTACTATTGCTGTACAAAATGTATATTTTTGTTTGCAAATAAAGAGTTTTAAGTTGATAGTATTTAGTGTTATTTTTCCCCATTAATCAAGTCAAGATTGCTTGATGGCACGTCATGGTCTCATTAAATATTTCTTAAAAAAATGGCACGTAGATGAATAAAGGTTCGCCACCCCTGACATAGTGTCTTTAAAACTTTCGATGTTTAATCCAATATTTAATAAGGTTTGCATGATAAAATGATAAAAAATTCAGTGTTAACTTGACATTTTGTCTTTCTAAATTTGTGAGACACAAAGCTTCTAAGTTTAGAGAATAACCAAATTTTAGTAATTTATTATGTTCCATTTCATGAAGCGATTATAATAAGTCAAACGTCGCAATTTTTTGTTCTCCTATTTCAAATAGATAAAATAACGGCATACTGTTGTTAAGAGAATGAGGATAGACGATGCTTAGCCTCTTGGTTGGCAAATATAGTTTACTTCATTATTATTAATTGCGTTGTTATGGCTAACTACGCAAACTAATCTAAAACCGATTTCTTTCAAATTGTTTTATTACAGTTTCAATGAATGTAGTATAAAAGACTTTATGAGTTAGTGTTGAGGTAGGCGTTATGTGTATTATTACTTTAAAATTTGACTTTATACCTGTGATCATGCACAAGTAAACCGCAGTAGCAAAATAATAATGATTACAAAAAGTACTAATCTCTTTCATATTTGCACAATTGCCTAGACAACCGGGAAATGAACATTTATTCGGCACGATAAAAATATTTGTCTACAAATACTTGCACTTGAAAATATGGAATACAATTCCAATACACTACTGCTTACTTTATTCACCGGCAACTGTTTTAAAACATTAGCAATTTGCCACATGGTGACAATGCATTTATTTCACGACCATCTGTAACGATTATTTACGTGTTTATTTGTGCAATACTGATTGTAAATCACTCACACGCACACTACGAAAGGAAGGTACTAAGTGACTTGTCTATCAAAAAAGCTCAATTATAATTGATAATTGCAATAAACATGTAGCTAGAATCTGTACACACTGTTTATGTCAGTGGCCTCAATTTGCCTTCTATAGCTGGCGTCACGAGCCCGTGATGCCAGAAAGCTGAGATCTTTATTATTTAGGTGGTGTTGGTGAAGCATGGATATTAATAAAAGCAGACCAAAATACTTTAAGGGTTTAGGAGATGAGAGTGTTACGAATAATGTTGAGTGGCAGCAGGCTAGAAGATACATGGAAAAAAATGTGATGTTAAGTGAAATGAGTAACGAAAAGAAGATGAAGTCCAAAAACAAGGTGGAAAGCAGAGAGGGAGAAAGACTCAAAGTGACTAAATATTACTAACTGGAAAGATAGCACAGGAGACAGAAAGGTGTGACTAAAAGTAATCAATCAACTAATGTGTTATGAGAAGATCAGTTGGAAATGTGTTTTGCTATGTTTTTTTGTGGTAAAATAATTGCGCGATCTATTAAACCTCTGATTACACTTTTTATGTGTTCTTATTGTGCAGGAATTTAAGTATCTATTTGTTTTGACTTCTTTGCAATACCAATTAGTGGCTATTTTTCATTAATTTTCTTCATGTATCATATCTAGAAAATGTATAGAACGAAGTTGGTTATCATGAAAATGTTTAATTCTAGATGAACGTTATTAAATGCTTTTAAAATCGAATCAAGTTTTGTTCTAATCTCATTATTACGACATCGACATAGGGTCGGTAAAAAGAAACTTTTTGGTTATTGATTTTTCTATATCCATTAGTACAACCTTAGGAATAGTGCAAGAAATTGAGATCGCACTCCAAATTTTTGGCTATAAATTTTACAATTTCAAAAAAATTCAGGATTTGGTCGATTCTCGCAATGAGGTGATTCAGTAAATTAATGTAAAGTAAACACTGTCTTCTAAAAAATTAACATATATTGTATATAATAAACCATCTTCAGGCTAAAAGATAAAGCTTATAAAAATATTGGGAAAACCCAGAGAGCAAACACCTCACATATGTCAAAAGTGGACAGTCATAAATAAACAAACAATTAAAATTAAAACAGACACAAGACAACGTGACCGACATGTTCAATGAAATAAATTATTTGTTTATCTACAACGGTCAGCCAAGGTGAGAACTGTAAATACGTATCAAAGCCACCAAAACCCGATAAATGAAATAAGTTAAGCAATTAATAAAATTTTAGATTGAGGAATATATAATTGCTACTGTTTGCAAACTCCGTGACCTCATTGAGGCAACGATCGTTTAACCGGGAGACAATTTCGAAGATTTCGTAAAAAATTAAATTATTGCCCTTAGGGCAGACGTGAAGAATTTTAACATTGAAGTCCCGGTCAAATTTATGATTATTCTCAATAATGTGAGAGGCAAAATCCGATTTATTATAGTCAAGATGATGAATGTAATTTGGTTTTATTAAGGAAATGTGTTCAGACACGCACTTTTTGAAGGATCTCCCGGGTTGGCCCACACAAAAAGAGTCGCAAGAACCACAATTTATTAAGGAGGGGGGTAGGATATTTGTTATAGACTGGGATAGTATTAAGGAAAAAGGGTGAGTAAATGGAAATTGTAATATTGAAGCGTTTAAATATGTTTTTTAGAAAATTGACAAAAGGGGAAATGTAAGGTAGTAAATGAAACTTGGTGAGCTCACTTTTGGTGTCAGAAGATCTAGTAGATAACAATTTGGTTTGAGTTACTGAATGTTGTAACCGATGAAAAATAGGCATGGTAAGGTTAAGTGAGTAACTGTTATTAACAGCAATTTGTTTTATGATACTGAGTTCATTAATAAAGTTGCTATTACTTAGAGGGGTCAGAAGCAAACGCTTAAAAAGAACCCTGAAGGAACTCAGTTTTTGAGATAAGGGATGGTGAGATGAGAAGGGAATGACAGAATCGGTGAAAGTGGGTTTCCGATAAATTTTAAACTCCAGTGAATGTGAGGCTATGTTACGGGAGATCAAGAGATCCAGGAATGAAACAGATAAATTAGTTTCAAGTTCATAGGAAGAAGTCCTGCTTTAAGCAAAGTTTAATTAAAGACATAAAACCTGATCATTAGATAAGTCGCTATTTACCAGACGTTGGTGAATGAGGGTAAAGCATTCATCGGACGGGATGCTGGGAAAAAGGTTAACAATGTCGAAGGAAAGAAGAATAGTATCGTCAGAGATGTGAAGGGGTGAAATTTTAGAAATAAGGTCTAGTGAATTATTGACCGAATATTGTGGTTCAAAATTTAAGAAGGAGCGGAGAATCTGGTTTAGCCATGAGGTGATTTTAGATACTGGAGTTTAAAATTTATCGAAAACCCATTTTCACCGATTCTGTCATTCCCTTTTCATCTCACTATCCCTTATCTCAAAAACTGAGTTCCTTCAGGTTCCGTTTTAGGCGATTGCTTCTGACCCCTTTAAGTAATAGCAACTTCATTAATGAACTCAGTATCATAAAACAAATTGCTGTTAATAACGGTTACTCACTTAACCTTATCATGCCTATCTTTCATCGGTTACAACATTCACTAATTCAAATCAAACTGTTATCTATTAGATCTTCTGACACCAAAAGTGAGCTCACCACTTTGCGTTCACTACCTTACATTTCCCCTTTTGTCAGTTCTCTAAAAAACATTTTTAAACGCTTCAATATTACAATTTCCTTATGTCAAAATCAGATTATATTGATAAGGTAGGTGATTTTCTTAAATCTGGTGACTTTAATTTAATCAAATTTAGCCTTAACAACTTTGATATTCTAGTCAGGAAATTCTTGATTTCTAACAAAGATATTTTATTTAATTTTTTTAATATCAACTATTACAAACTGCTACTCATGAACCCTTCACCTCCTCACCTTTACGCTCTTCCGAAAATTCACAAACCCGACATACCGGTTAGACCTATTGTTTTCTTTTCCAACACCCCAGTTCCCAAACTCACAGCTTGGCTTAACCAAACTTTGAGATCCAATATTGAATTTAACTTTCCTTATTCCATTAATAATTCCCAAACTTTGGCTAGTGAACTCATTAATCTTAATTTAAATAAAAACCACAGGCTTGTATTTTTGACATAGTTAATTTATTTCTGAGCGTCCCCTTCGCTGACTGCTTGGTTGCCCTCGACAATTATCTCTTTGTTACACTGGTTTACCGATGGGTAACAACCTTTCTCCGCTTTTAGCAGAAATGTTCCTAACCAATCTTGAAGTTAATCACTTCTTTACTAATCATAATATCAAAAAACATTTCATGTTTTACAAGAGGTATGTTGATGACATCTTTGTTGTCTTCGAGCGAGACGACTTGGACCTCAAAAATTGTTTCGATTTCCTTAATTCAGTTCATAAAAACGTTAAATTTACTTTTGAACTTGAAAATGACAAAATCTTGAACTTGCTTGATCTGTCAGTCACCAGAGGAGACTGCTCTCTGTCCATTGGCATATACAGAAAACCTACTGCCACTGATAATGTCATCCTTTTCAGCTCTTTTTATTCTTTGTCTCATAAACTAGCCGTTTTTAGGTTTTTCTTCAATAGACTTTATAATCTTTCTCTTAACCAATTCACCTTCAATAAAGAAATTCAAATAATTTACAGTATAGCTTTTAATAACGGTTACCCTTTTGTATTAATTAGAAAAGTACAAAACAGAATATTTACTTCTTTAAAACTTAAACTACTCTAACCTCTTCAAGATCTAACGACAAGACTTACCATTCACTATCTTATATCGGCCCAATTTCACATCAATTTCAGAATATTCTTAAACAATTTAATCTAAACATTTCCTTTTCATCTAAACATAATGTGAAATCTATCTTAGTTAATACTAAAGACAAATTAAATATTTTAGAACAATCAGGAGTATATAAACTTAATTGTGGAGATTGTGATGCTTCTTACGTGGGGCAGACGGGCAGGATGTTCAAGACTAGATTTAATGAGCATTTATCTTGTATTAATTTATCTATTTCACCTTCCAAGTCATCCTTTGCCAATCATATTTTAGATACTGGTCACTCGTTTAATTCATCCAAGAATTTTGAAATTTTACATTTGTGCAATAAAAGCCTTAAACTTAATTGGTTGGAGACCAAGGTGATCCACAATGTTCTTAACAAAAACCCTCCGTCATCCCTTAATGAGCTACTCTATTACAAACATAACTTAGTATTCTTAAGTTAGTTCCGCCTTGCGCCACCTTATAGTTTCCCTCTTTACCGGCATTTTTAAATTTGAAACTGTCATTTCCTAATTTGTTCACTTCTGTTATGACCCGCTTTACGTGTTATTGACAGCTTAACTTATTCGTAATTTTTAATTGTTTATAAGATATTTCCCGTAAGTTTATTACCTTTCTTATTGTAATATCGTTAATTAATTATGTATACCTATTTTAGCATGTATTTTGGATGTTAGACTACGAAGGTCACTTATTTTGTACCTGGCTTAGCCACATCTGCCTCTTCAAGGTTATCACGCATTCCTTCGAGTTTTGCTTTAAACTTAAATATTAATTTTAATCTACAATATACCGCTTCCGGATTTTAAGTAAGTTTTGACTTCTATTAGGTTCGTAACTTTTCTCTAGTCAATTAACTAATTTTAGAAGCCTGATGATGACTTAATTGTCGAAACATGTCGCTTGTCAACTACTTATTTACTCATTCAATGGTATACATGGGGAAGGTTTGAGTTTTACTATTCCACCAATGTTAAAGTTATTAAGGCTGTGGCGATCCTGGACGTCACTGAGGACATGATTTTGGGAATCGTGTTTTGGACGGGGATGGACTTGATTCCTCACTTTCAATAGAATCCTTGGAATTTTGGGAATAAAGCTGTTAACAACGCTATCCGAGTGAAGGAGGAGCTAACCAGTGGGGAGACACAAGCTTTGAATGATTTAGGAGAACATTTTTTCAGCAGTGGAAATCTGGTTTAGGTTGTGCCGAAAGGGTTAAACATGTTATCTATACGGGTGACGCCATTCCTATTAAACAGAGTTAGTACCCGGTGTCGCCCTATATTCAGGAAAAACATCATTAGGAAATAGACACCATGCTAAATGTATGGGTCATTGAACCTTCTTCTTCGCCATGGAGTTCACCCATAGTGATGGTCAAGAAGTCGAATGGTGAATATCGGTTCTGCGTAGATTTCAGGAAGTTGAACAGTGTGACCAAGCGGGATGCCTACCCACTGCCTTATATGTCCGTTATTCTGGACCGGCTTTCCAACACCCAGTACTTATCTTAGATCGATTTAAAGTCCGCTTATTGGCAGGTGGAGTTGGAGGAGAGCAGAAGACAGCGTTTGTCGTTTATGGTAAGGGGCCCGTAAACTCCCGTTCGGGTTGCATAACGCGTTCGGCACTTTTCAGCGTTTGGTAGATCAGCTTTTGGGTTATCACTTAACGCCTTACGTTTTAGTCTATTTGGATGACATCATCGTGGCCACCCCTACCTTTACGATGCATTTTGAGATTTTACAGAAGGTGTCTACTAAGTTGTTGAACGCGAGGCTCACAGTGAATCCCGAAAAGTGTGAGTTTGTTAAATCCCAGTTGAAGTTCCTAGGTTATGTTATCGATAGGCAAGGACTACGAGTGGACCCGTCTAAGGTCGATTGTATGGTAAACTATTCCACTCCGAAATCCAGTAAGGATGTCCGACGTTTTGTAGGACTCATCTAGTGGAACAAGATGTTTTTCAAAAATTATGCTTTTCGTGTGGCACCGCTTCATCGGTTGACACGTAAGACTGCGAAGTTCACTTGGAGGCCTGAGGTGGAGGCCTCAGTTTAAGATATCAAGCAGTGTCTAGTTTAGGCCCCTATCTTGACGTGTCCAGATTTCAATGAACCTTTCACCTTACAGACAGATGCGTCACACGTCGGTTTACGTTGCGTACACATCCAGAACATCGGAGGGGAAAGCGTGTTATTGCCAACGCTAGCAGGGGTTCGACTCCCCAAGAGAGGAAGTTTTCAACAACCGAACTCGAGTGTCTCGCCGTGGTGTGGGCTATTAAGAGGTTTCGCCCGTATGTGGAGAGAGTCCATTTTCATGTCGTTACCGATCACCATTCTCTATTGTGGTTATGGAATTGCAGAATCCTTCAGGTTGTTTAGCTCGCTGGGCATTAAGGTTGCAGTAGTATGATTTTACGATTAGCTACCGCAAGGGATCTGAGAATATGGTACGTGATGCGTTGTCTCGAACTATAGCGCTGATCGAGATTCAGGAAGCCGACCAGGACCGGTGGTATAAGAAGCTTAGGGAGAGAATTTATTTATTTATTTATTTATAATAACCTGACAGAACGGACATGCGCCCAATAATACTGTCAGCGTTCCCATATATATTAGAAAACAAAATAACAACTAGAAAATTATAGTATACATAAAAGACAAATAAAAATAAAAATAATATATATAGCCAGGATAACTAGATATCCAAGTGATTCCTCCATTTGAGTTGTAAAAAATGCTGGTAATAGTAATTTTTAAGAACAGTTTTAAATTTAGTGAAAGATGTATTAAATATGTTAGCATCAGAATCTGCAATTAACCTATTAGCGTAAATAAGCATTCTGACAATAGGAGAGTACCTGCGCAGGTTTGTTCGGTAGGATGGTGCATAAAGTACGTCACGAGGCCTTGTCCTGTAAGCCGGAATATAAAGACTGACAAGGGGTAGCAAGTTGGGACAGTCGATGCGATTATTTATTAGTTTAAATATAAACAATACGTCCATAATTTCTCGACGATAACAAATTTTAATGAATTGAAATTCTCGTCTCACATTTTGGTATAAAGAATAATCAGGATACCGATCATGTTTCTCATAGTAAATAAATTTAAGATATTTATTTTGGACAGTTTCAATTTTATTTTGGTACGTCTTCACGCCAGAGTTCCAAACTCTGGATCCATCCTCAAGTTTTGTCCTGACAAGAGCATTATAGAGCAGATTAATAGCTGCAACAGACTGAAAATGAAAAGTATTCCTCATCAAGAAACCAAGGCTTTTCAATGAGGAGGACACTGCATACTCTATATGAAACTCCCAACTCAATGTAGGGACAAAAATTACACCCAAATCCTTAATTCAAAACTCCTTTCGCAAATTATTGCCGTTCATAGTATATTGAGTCGCGACTGGGATTTTATTTAAGGTATAAGTAACATATTTACATTTTTCTACGTTAAAATAAAGTTTATTAAAAGTACTCCATTGTACTATAATCAATATCCTGTTGAAACAGTTTGACATCATTGAAGTTATTTATCTCCTTATAGATTCTAAGATCGTCAGCAAATAATAATCCACGTGAGTACTTCGGACAAGAACACCAGTCATTAATAAAAATTAAAAACAATAGATGTCCCAAATTACTACCCTGCGGCATTCCAGAAGGAGTTAAATAACTATTTGAGTTACAGCCCATTAAATTGACCGATTGATATCTGTTTTCTAGATAAGATTTAAAAACAAAAAGTAAATTATCAGATAAGCCAAAGTCCCATAGCTTACACAAGACATCATGATTAACCTTGTCAAACGCCTTTGCAAAGTCGGTATATACTGCATCTACCTGCCCAACTTCATCTATAACACTGATTACAAAATCAACAAATGTAATTAAATTAGTGTCAGTTGAGCGCTTTTCAAAGAAACCATGCTGTTCAATGACAATTTAATGTTTAACATGATAAAAAAATTTCGTATATAAAATGTTTTCAAATATTTTAGCCGGTGTAGATATTATTAAAATTGGCCTATAATTTTCAATGGCTGATTTACTACCTGCCTTATGCACTGGTGTAATTCTAGCTATTTTAAATTTATCAGGAATTATTTTCATTTTCAAACATTTATTGAATAGTATTTTAAGTGGGTTTTGTAATAATTCCCAACAGACTTTAAATATATAGGAAGGTATGGCATCTGGCCCAGCCGATGTCTTCGGTTTTAAGTTCTTTAAAGCAACTGCAACCTCTTCAGAAGTAATTTTTCCCAAAGCCAAAACGCTCACATTGCACTGCCTAGCCTTCTACATGATTGCATGTACATCATAACGTGATTGATCAGTATATACACTACTAAAATATTCAGCAAAAGTATCAACCACTTTATCTTTGGGTATTTTCTGATTATTGTATTCGTAAGTTACTGTAGTATTGGTATCTTTTTGAATACTTTTTATATAATTCCAAAATTCATTTATATTTACACCAATACTACTCTCCACTGAATTAGTATAATCCTATCTAGCTCTCACAATTTTATATTTGAGTTCACGTCTCATACGTCTAAATTCATGTAAATGGTAATCAGATTTATTTTTTAGTCTATAGTGAAAATATTTAAGTTTTATAGAAGAAATTATATCCCTGGTGAACCACACTGGATATTTATTTTTGTTACTCAAATTATATTTGATTTTGGGCACTGCTCGATCTAGTATATTGTAGAAAATATTGTAAAATCTTTCAACCGCTTCATTAACATCTCCCACAACATCCAGGACATTCCAATCTGTATTTCTTAGAGAGTCATATATCAGTTTGAAATCGGCCTTTTTAAAATCATACTTATTATTTAATACAGAATCATCACTTATATGCATATCGGAACTAATATTAACGGTTATTAACAAAGCCGGGTGCAGCACAACAATTGGTACCAATGCATCCAACTGGTGTACCACATTTAATTCAGTAGTACCCAAAACCAAATCCAGCGTTTTATTTCCAAAATTTTTAATATTGTTGCACATATTTAAATTAAAAAGATTTAAAAATTCTAGTAAATGTTTTGCTATCTGACTTCCACTCACAAGATCGTATTCACAACCATTAATTTCTGAAATGTTAAAGTTCCCTGCTATTGTTAAATTACTGTTAAAAACATAACTAACACGTTCCATCAGAGCGTAGTACTCTAGATAGTCATTTAATGTAGATTTAGGAACAAAATACACTGTACTTACAATAATAATTGATCCAAAAAAATTTAGTTTTATTGTTAAAGTTTCAAGTTTGCTATCATTATTAGTGCCTATGATTTCAGAATGAAATTGCTTATTAACGGCAATTAAAACACCTCCACCTCTTTGTTTACCCGTAGTAATTTTATTTCTATCGCAACGATACACATTGAAGCGCGTATCAAAAAATTCGTAGCTGTATATATCAGAATCAAGCCACGTCTCATTAGGCACAATGCAATCATAATCCTCAGCCGCAAGGTTGTTTAAAAATATATTAGTTTTACTTCGAAGACCTCTAACATTTTGATAGTATAAACTGAATTCCTTAATTTTCATACACTAATATTATTAAAAATGAACTTAGCGAAAACGATCAAGATATGAATGAATTACAATAATAGAAGCTCTTACCTGATACTTGGTTATCCGTACCTAATTAAAACAAAAAATAATATAAAAAGAAAACTTACTACAATAAATGTAAAAAATTAAAGACTGCAATTAATATGGATCATAAATAGTTGCTCCACAATAATTCATATTTTTGGTAAAATATTTCCAAGATCCCCCATGCTTTTAATCTTAAGGATCTTTTTATTACTGTGTACAAAGATGACACCGTCGCTGGTCCAGGTGTTGCGGTAACCAAATTGTTCACTAGCAATGTTTAATAGTTCGAGTTTGTTTCTCGTTAGATCTTCTTTGATTTGCATTCCAGAGCCTTTCAATTTAATTGTCAAAACTCCTCACAATTTTCCCTAGTGGCGTGTGGAGGTCAGCAACATCTTTAAGTTAACGCATGCAGGTTCACCTAACCTGAACAGGAATTACGATTGGAAGCTGGTAGTTCGAAATCTTTACGTGCCAGGGTTTTAGTGGAGAATCATGATGAGCCGACGGCTAGACACTTTGTTTATTTCAAAACTCTTAGGCGTGTATCTGCTCGGTATTACTGGCCAAAGATAAATGGCGATGTTGCCCGCTATGTTCGTAGGTGCCCAATGTGTAATTCACAGAAAGTCGAACAAAGGAAACCTTATGGTCGAATTCACAAGCGTACTATTTTTTTTCTCGGGAGTTTATTTGTACTGATTTGGTGGGTCCGTTTCCTGTGTCAGCCCAGCGTAATCGGTTTAGTTTGGTTGTTGTTGATTGCTTCACAAAAGACGCGATGATGTTTCCTCTGAAGACAGCTACGAGTGCTGCTGTGGTTAAGCATCTTGAGAATGATGATATATTGGTCTTCGGTGCCCCAGAGAGAATAATTTGCGATAATGGGAAGCAATACGGTAGTAAGGCATTTCGGGATTTAACCAAACGCTATGACAGCAAGATCGTGTATAATGAATGCAAATTACCATCCACTGGCAAACCCATGTGAGCGGGTGAAGCGAGTCATTAAGACCATAATAGGGCCCTATGTTAACAACGACCATCGGACATGGGATGAGAAGATACCACAATTGGGTTATGCATTGCGTACAGCGGTACATGAGGTTAGAGGTTATTTCCCGGAATATTTGAATTTTGGTAGAGAACCGTGTTTGTCTGGGAAAATGCATCGAGTTTAGGACCAGGGCAACCAACCTCTTGATTTCCACGATCGGACTGATCTTAATAAACATCTTAAAGGTTTGAGGAGTATCTATACTTCTGTTAAGGCACGTCTCGATAAGGCTTTCCATACCAGCACCCAGCGGTATAAATTGAGGCGTCGACCAGTTAGTCTAGTGTTAGGTTAAACGGTTTTGAAGAGAAATTATATCCTCTCAAATAAGACCGATTACGTAGCTGCAAAGTTGACTCCCAAGTATATTAAGTGTCGTGTTAGGCAGAAAGTATCGCCGAATGTGTACTAGCTAGAAGATTTTGAGATTCGTCGAAGTTTAGGTTCGTGGCATGTACAAGGTCTATTAAGATGAGGATTTAGAGTAAACGTGTTTAGGGTGGTTGGTTGGGCACGTAGGGTAAGTCACTATATAGAAGCTGTCATCTAGTTCTTTTTATTTCATTAGCATTGGAGTAGCTGAATGTTTGTGGATGTTAGTTCTGAGTTTAGGTGTTGTTTGGGTCAGCACCTTGTGTTTTGCAATATTATTTTGGTTATGTACCGTTTGCTTCGTATGAGGGATTTTGGATTGCTTGGCACTAGTTTTTTTATTGGAGTTAGCTGAACGTCGGTGAGTAGTTAGTTGTTCAGTGTTGAGATTAGTTTTCCGTTAAAGCGGAGTTGTGGTGTTCGCAGAGTTTTTTGGGACCGTTTTTAGTTTATATCGAGACGATCAGACCTTCATTCTTCGTCTTTTTTCCTTCCGATTTTTGCCTATCCCTTTTCCTTTTCGTCTAGACTATGTGGTCTTTGGTGTGAATGTGGTGGGTACCCATGAGTTGCTTTCCTGTTGCCTGATTTTCTCTATGACCTAGTATGTTTGTGACTTGAGTGTGAATGGAGTCTTCGGAATACCTGAGGTAAAGGTTGTAGGGACCTTTGTCCCCACCGTACACGGTGTGGGAGGCACTCTCAACCAGTATGATTGGTGAGTGGAATAAGTGTGGCTCTGCCTGTCGCTTCACTAATCTTCAAATCCTCTTTTCCCGGGTTTATTTTCTCCTCATGATGGTCAAAAGAAGAACCCTGATCGTTCTCCTGGTTTGTTTTTGTAGTCTTATTTCGGTCTAGCAGTACCAATACTGTCGACGTATCTTCCACCTCTGGGTTTCTTTCGGAAGTATTCAAGGGGGCGGGTACTTGGTGTGGTCAGAGGATGATGTTGGAGGGTCTCGGGTCTGGGACTGCTCCGCGATGGGTTGTCACGGGTCTACTCACCGGCGCAGCACTTTTCACATATCAGCGACGAGTAGACTCGATTCCTGTCGTGTGGGTCGTTCTGGCTTCGGGTTCCTCGTGATATCATCTTTGCCTTCACAGGTAGTTGTTGTTTAGGGGTGTGGGTTTTGTGGTTTTTATTGCCGTAGTTTAGATATTTGAGGGCCAAACCTCTTTAAGAAAGGAGGGAGTTGAGACTAATTAATTTGCTTATCTCATTATTTAGCTATTTTCACGGGCAGAGAAACGCCGAGCGAATAGGCAACTGGTTTTTCAAACTTATATTTTGTGGAATGCAATTTTCTGCTTAGTACAGTTTCCTACAAACTGCGATCTTTCCGCCAAGTGCCGTGGTTCTTCGCTGGATGGCGATATAGTTTTGCATCGTTTTCTGTCCGCAAAAATTTCACAAAGAAACGTTTTAAGACGTTTGGTCTTTGTGCGTAAAAATCTTTGGCCATCGGCTAGCTATGTCAAGAGGCTAATACAGGACAATCAATTCAGGCATATTTTGACCCGAAAACTGACCAGATGAATTGATTGAGTGAGCACGTGTTTGGGGTTGTGTGAATATTCCGGCAGATTTTTCTGGTAAAGCATTTTATTCTTTGGTGGTTAATTTGCTAATTTGAAGTGTATGTATAGCCTTCACCCTACGGGATAAGCTGATCGATTCGAGTGGAATGTTTTTAGAGTAGCCGGCTGGCTCGCAGCTCTGGAGTGGAACGAGAATTTCCCCGGTACCTTGTCCACCTTACGTGCAGGCAGAAAGGGCTGGAATTAACGTCGCATCTACCTCGTGCTGCATGTGCAGATTTTGTCCAGTTTGGGGGTTTGAGCCTAAAGACCTTATATTAATGTAATCTGTATAAATTTATATGCAATCGCTTTCATTTCTACGGCTTCACCGTTTTTACCAAGTTGTGTTTATATGTGTGAGTGAATTAACGCCAGCTTAGAGCTGAGTGGTTATTTTCGGGATAGATAACATTGCCCTGTATGTCGGAAATTAGCTGAGTGAGTGGTTGCACCACTTTACGTTTGTTCCCTCTAAATATCGCCCATATGAAGTTTGTTGGCTGGGGAAACGATCCTAGCATATCACAGTGTAATACAAACTACCATGCAGATATCTGAATGTGAGGTTATTCGCGATATGAAATTAAATCACTAAGTGTGGAATGCAGTAACGTATTAACACTAATTCAGCCATCGGATTGCTTCAAAATTAACTGCTTTGCCTATTTTAAGATTTAAAGTAATCCACTTTGGAAAATTAGCAAATATTTACTCAGCGAGGGCTGCGTTTCCATGCACACTGTCTCAGGTGTAAATTGTAATAAATAATTATGTGATATGGTATTAAGGTTTATTGTTCGTTGATGCCAGTAATTACAATGGATTTTTCGCCCCTATTGTGCTCTATTACTTGATTGAATTCATTATACGATTTTTCGAACTGTGGGTTTTATTGATTATATTGTGTGTTGCTACCTTTGAGCAATTTAATGGTCCAAACATATTTTTTTTTCTCTTTGTTTATGTTTTTGCTATAAATGCGCCTCACCTTTCTACCCCTGTAACTTCGCCCCCGTACATCGCAGACCCCAAGAACCAGCCAGTACAATGATCGTTGGTTCATCCTCTTTCCAACTAGCCCCAAATTACATTTGGATCTTTAAAAAAGTATGCGATGTAACAGCACCGAACGTTTTGGTGTCCAAAAAATCGTTGTAACCTCCGTATTTTTGTTTCCTAGAATCTTACATTTTCCCAATTTTTTCAGAAAGTTTGGCCTTGACGAGATCTTCAAAATGACACCAACAACATTCACCTGCAATACGTACAAATTGCAAAAATTCTCGAAAACTGCGCATTTTTCAGGCTACACACAAATCGCTAAATGAGCCCCGTACTAGCGTCACATCTCCATTTCGTTAAACATTTTCAATGTTAAAATAATCATAAAGAAAGGTATGTGTCTGTTGGTTCCATGTCTGCATACTCCAGACCAGAAATTCCGTCGCGTGGAAGTTTCCAGGGATGCTCTCCATCAGTATGAAAGAAGTTTCTTTTGAGTTAATATTAACGTGCGATGAATTCTGGGTTAGCCATTTTATTCAATGAAAGGTAAATATAAAAATGTGAACAAATAAATTTCTAACAGATACATTCTTTTAATCTGTATAAAATATTACACATCAAAATTAAGGAACCGTGTGCTAAACATTCTGGGTTTTTTAGGTCGATCCATAAATACGTATTTATGGGAAATGTAATGCTGAGTATTTCTTTGCATTATGATAAGTGTTGTATGCATTTACTTTCTGCCAAAATCAGTACCACTAACCGTCTTTACTATTTGTGGTTTTATAAAAGTGGAGAGGAAAGCCCTCGTACCTCCGTAATAATACTAGACTATCATTCCACCACTTTGCCCCAAAATACGCTCACGTAACATTTCTACATCCTTCACAGTTCGAATTTATTCCTATGCAATTGCCACTGTTTTAAACCACAGAAAGTACATCAGTAGGGCAGATTTGGAAATTATGGCCAAGTGAAGAATTTTGTGCAAGACTAGCTCGACATTCATTCAGATGATGTAAATGAGGAAAGTTAGAGGGAGAGTACGTCGAGCATTAGCTGTAATTGTTTTGTTACTATATTACCCAAATATAAAACAAAATTGAATGTTATTTTACATTAAATAGAGACTGAGTTAATACAAGTTTTTAAAAATAAATTGAGATACGAGTCTATAAATAGCGAAAATTGATATTTAAAAGTTTTACGATCTAATTAATATTATGTTCCACATTACAAGTGTTAGAAATGTAATAATATATTATGACATGTAAACTTTGATAACGTAAAACATGCAGTTGCCTTTCCTAGAAAAAGAGAAAAATAGGAAATGGTGCATTGAATTACTAATCACTGTAATTAGAAATAAAAACTGCCAGCTTTTAAGCATTTAAGATTTGCCAATGCATAGCAGTCGCGCAATTAGAGAAAAAAATAGACAGTGTAAAGTAATCATCGACCCCAAAACGTGCCTAATTTATTTATTCTTTAAATTACTGTAGTCACTGAACGATGCTGTCATAGCATGAGCATTTATTCTGTTTGGTCCATCTAAAGGACCAAACATAAATACCAATGCCGTTCTAATTAACTTTTAAATAAACAGGAAGGAGGCTTCATTAAATATATTCAAACACCATCTTCGAACAGCAGCAGGGAAATTCGCCCTACAAGAAAAATGTACTCATAGCTGCATTAAGAATTGAAATATTTTATACTTCCTTTTACGATAAAGGAAGTATTGGATTCACCCCAAAAATTCGAAATTGAGTTTTCAAGAGATCTTCACGTTTTCGAGTTCTCTGAACCCAAAAAAATTTTTTGTTCATTGGTCTGTGTGTCTGTGAACAGAATATCTCAAAAACGAAAAGAGGTATGGCTTTGAAACTTCATATATAAGTTTTGTGTACTATTTAGATGCGACAGCAAGCTTTTCAAGAAAATCGCATAACCGGAAGTAGGTGTTGATTCTTGTGATTTTTCAGTTTTTTCGATTTTTTCAAAAATGGTTGTAACGATTTTTTTCAAACTTTACATCTTTATTACACCTCTAAGATAGGCTTCTCTTGTTGTTTTTTCAATGTGGATTAGGCCTACTGGGAAAACCACGTAAAAAACGCGCCGATGAACTCTACCTCATGGGTGGTGTAGAAACGAGTTGCAATATGTATTGGTTTTAATAATGTTTCTGTACAACAAACTATAGATAAGTTAATTTGTGGTTAACGTAAAAAAAATGTTGAAAATACAGATTTTTTTCGAATTCAAAATATTCGTTTTATTTCTAAGTCCTTTAACTCGAAAACTATTGATCTGACAAAAAATATTATAAGAATTGTTTAGTAGAAAATTTTATTCTCTTTATTTTAGCATAAGAACTTTTTTGCATAGGATAAACAGGAACGGAGTTATACGCCAAAAACTGTTTTGGGCGCCATTTTGCCAAAATGGCGGCTCGAGCGGCGACCTCCCGAGGTCGCAAATTAAGACCTATCGTTAGGGTATATGGGTGGACATTCCTGCCAAGTTTCAAAACTTCATGACCTTTTGTAACCTAAAATATTATGACTGGACTAATGATGGTATCTCGAAGAAAAAGCAAATTCTAATTACTATGGAAATATGTATGTATGTATGTTTAGCTTACAATTCTAGGATTAACAAAATCACGTAATATTTATAAATACATATTGGGTTAACACCCAGAAATTCGTACTCATTGCTTGACTGACCTGTTGTAAACAGTTCTGGTATACCTAGTCTGCTGCAATTTCATAGATTACGCAACCACAATATTTTATATTCGCCAAAATATTCTGTTTTTTTCTTTTTATTGTGAAACATGAGACATGTAACATGATTGAAATAAATAAAAACGTGACAGAAAACTGGTAAATTTCCTCACTTATCTGGGGAACTTTGAAATCATCCACAAAATTTTTATTTGTGCGCTGGGTTAAACTCTGCTGCATGACGTACTTGCTTATCTTTGCATTATAAAGAACAAGGTGACGACAGGGCCTATCGTTGACAATCGGTGACAGACGCAGACGCACAGACAGAACATGCGTTTATGCATAGGAATATATAATTTTCAAACTTCTTTTTAGTCCAGTCACTATGTCCAAAAATAAGGCCTTTGCTGGAAAGTGAAGGGAAATTTGAAATTCCGTTTTTGGGGTGTTTGGGGGGTCTAACAAAGCTTAACCTCAAGTTGTCGACCAAGATTTCTTATGTGCTATTTCCGCCATCTTGATAAATGGGTGCGTTTGATTTTTTTGCGATAAATAGGTTCCCGTTAACACTACGTCAAAATAATGTAGACATATTATTTAGAATTTTGAATGCTCTACAATTTATGTTCTATTACTTTTTCGCGTACGAGCGATATTTGTCGAGATATCGAACGCGAAAGGAGAGCGTGAAAGGGTTGAGATGTTTTTTCGAGCTTCTGGGCTTGTGTCTCATTTCTCTTTTTATTTAGCGAAAAAGTATCCATTATCAAACTTGTAGAGGTTGCAAATATCTTCAATTTGACCTATTATAAATTGATATGCGACTAAAATTACGACTTGTAGAGCGGGCCAAAGTTGTCAAGTCGGCGGTTAATTTTTATTTCATGTATCGTACTACTACGTAAATGGCATAATAAACTTCACTGCATTATGAGAATCGTTAAATTTCTAGTAACCAGTACGTAAATTGTTATTTTTGACGTTTCTGCTATAGAACATCGGTTTAGAAATAAATATTTTGTAAACGTGTTATTTCTTGAGATTACAAGGGTGATTGTTTCATATGTAAAACACATTTGATCAGAGACGTTTACGTGGCCAAAGGGAAAGCTGTGAAAACTCTTTTAGCGGCGAGCGTGAAGAGGGGACACGATGAACATCGGTCTATGTTGGAAAGAGTGGATAATGTAAGTGTGCATAAAGCATGCTACAAGAATTATTGCAATGAAAGACTCATGCTACAAGAACTATTGCAATGAAAGACTAGCCTAGATCGCTTCTCGACGAAGTCAATCTGCAACAGAAGAACCCGAAAAACAACCGAAGTGTGAACCTTTATTTGATTTAAAAAATAATTATAATGATTTTAAATTTACTAAACATATTTCAAAATGTCTGCAAAAATCATATGGTTCCTTGAAACTTATTTATCAAAATCGACAATTTTTAAGGGTAAATGTGAAAACCGTTTTGTGTAATGCATTAATCTTGTCCTGTTTTGATTATTGTGCCGTTGTTTATGATTCACATTTAAGTAGCTTTAATATTGCTAGAATTCAAACAATTCAGAAATTATGTTTACGCCTCATATTTGGAATACGAATATATGAAAGAATTCCTTATAAGTTGAAAGATTCAAACTGGCTTAATATGAAAGAAAGGCGCTTCTTTCATTCTGAATGTCTTTTCCACAAGATCATTTTTAGTAAATCACCGAGTTACTTATACAACAAAATAAAATTTAGAACCGACGTACAGCTGATTGCAAATAAAAGTGGGACGAGTCTTGAGAGTACTTTTTGCGTTTTTAATAACGTGTGAAACTTTATATATTTCCGTAGGTGAATACATAAAATATTATTAAAGATGGAAGCATAAGAAAAGGAACATAATTACGAGTATTTAATATGTTATTGTACTTCATATTACAATATTACATATTAGCTGTCCCAGTTTTATTTGCAATCAGCTGTACATGCTTTAAATATAAGATTTAAAGGAACGCTGACTCCACCTCAACATAAGTCAAAATTTTTCAAGCGATCGTTTTCTTACAGAATAACTAAATGCTATAATTCGTTACCAAATATAGTAAACATTTAAAAAAGCTATTTTTCAAAATTTTATGGATAAACATCAATGAATTAATTATTAGGGTCAAAATAACACACTTAGTAAATTGCTATATCACTAAACACCCGCCATAGCTGTTTTGTGCGTAATATTTCGCCTGTCGCCAAAGCGTAGATCGTTGGATTTTTTTTTGTTTTCTTTTCTTTCTGTTTTTACCGGGTTAAATGGAAGAACAGCGGATAGATCTGTTTTTCTATCAAGTTGAACTTCGCCCAAGACCATATTACGTTTTAGTCAATATTTTTTCTGTGTAATTTTGTAATAATTTAATAAAGACCTTCATTATTATTATTATTATTATTAATATACAATCATATAATGCAGTATACTATCTACTTGATGAAATATAATGATTCTAATAATGCAATGAAGTTTGTTATGTCATCTACGTAATAGTACACGATACATGAAATAAAAATTACGCGCCAACTTGACAACTTGGGCCCGCTCTACAAGTCGTAATTTTAGTCGCATATCAATTTATAATAGGTCAAATTAAAGCTATTTTCAACCTCTACAAGTTTGTTAATGGCTACTTTTTCGCTAAATAGAAAGAGAAATGCGACACAAGCCCAGAAGCTTGAAAAAAAATTTCGACCCTTTCACGCTCACCTTTCGCGTTCGATATCTCGACAAATATCGCTCGTACGCGAAAAAGTAATAGAACATAAATTGTAGAACATTCAAAATTCTTACAAAGATGTCTACATTATTTTTATGTAGTGTTAACGGGAACCGATTTATCACAAAAAAATCAAACGCACTCATTTATCAAGATAGCGGAAATAGCACAAGGAAATTTTGGTCGACAACTTGAGGTTAAGCTTTGCTGGACCTCACCAATACCCCAAAAAAGAAATTTCAAATTTCCCTTCACTTTCAAGCAAAAATGACATAGTGACTGGACTATTTAAGGAATAAAACATTCTATATGCCAGGTGAAGGGATTTATACAAGAGCTTTGTTAAATGGATCTAATAAAATGTTTTATATTAATTTATGTTTAATATGTAGGGTATCTCACGCATTCCTAAAAAATGGTATACTTATTTCCGTGGTGCATTGTTAAAGATAAATCACCTTTCCTTTTTTCCAATACTTCTTAGTTTGTACCTCAAAAAGTGGTGAAGTTGAAAGTTAACATATTTTGTATTTCCATTAGTGTTATGCTCAGATGCGTATTCTTCCCACAAATTATCTGTATAACAACGTATCTGTTGTGGTATTTTATATTTTTCTGGTCCCACAAGATTGTAGTAATAACTGTTAAGTATCAAATTGATATGGCAACTGCGCCGTGCGCGTTTTTTGAGCGCAGTCGAACTCACAATGTGTTGTTAATAACATCAGTAGCATTCTAGCCCTCAACACAACAACAGCATCCAGCGTGACGCTATGTGTAGCTAATAAATAAAGCATTTACAATTTACCACGGCGGTGTTTTAAATGATTCCTTCAAGAGGATGACTATTCGCAAAATATCCATGGTCCTTCGAGCAGGATTAGCCAGAAAATACAAGAAGTAAGCCAGGAAATCGACGCTGAGTTACGTACACGCATTTGAAGATTATAATTCAAGGTTAGTTCTTTACCACATTTAAACCTATTTCCTATATCGTATACCTATCTCCTCGCATGTAAGATTGTCACGATGATATAAATAAACTCGATAATTCTCGTATAAAAATACAAATTGCGATAATATTCAAATAAGATTATTACTCTGTTTCTCGTATAATTAACTATTGCACGAAAATAATCACGTTTAAGTGGTTTACACGATTTTCTCAAGTTTATTCTCGTATAAAAATAAAATCACGATGTCTGAAAGCGAACGTATAACCGCAGAACTCGATTTAAAACGCATAAAAAATGCAAGAGCTCAAATTAAGAGTCAATTAACACGATTTCAAACCTTTTTGAGTAACTCGATCGAACTATTGCAAGTACGTTACGAAAACATAAAGCGCGTCTTAGAAAAATTTAATGCGGTACAAGCGGAATACGAGGAATTGCTCTTAAATGAGTTTCCTGATAATTATAACGAAGCGGAAGCCAATCAAGAACGAGATACAATGGGAAATAAATACTACCAAGCGATGGCGACCGCGCAAACAAGTTTGGACGGTATGCAGCTGTTAGCCCGGGCTTGCACTCGGCGGCGTCGGCAAACGTTACTTATCACACAGGTGTTAGCGCAGACGCTGCGTTGCCAAACCTCTCAGCGAAATTACCGCTCCTAACATTACCCGAATTCCACGGATTGTATAGTGACTGGCAACGATTTCGCGATATGTTTCAGGCAATCGTACATAATAATAAAGCACTTTCGGATGTGCAACGTTTTTATTATTTAGAATCCTCTCTAAAAGGGGAGCCCAAAAATATAATCGCATCTTTATCGCCGACGGATGCAAATTATCTCATAGCTTGGGAGCTTCTAGAAAGAAGATATTAAAATAAAAAGATAATGGTTAACGCGCATTTAAAGGAAATTATGGATATACCGATCGTATCCAAAGAATCGCATGTTGCGCTAAGACAATTGTCGAACACGTTCTTTAAAAATTATAGGTCTCTTGAGGCGCTCGGTGAAAACGTAAAGGGGTGGAATACCATTTTAATTTATATTCTCGTAGCAAAATGAGACATAAATTCGAAACGCGAATGGGTGACATTTAGCAAGGATAAAGATTCTCCTAGCATCGATGAGTTTAATAACTTTTTTATGCAATGATGCCAAATTTTAGAGGCGATAGACACGAAAACGTCTTTAAATAATTTGAACGGCAAAAAATACAACGAACCAAGATCGCTGGTCACGACAAATAACTCGAATCCTAATACAAATTATCGGAATAGGTGTTCTTATTGCAAGGACGGACATTTTATTTACTTTTGCGAATAATTTAAGGCTTTATCCGTGTCTGATCGTTTAAATCAAACAAGAAAATTAAATCTATGCACAAATTGCCTTCGGTATGGGCACAAAAATTCAAATTGTAATTCGCAAGGGTGCAAAATATGTAAACGAAAGCACGCGACTTTATTGCACGATTCTCGAGAAAATTCAAATCATATGGATGTTAATGGATCTAATAAAGACCAACATATACAAACACAAACGTTTGGCAATGCCGAGGTACAAAATACTCAAACCAATCATGCCGCTATGGATAATTATTTGATAAATACCGAGACGTTTGTTTTATTATCAACAGCAATCGTTAAAGTTTATAATGCTAACAATCAACCCATATCGTGTCGCGTATTACTCGATAACGGGTCTCAGTCTAATTTCGTTACCCAAAATATCGTAAATAAACTAGGCTTGCGTACGAAGAAAATACGTTTGCCAGAATCTTGTCTAGGTCAAATTAAAACAAACATAACCGGACAAGTTTTTATAGAATTATCTTGGAATCAAAATTCGTTTAAAACAAAACTATCGTTTTTCGTTATCGATAAAATAACGGGCATGGTTCCTCAGAACTTCTGCGATGTATCGAATTTAAATATTCCTGAAGAATTTTCTTTAGCCGATCCGGAATACAATGTTCCCTCGAAAATAGATATGCTTCTAGGAGCTTCGATATTTTTTGAATTACTTTCTGTCGGCCAGGTTAAACTCGGAAAAAATTTACCCATTCTACAAAAAACTATTTTGGGTTGGATCATTTCTGGTCAAATACCGACTAATCTCGTTCAAGCGAATAGCTTCGTTTCCCAATGCCTATCCTCAAACTACGCGTTGGAAGAGCAAGTCGAAAAATTCTGGCGCTTAGAAGAAGTAGAGGATGATTTAAATAAAAATAATTTTTCCATCGAAGAAATGGAATGTGAAGAACATTTTGTAAACAATGTTTCGAGAAATAAGGAAGGTCGATTTATCGTAAGGTTACCATTGAAAAGCGATTATTTAAAGTTAGGCGACACGGAGAATACAGCGTTAAATCGTTTATACTCGATAGAGAAAAGGTTAAATAACCGTCCCGAATTGAAACAAGCCTATCAATCCTTTATGCTCGAATATGAGCAGCTAGGGCATATGACACAAATTCCACGCGACTTGAAGTCAAACGGTCTTATTTACTATATACCCCACCATAGCGTAGAACGACTCGACAGCTTGACTACTATGGTCAGAGTTGTTTTTGATGCATCCTGTAAAAGTACAACGAATACCTAGTTTAACGATGTTTTAAAAATCGGTCCTGTAATAAAATTCGATCTGTTCGCTATTCTTTTACGCTTTAGAAGGCACAACTTCGTCTTAATTGGAGATCTAACAAAGATGTACCGAAACATTTTGATACACGACGGACATAAAGATTTGCAGCGCATAGTTTGGCGCGACAATCCAAACGAATCAGTAAAATACTTTCAGTTAAAGACGATAACTTACGGTACGTCCTCGGCTAGTTATTTAGCTACTTGTTGCTTAAAACAAATTGCGATCGAGAAAGGTGAAGAAAATCCAGTTGAAAGCAAAATTATCGAATGCGATTTTTATATAGACGACCTGCTTTCCGGGTCTCATTCTAGCGAAGAATTAAATAACATACGCGAAAATATAACCAACATTTTTTCGGAATACGGGTTCGAAATTCTCAAATTTCAGTCAAATGACCCAAATTTAGTGAGGGTTTTAAAGCAATCCAGCGACTCGCAATATTTAATCACAGATGATCATAGCACGAAAACTCTCGGCGTGTCATGGATTCCTTCCTTAGATTCATTCGAACACAAGGGACAACAACTCTTACCCAAGTCGGATAGGGTTACAAAACGAACTGTCTTATCTTTTATAGCAAAAATATTAGACCCGCTAGGGCTTTTAGGGCCTATAGTCATTCGGGCAAAATTAATACTCCAGAAACTATGGCAATTAAAAATTAACTGGGACGAATCGATTTGCCTAGAACTGCAACAAATTTCAAAAATAAATTTGATTCGCATACTACGTCACGTGCTAGCTAGAAACCCAATTAACATTCAAATGCACGCGTTTTTGACGCTAGTGAAAATTCATATGGGTGCTGCGTGTATTTAAGATCGGTTGATATAGGAGGCGCGGTCAAATGTTGCTTGTTATGTGCCAAATCGCGAGTAGCTCCTTTAAAGGCGGTGACACTCCCGAGGTTGGAGCTGCTAGGAGCCCTGCTGGTATCTCGATTATTAAATAAATGTCTACGTCACTTAGAAATAGAAATCGATGCTGTTTTTCTCTACGCGGATTCAACGATCGTTTTATCATGGCTTTCAAGCGAACCGCGAACTTGGAAGACCTTTATAGCCAACCGTGTAGCCAAAATACAACAATTAACGCGTACACAAGATTCGCATTATATCTCTATCACGCAAAACGTTGTTAGAACCCCCTGATTCGTGGCCTGAAAATACAAATATTGCCAACTTCGATCGTACTCCGTCACAAACCATAGGATTTAAAAAACCGAAAACTAATCTATCTTTTCTTTGCGAAAATATAAGAATCAATGACTTTAACATTTTCGACCGTTATTCAAGTTTCTCCAAATTAAGCCGAATTACAGCATTATGCTTTAGGTTTAACAAGAATATCAAGGTAAATTTAGAATTTAAAAAATTCGGACAGGTAACAAACGAGAAAGAAATCGCATATTTAACGAATAAAGAAATTTCATTTAGTACCGAACGTCTGGCTAAAATGGCACAGCGCCAAGCATTTCCTAAAAAAGTAAAGTGTTTAGAACAGGGCAAAGAAATAAATCATAACAGTAAACTTAAATCGCTCTCGCCGTTTTTAGATGACAATAAATTAATACGCGTTGGAGGTCGACTCAAAAACTCGAACCTAACTTATTCAAGACAGCATCCGATAGTTCTCCCAGCTAAACACGTTTTTACTCAGTTAGTAATCGACTATGAACACAAACGTACACTTCATTCCGGTGCTCAATGCACATTATCGCACGTAAGACAAATTTACTGGCCGCTTAACGGTAAACAAATAGTAAGATCGCACATAAGAAAATGCGTACCATGTTTTAAGGCGAGTCCGTATGATAACATCGTTCCTAAAATGGGTGAGTTGCCCGATGCTCGCGTTATTCCGTCTCGACCGTTCATGTCGGTATCTGTCGATTATGCAGGCCCATTCGAGCTGAAAGATGGTAAAACTCGCACAAATAAAATGATAAAGGGTTACATTTGAATGTTTGTGTGTCAAGCTACAAAGGCTGTTCATATTGAAGTCGTAACGGACTTAACTAGCGATGGTTTTTTGAGTGTGCTGAAGAGATTCGTGTCTCGGAGAGGTTTTTGTACGAATATATACTCAGACAACTCTACAAATTTCGTAGGTAGCAACAACGAACTTATTTCTATACAAAACTTAGCGAATAACGCCAGCTTTCAGAATTATATTGTGAACTTCAATATTAAGTGGCATTTTATGCCCGCAAGGTCACCACATTTTGGTGGATTGCATGAAGCCGCAATAAAATCGTGTAAACACAATTTAAAACGTGTCTTAAATCAGACTCGCTTATATTACGAAGAGTTTTATACTTTAACGACTCAAATCGAGGCAATCTTAAACTCGAGGCCTTTAATCCCCCTCTCATCCGATCCTAATGACCACGAAGTTATCACGCCGGCCCATTTCCTGATTGGGCAACCACTCACTGCTGTACCAGAACGAAATTGGATTGATTCAAAGGTCAATTTTGTAAAACGATACCGCCTCCTTCAGCTGATTAGTCAACACTTTTGGTCTCGATGGAGACAGGAATACCTAAATCACCTCCAGCAAAGGACAAAATGGCAGTTTGATGCTGATCCGAAGATTCACATCGGTTCGTTGGTGCTCATGAAGGAAGATAACGTCCCGTCGATGTGCTGGCCTTTGGGTCGAATCCTGGAAATCCATCCGGGAAAGGACAATGTGACGGTTAAGACTCGAAGTGGTGTGTTTAAACGCGAGATCACGAGGTTATGTTTATTACCGGTTGACAGTGGAATAACAGTTTGACACTCGAGGCGGTCGCTTATAGCTCGCGAAATGACGCTTCGATCAATTAAGTTTTAATGCTATACTTTTATTTAAATATGTATGTCTTACTATTACGAAACATTTGTTTGTGTTTATATTGAAGGTCCAACCCTTCAAGGGGGCGACTTATGTTAAGTATCAAGTTGATATGGCAACTGCGCCGTGCGCGTTCTTTGAGCGCAGTCGAACTCACAATGTGTTGTTAATAACATCAGTAGCATTCTAGCTCCCAACACAACAACAGCGTCCAGCGTGACGCTATGTGTAGCTAATAAATAAAGCATTTACAATTTACCACGGCGGTGTTTTAAATGATTCCTTCAAGAGGATGACTACCCGCAAAATATCCAATAACTATTCAACATATCAATCATATTGCAGACATTTGATTTTTTTAATCAATAACAACAGTATATCACTGACTATTCCTCTCAGATAATATAAACCAATCCCACCAATTAATTTTCAAAATTTGAACCAATCAAATTCGAATACAGCGAATAGTTTGCGCAAGTGCAATACCCGGGTATTTGCACAAGTGCAATATCGAGTATTTTCGGAAAGAAAAGCAAACCACCTAAGTACACAAGAAATTTCAGTAAGAAAACTGAAAACTCTTTAAAAAATGAATAGTGTGGTATACAAAGGATGACATTTCTTCTAGGAATAGTCTTCCATGGGAACGCCCGCAAATTCTTTTTGTCAAACAGGGTTGTGGAACACTGGAATGCATTACCTAGTGCTGTTGTAAATGCAAGGAATTTAAATGTTTTCAAAAATATGCTTGATGAACACTTGAATGCAGCTCCATATGTTAGTTAAAGTACGTGTAGCTCAACTATAGTAATCCCATCATTTCATTTTATTGTTATTTGTTCTCTGATTACAGCTTTTTGTAGAGTAAGCCTTAGTTAATTCGAAATGTACAATGTTCTGCATACTTTTATCATTTGTAAGAGTCATTATCGGCTTTGCCGCTTACCCTTTTATTCCTTTAATAATAATAATAATAATAATAATATGCCCCGCAATCATTCTGTATAATTCGAGTATTTCTTTCGAACGCTTCGCGTTATCGAGAAATAGGGATATAACTACTGAATATTGGGCACCATGCATAATATTCACAAAACAATGTACCTACTCAAAAACTAACTGGCCTTGTTGCGAAATATCGCTTAGCAACTATGTTTTGTCCTTAGTGAAATAGCTAGGTTACGTAAAACTAAACACCAGCAAACTGTGTAACAAAGTTTGGCTTGCGTTAAAAATTTTAAAATGTTGTGTTTTGGAAATATTTCACTGAATTTAATTGAGAATGAATAATTATATTAATAATAATAATAATGTATATTTCTAGTTAGCAACATACAATATAATGTAATATATAGCCTTTTTTACATTTTAAATTAACTAGAAAAACGATGGTGGTCAGCTAGTTCTTTAAAAATAAAGAACCCCTGTTATTCTTCACCACCATGGATAACAAATTAGAACTAGGCATAAGCATACATCCAGTCAAACGCCACTAAAAAGGCGAAGAAAACACCCAAAGAACTGCCCAAAAGACAGTAATTAATAAGTGCAGATATAACCAATAGAAGTTGGTAACCACTGAGGAGTAACACAGTATTATTAGTTAGCCACTTAAGCACATTGTTCTTGAAAGAAGAAATTGACAGTTGTTTAAAAGCTGAAGGAATCGAGTTGTACAACTTAAAAAAGTATGGAAACGAGCGCTTAAGTAATTGAGTGCGGTGGACTGGAGGAGTTATTAAGCCTCTATGCCGTAACTGTATATTGCGAACATCAGTGAGATATCTAGTCATATTGCAAAGATAAGGTGGTGAATTAAATTAGATTATTTTATTATAAAACGTTAGAGCCTGCAGAATACATCGGTTAGTCATATTAAGCCATTTGGTTACTTTTATTTTATGTGTAATGTGTTCACGTCTTTTTATTCCATAAATAAACGCTAGCAAGAACTTTGAACATTTTGAATTGTTTTCACAGTAACTTGGCCAAGACAGGTCCGTAAATGATATCCCCATAGTTAAATTGTGACAGTACCAAACTGTCGCATAGCATTATCTTGACTTTCCTAGTAAGTGCATGCCGATTACTGTACAACTTGAAATTAGCAAAAGTTCTACGCGTACAGCCATTAATATGCTCCCGAAATCTAAATTTATAATCAACATTTAATCCAAAATTTCTAAATACATCTGCGCTAGGCAGTGGATTATTATTAATTAGTATTTGAATATCAGGTAAATAAACTTCCCTTTTAGTATATCCTCCAAAAAGCATAACTGTAGACTTTTTTGGGTTAATTTTAAGAGGGTGTAGGCAAGAGTTTTTAACAAGGGCATCGAGGTCCTCAGTAATAAATTTACAATCTAAATTAATCTCGAAAAGTTTAAACAACAAATAAATCTGAGTATCATCAGCATACTGGTGGTGCATGCAATGTTTCACCCCAAAAATTGATCTCTGATGAACTCCGTGTATGGTATTAAGAAAGTTGGATGTTCTGTTCTTCAATACCACACACTGTTTTTTATCATTCAAATAATTTCTAAATAAAGATATAGCCAACTCGTCGAATCCAAAATGTTGTAATATTGCAAACAGAAGCTCATGATTTATAGTATCGAATGCCTTAGAAAAATCTAGTAAAACTAGTACAATAAGGTCACCATTATCTACTGCCCGTAAAATATCATCTGATATTTTTAATAGGGCTGTAGTGCAACTATAATTTGGTCGAAAACCAACCTGATACATGGGAAATAAGTCATTGAGTTGTAGATAATGTCTAACCTGCTTAACCATGATTTTTTCCAAAACCTTCGACAGAGAATGCTTATAGGTCTTAAGTCTTTTATTTCTGAAGAAGGGTTGGTTTTTGGAATAGGATGAATAAGAGCTATACTTTCCATTTTTTTCCATGTTTTAGATGCAGCGAAAAAAGATATTATGAATATTTTGATTATTATCATTGATGTCAGGTATGGTAAAAATTCCTTGCCACTGAACCAACCCTAGACATTGTTGTAAACCTTCACTATCTACGTGTCGGCCAAAAAGTCGGCATAATATGGGAAACATTTTTATTTTTAATTTTTCAAAGAAACTTTTTACGTCAATAATTTGTGCTTGTCTAAAAACATATTTAGCTCCTATCATATATACCGAGTGATGTTTACTTATTTAGAAAATGGAGTTTTTCGAAATTGTCAAAATCCAAAAAGTGCTATTTTTCGGAAATTAAGCAATATTTCATTGAGATTTTTTTGGAGTGTGTTATTTTTAGTTAACTAAACAATCTCAAGGTCAGAAAACTCCTAATTTTTTTAAATTTTAGCTAAAAATTAATTTTTCAATTTTTTAAATATTTTCAAAATTTCACATACAAAGACTTAATATTAAAGTTCACTTTAAAGAATTATAATTGGTGAGTATAATATAAAATGTTAATTACTTCTTTCGATTTTTTATTTTTTACCGGAAAGTGGTATGTTTGCATAATTTTTACATTTTCATTGCAATGGGCTTTTTAGGAGAAATATTTTTGAAATTCTAATTAATATCGGTTTAAATGGCTTTAAGAAAGTTTCCTTTTTAACGTCAGTTATAATAGTTTTGAACTGACTGTCTAAAATTAATGTCCTAATTTGGGGACCAATGAAGATGCTTTCCTTAAGTTTTGTGTCAGAAGCAAAATGACCACATATTTACATAATATGTCGGGACTCTTTATACATTTTCTGGTTACTAAAATATAACTAACACACAAGTTTACACAGGTACACACTTGATAATGATTACGAATATAAGAGTATAAAACGTGCAAGTAATTTCAGAAACTAGGTTGTGTGCACATTTGCGTATAAGACTTTCTAATATTTTGTTATTGAATTGTGAAAAACCTTTAGGTGATAGAAACAAACGGACTTCAGTTTAGTAGTTAGTAAATATGCATAAATAACTGGCATAACCCCAGATGCATTGCAAACCGGTGTAATTTTTAGGAAAATATTTGAAATTAATATATAATCAGACCAGTGTTTAGTGTTATTCTTTTTTGGAATGGGGATAAAGGTTGTCGTGTATTGTATATTTGATTAAAAAGTTTTGTTGATACATGGATTCTCGCTTCTCCACTGAGTTTGATAATTTCCTAATATTCTTCATATGGCCAGTGATTTTAGTGACATCTACGACCTGTACTCCTTTTAGTATCGTTCTTGGACTGCGTGTATTACTCCCTTTTATTTTTATTTTCTTGTTTGTTTTGTCGCCAAACAATTTCCTAATAACTTGACCCATTCATTAGTTCTCTCTTCTGGTTGTATTGGGTGATTGTTTTGGAAAAACTCCTTAATGCTCTTATAAACGTTGCAATGATTATGTTTTCGAATAAAAATCTCTATTCTTTTTTTCTTTAGCTTAATAGTTGAATGCAGGCCTTCACGACCGCTGTCCATAATGGTAGGTTCTTTTGGATTAAGCCGTGGTCGTCTATTTAAATTTTTCGTGTCGTCTATTTAAATTTTTCGTTGCTCAGGCTGTTAGCTTCTTCGGAAGTTTTCTGAAGACTGAGGTGATTTTGGAGTTGTTCTGTGCTTGGTACTTAACTGAGGCGTTTCATTGTCTGATCATACCGTAAACGTAGTAATGACGATAGTATATTGCGTAATTTGGGTTTCGGATGCGCATATTAGGTGCAGAAGTGGTCCGACTCTCACAGGTAATAAAAACTTGCATAGTTTTTGTTTGATTTGGCCTAGCTGTCATTGGAATTTCTAATTGGTGGGATTACTTCAGTAAGTTTTCTGAAATTTTGGTTGTTTTTCATATTGTATATGATATAAACTGAGAGTCTTGACAGCCCATGTAACTGGTGGGTGGGTTTGTTGTAGATAGTTTTTAGTTCTTTGCTACCTATTTCTTGCTGCTCTTCTTAAAGTCGTTTATGATTTATTTACATATCATTTTATACGTTAATACTTATAAGCTACATTATTATAGTATTTTTATTAGCCATTAGAGACCTAAGATTCTATAGTCCATACATTGGGTTGTAGTGGTGCTGGTACTCCGTGGAAGGCGGCATCGTGGTGGTTTCCTTTTGCCTTCCACTGCTGTTTTTGGCCTCGAAAAACGCTAAAGTACATAAATGTACACAGTAAGATTCACACCGCGATCAGTATTCCAGCGAACTAAGCCCCCGAGCCGCACCACTTTGTTGTCGCCTAGTCTCTGAAAGAATTTCTTATATTCCTGTGGGTTAACCGAATGCCTTGGGGGACAGTAGATTGCGACTAGCACTAATGAATATGTACAGGATTTTAATTTGATACTCGCACTTTGTACTGTGCATGTGCATTTCTGCTGACTATAGCTGATCCGGCCTGAAGGCAGGTATACCCTAATATGGTAGGAATTTCGATAACCGCAGCATATATAACCGTTAGCGATAACCGTTTCTAGTATTAGTAATATGTCGATTTGTTGTAACTTCGGGAATATGGTTTACAATGCCATTGGCAGTCCATGTGGCAATTTGTAATGAAATCCCACTTTTTATAGCGGTTTGTGTTTTTGCATGTTTAATATTACGCTAGTATGACTGTTGAATTGAGAAAAAGTCAAGAAAACTAGATGGCCAGTCGAATTTCATTGTTTGTTTTTGCAGTTTGTGAATATATAGCCTCTAAATTGTAAACTATAGATTTTTATCTCTGTGCAAACCTTTCTATAAGGAGCAGCTGTTGTACGTAGTTGGTCGGATAATTGTTTCCACATAAGGCGCATTTAGCAGATATGCTGGTTATTTCTTAGAAACAATTGCATTATATTCACCACCACATTTCACGCATGTACAAGGTCTAGTACAACATGTTTTAATATGACCGTAAAGTTGACATAGGGTACACTGTTTCAACTGTGACGTTATGTTGCTCAGATATTTTATATAAAATATGTTTTTGTTATTTGACTTAACATTAATTATAAATAATAGTAGAGGCTTTGCCATTAGGCTGTGTATCCTTGTTAGAATGAGCAATGCGTCCTAATTGAGCAGATAACTCATATCATCAATTTCTATGAAATTATGAATATTTCTGAACGCTATTCTATATGCGCTGTACTATGTTTTCATCCATCAGATATCTTCCCAGTTTTCTATCTCATTCTAGGGTAACAGTATTACTTGATTCTATTACTAGACATGGCTTTTGAATCATGTAGTTGTAGTTATTGATACCACAAATACTATATGTCGACAGAGGCTTTGGAACTTATGGTAGGTGTTATTATTCTTAACATGGAATTTCTGTTTAGACCGCGTAGTATTTGTATATGAACACTCAGCAGTTTTTGGCTTAATGTGCCTTGCACCTTGTGAAGTCGAAGCTTAAAGCCATCTTTCTTGTTGATATTATTTGGATGTTTTTCTATTTCTATGGCTTCACGTATCACTCGCGGGAGGTAGTGAGGTGTTCTGGCAAGTACTCTTGCGTGCTCAAATTCTATAGTGTGCCCATTTGTAAACGTATGCTCAGCTACGGCTGATTTTGTGATGCGTTAGTGTTTGCAATCGCCTTTATGTTCTTGAAGTTTTGGATCAACTGAACGACCAGTCTGTCCAATGTAGCTCAAGCCGCAAGAACAAGGAATGCGATATACGCCAGCGGTTAGAAATGCTAAGCCTTCCAGAGGTGGGGATTCTTCTTTAGTCTTTTGTGTCATAGTCTTGTCTAGTGCTTTTCATGTGGCGGTAGTTGTATATCCGTTCTTTTGTAAAGAGTCAAACAGATGTAGCTTTTCTCTCTCTAGATTTTTTTCATCTGAGATACGAAAATACTACGCGGTCTAAGCCGAAATTCGATGTTAAGAAGAATAATTCCAGTAGCCAGTAGCCTCAAACATTATAATATGGTAGGTGTTCATTGCAGTTTTTTTCTTGTTGTTTTGCCTGGCATGAAGAAGTCCTTAAAGTTTGCGCCATCTCTTCTTAAACGTTTGCCGTCGATATTTGCACTGTGTTGGCGTTTTTTGGAAGCTTTTACTATCTGAGAAATTACAATATTAGCTTCTTCGTCTCCGTTTAATATTTTAGTTTTATTAGTTGCTGTT
The DNA here is from genome assembly GCA_940337035.1 of Agriotes lineatus. Classification (NCBI taxonomy): domain Eukaryota; kingdom Metazoa; phylum Arthropoda; class Insecta; order Coleoptera; family Elateridae; genus Agriotes; species Agriotes lineatus. The sequence goes on along the minus strand of OW679194.1, from coordinate 261,788,600 downwards.
TGCATATTGCTGCAAATTCATTTGGTTGTCCAATATATTGAATATGTGTGCTTATATACGATATCTTTTAGTTTAATTCTTGTCGTACCTCGCTAAGCATGGGGCAGTAAATTTTACTCGTGGCTACATATCGCATGCAACAACCTAACCGAAATGGAAAATATAACTAAGTACTGTTTGAGGATTTCTCGGTTACTCGAATTATTCTCCTTAGCATAGAAGTTCGGCTTAGACAGCGTAGTATTTGTATATGAACACCCAGAATTTTCTGGCTTAATGTGCCTTGCACCTTGTAAAGTCGAACAAAAACCCGCGCGATGGCCATGCTCTTTGGTGGCTCGTGTTGTTTGAGTATCTTGAGAACGAGGATACTTAGGCAGATTTGGCGGTTTTGCTGTTTGTGCATCCATATTCACTAACGTTTCGCAAGACCTTGCAGCTTGCATCATCAGAGTGAAAGTCGCACTAAGAACCGAAGGTCGGCGTGGCCGTATGGCGCACAGTGGTTGTAATGCTTTAGATCGTGTATCACAGGGGTCCACGTTTTACTAAGCTTAAAGCCATCTTTCCTGTTGATATTATTTGGATGTTTTTCTATTTCTATGGCTTCACGTATCACTCGCGGGAAGTAATGAGGTGTTCTGGCAAGTACTATGGCATGCCCAAATTCTAGAGTGTGCCCATTTGTAAATGTATGCTCAGCTACGGCTGATTTTGTGATGCGTTTGTGTGTGCAATCGCCTTTGTGTTCTTGGAGTCTTAGATCAACGGAACGACCAGTCTGTCCCATGTAACTCGAGCCGCAAGAACAAGGAATGCGATATACGCCAGCGGTTTTTAAACTTGGAATCTTGTCTTTTACCGATCTGAAGGCCTTACTCAAAGTTTCCTTGCTAGTGAACACAGTTTTGATGTTGCATCGTTGCAGGACACGTCCTATCTTATCAGTCGAGCCTTTAACGTGGACCCCTGTGATACACGATCTAAAGCATTACAACCACTGTGGGTCATAAGGCCACGCCCCACGGATTATGTTGCACTCGGATGACCAACCAGCGTTACGCCACTCCGCGTGCCTCGCACAGAAGACTATAAATAGCTCCACACCGACCTTCGGTTCTTAGTGCGACTTTCACTCTGATGATGCAAGCTGCAAGGTCTTGCGAAACGTTAGTGAATATGGATGCACAACCAGCAAAACGGCCAAATCTGCCTAAGTATCCTCGTTCTCAAGATCCTCAAACAACACGAGCCACCAAAGAGCATAGCCATCGCGCGGATTTTTGCTCGACTTCACAAGGTGCAAGGCACATTTAGCCAGAAAATGCTGGGTGTTCATATACAAATACTACGGGGTCTAAGCTGAAATTCTATGCTAAGGAAATATAACTAATTTAAAATTAAATGCATTGATTTGAAAAACAAAGACCAAAATATGTAAAATAGTTTGACAAACAATACATCAACTGAAAAGGGTTAACATCGAAACAATCTGACATAATCAAAGTCCACCTACTATAATAGAATCAGCAATTTAACTTGACAGTGTTCGTTGCAAACGGTCCACAAAAATTTAAATATAGATACAATTATACGGAAAGTTGATTACGCGAACATGTTTTGAATTGGGTCGCACTGGGTCTAACATGTTTGGGCCTAAGTGCGATTTACCACGAGACGGTCAAAACAAGCTCAAACATGTTCGTAAGATCAGCACTGTCAGACGTCAGCCGAATCAATGGCGAACCAACTCCAAACCCAACATTTTTAGGCCTCTTTAGGCGAGCAAACAAAACACTTGAAGAGAATTCGTCGCCTGCGTTGATAGGTTAGAAAGTATTAAAGGGGTCTAGGACATCTCGGCGACGCCACTTCGGAGCCGCTACCTCGGCGCGGGGCCATCTCGGCGCCAGCCAACTCGGCGCTAGGCCATCTCGGCGCCGAATTCAAATTCGCAAACTACAGTAACTACGTAAGAAAATTATTATAAACAAATAATAAATAAAGTGATCGCCAAAAAGCTGGCGTCAAATGAAAAAAAAGTATTTCGAATTTCTTGGAAAATCAAACACTGACGACCAGAGGTGGTTGCAAAGTTATTACAAATGGGCCAAACAAAAGTTGTCACGTGACTTCCGTTATCAGTAAAATATTAAATTTTTTTCAAATATTAAGAAACATGTATTTAATAGACAAGGTAGAGACACATTTTGCGAAAAAAAGTTTTTTGGCCTTGAGATTGTTCAGTCAGCTAAAACTAACCCACTAAAAATCTCATGGAAATCTTGCTTAATTTCCGAAAAATAGCACTTTTTGGATTTACACAATTTCGAAAAACGCTATTTTCTAACTAAATAAAGTGCCTTTTATGTGTCAAATACTTCTTTAATGTTATTTCCCAAATCAAAGAATTTTATTTTTAACAAAGTTTTTTTATTATGAAATAAAAAACTGTTAAAATATTTGTTTTTCTACAGCAGTCTCTGAAAATGTGAGAGATCAAAGTTGGCCGAAGATTTTGAAATTTGGTATAGGAGCCTAGATGTTGATTCTAAGCAACTTTTCTTAATAAGGTTTTGTCGTATTTGCTACATAAAAGGCAGGCTACTCTACAGTAATAGTAGTTTGCATACCAAGGCCCTGAAGTTTAACTTTGGCAAATAAGCCACATGATAGTCCAGAGAAATTAGACATTGCTCTTCGGAAAAATTCCCGGAAAGCTGGATTTTGATATGAGCCTTGATATTGTGGTCCTAAACAAAATGTCAAAAGTCCTCATCGATCCGAGTGCCGCTAAAAATTTTAAGGGGGGGCAAAGGTCACCAAAAACGGTATTTCGTGAATATCTCGTTAACGGTCACTTTTACAGAAAAAATATTGATTATCAAATTGGTAGATTATGAAATTTCTAACAATAAAAATATCATGACTTTTATTCGTAAAAGCAACCGTTTTGGAGTTTGATTTACAGAGTTGTAACGAATAGATGCACTCCTCAATGGCATGTATATCTCATTGGAGTTGCGACTTGAAATATTCCAGAATTTCCTTGTTTCAGAGCCCATAAAAATAGAAAGAAACACATATATAGTATACTGTAGTCTAGATAGAGAACGAATGTGCTCCGAAAAGTTCCCCTCCGTTGTCATAAAACCTCAAGGGACATCTGCTTGCTATTCGTGTAGGAGCACAATAGGATATTATGTTAGGAGCAAAAATTATACTTTATTTGGCGTGGCTGGACTGTTTATCTGCCGAGCTTGCGAGGCAGATAATTACAGCCGAGCCACATAAAGATACTTCCGATGTTCCGAATAACATATAGTATTTTTTCTTCAATTTTTAAGAAAGGTAAACCGAATCTCTTCAAATTATTTGAAAAAAAATAAGGAATTAATAAATTATGCAGACATTTTTACTAAGACAGAATGTTCTCCAGACCTGATTTTCAACAATGGAATTCGTTTTCCCCTGGTTATGTATAAGGCGCCAGTAAAAGAAGCATCTATTGATACTCACAGATATTCAACTTTTGTGAAATCTACACAGCTCAAAAAACCTGTTCAGTTATCTATTCTTCCGCCAACATCTAGTGCTGCTCGGCAACATTTATATCGGGTCTATTACCAGGTTCAAATATGGCTAGGTAACGAGCTTACTCCTGAAGATTGGGGATGGAAGTTAAGGGATAACATTTTGGAACCAATTCAAACTCTGCTTCCACCTGCCCCAGACATTCTGCTGAATACTATTTTTTGTAATTGCACCAAGGGCTGTAGCTTAAACTGCAGCTGCAGAAAAGTTGGTTTAAATTGTTCGCCAGTTTGTGGTAATTGCCAAGGTCAGTCTTGCTTAAATGTAACACCCGATATAAATGACGTCGATACTTGCGACTCCACTGAAGATGTAGATCCATCACGTTTCCTGACTGAATCTATGGAAATGAAGAAGACAGCAAAAGAAGAAGATGATGATGAAGAGGAAAGCATACCGATTGAAATAGAGTCTGAAGATGAATATTAATAACTCCTGTTTTGAATCCAAAAGTAATTAATGAACAAGTTCATAATAATTTTTTTTTTCATAATAAACATTTTTCAAACAAAAATAAACGTGGAATATGCCTACTGGAAACACCACATGAAAAAAAACGCACCTTGTAGTCTACCTTGAAGGTGGTGTGGAAGAGTGCACATTTCAACTCTGTATATCGAATTATCTCCAAAACGGTTACTTTTACGAATAAAAGTCATGATATTTTTATTGTTAGAAATTTCATAATCTACCAATTTGATAATTAATATTTTTTCTGTAAAAGTGATCGTTAACGAGATATTCACAAAGTACCGTTTTTGCTGACCTCGGCCTCCCCCTTAAAATTTTTAGCGGCACTCGGATCGATGAGGAGTTTTGACATTTTGTTTAGAACCACAATATCAAGGCTCATACCAAAATCCAGCTTTCCGGGAATTTTTCCGAAGTTTTGCTTTTATTTTGTCTAATTTCTCTAGACTATGAGGGATAAAAAGGAACTTCAGTACAGAGGTGTACACTATGTTTGATTTGAAATCGAGAAATTGTGAAATTACAGCATTGTAACCAACTTTTGTATGTTATGTTGACGTCGGTTGACGTTTATCTGTCGCCTCGCCACCTACAAAAAAGTCGTAAAACAATGGATTACTTTAATGCCGATTTCTCTTATTTTAGTGACGATTCCGAGATACTTTAATGTCGATTTCAAATAAAAGAGGTTTTTTTTTTAACTTTCAAGGCATACTTGATTTTTCTAAACTGAAATGCTGTTAGAAATTCGCAGGGCTGAACCCCAAAAATGATAATTTAAATCGAGAATTTGTTACCTTTTACAAGAGTCGTTTCACCAATCCGGGGACACACTGTATACAGGGTGTTCGGAAAATACGTGTACAACGAAAAACCACAAGTTCCTTGGCCTAAAATATGATGATTTAACTCAACTTACTTATACATAAAGTTGCTTAGTTTAGCCGCAAGAGGTCTTCAAAAATGATTAGTTTTTTAAGTAAGTCGAAAAATCTTTGATAGATTTTATTAATTTTTTGGCCAGGCGTATGTACCAGTAAACTATAGCATTTTGTGGAATAAACCTTAATTTCGAAAATTACAGGGTGTTTAAAAACATTGTCACAACAAATTATCCATCCCTATTTTTTTAACCCTCTGTATAATCACTACCAATGTTTTTTGTGAATAGCTACTTTATTTTAGAAGCTATAACCTCTCTTACAAAATTTTAGTTGGGTAAACGGTTTAGCCACAAAAAATATTTTCCACAGGCTTGTAGGGATTTAGAATAGTAGTTTGTATACCAAGGCACTGAAGTTTAACTTTTTATCACGAATGTGAATTTAGTTGCCGAGGCCCGTAGGGCCAAGGCAAATAAACCACATGAGGGATAAAAAGGAACTTCAGTGCCGAGGTGTACACTATGTTTTATTTGAAATCGAGAAATCGTGAAATTACAACATTTTAACCAACTTTTGTAGGTTATGTTCGGTCGATTGACGTTTATCTGTCGCCTCGCCACCTACAAAAAAGTCGTAAAACAATGGATTACTTCACTGCCGATTTCTTGTATTTTAATGACGATTTCGGCGTACTTCACTGCCGATTTCAAATAAAATATTTTTTTTGTGGCTAAACCGTTCACGCAACTCGAATATTGTAAGAGAGGAAATAGCTTATAAATTAAAGTAACTATTTAGAAAAAAAAATGTAGTGATTATACAGGGGGTTGAAACATTTAAAAAGTTAATCATTTTAAATTATCAGATTTTGGGTAAAGGAGCTTGTGGTTTCCGTTGTACACGTATTTTCCGGACACCCTGTATACAGGGTGATTCTTAAGTTGATTCTTTCCTTTTACCAGGATATAAAGCTAAAAAAGTAAGCTATTTTTTCATTTACCAATTTTGCGAAATATCAAAACTAACGGAGGTACAGGGTGTTAAAGTTGCAAATTAACAACTAAAACTACTTAACAAAAATTAAATTAAACTTAATCTAACTTAAATGATATGTTCAAAATTATCAGCATTCGCTTCTACACAGATGATCCGCGTATCAGAGCGATGCGGCAGCGGCATTTTGACGACACTCCCAGTAAATAATAAGCATATTAACTCTTTCATTATTTTCATAAACATAAGCCATTATTGTAGCAATAACATTAAGAAAATTACAAGGGGAAACTAGTTGAGAGGTCATTGCTTGACAACAGAGATAAACAAAAATAAAATTGTCCAGCCGACTTTGCGCCAAAGTTTAGTTTTTAATTTGAAACTTTAACACTCTGTACCTCCTTTACTTTTGATATTTCGGAAAAGTGGCAAATGAGAAAAAAAAAGCTTATTTTTTAGCTTTATATCCTGGTAAAAGGAAAGAATCAACTTAAAATTACCCTGTATATTGCAATGACCCTATACCATTAATAATTGTATGTTTATAATTAATGTGATAAATAAAAAGAGTCACCACACAATATTTAATTTAATTTTACCACTTGCCAAATCAAACCAACTGATTAATTAATTTCGTTGGGTACGCCAAAATTGAGAATTACTTTTATGGTAGTTTGCCCTTTTTCTAATCCATTCATCTGATTTCCTAACTTCGCTAGCTCAATTTTAAACAGAGACATGAAATTAAAACTCAAAATCTCAGGTGTTGGGTTCCTGACTTTCCTAGTTAAAATTTTTACGGTACGTTTCTGAAAAGTAGGCAGATTGACCTGAAATGTAGGCGTAATGTGCCGTTGTTAAACTGAAATGTCAATTCTATCAAACCAAGTTCGAGTTATTTTCAGCTCGCGTGTGAAATTGATTTATCAACAATTAAATGAACAAATTTTGATGGTAAGATTTTGAATAATTGCCTTCAAGTGGCGTCTATGTATTCCTTTGTTTTTCCAGATCGTTAGCTATTGGTGCATTTTAAAAAGGACGTCGTACCTTGCGTTTGTTTTATGGGGCTCCACTTGACGATTTCGATTGAAAATCCTGGGAAAACACTTCGCCATCCACAGGAACTGTTATGATTTTCTTATTCTCCAGGTCGCAAATAAGGTATTCCGTGATTTGTACACCGATCGGGCAGATCAAAATTGGACAATTCACTAACCTCACTTTGTAGCACAAGGGCCCCCTTGTGATGAATCTGGCTGAAATCTTGCTCCCCGGGCTGCTCGTGATGCTGGGTTGTGTTCTGGCCTGATGTGTGGAGCTGCCGGAAGAATCCTGCCACTCTATGCCTTCCCACGATGCTTCTCGCTGATGTCGCAGGAATTCGCCAACTGCCGAACCTGCCTCGGAACGCCAAAAACTCAAGTGCGTGGAATCTCTTGCCTCCAATTGTGCTGATACACTCGAATTCGCTGATTACGATGGTGCTATTTATTTTTTAATACATTTATGCTTTCTATGAAATTTTGGTAATTAAAGATAGAGCAAAAACCAAGCACTTTCACCAATTTATTTTAAACAATTGCTATCCCCAGTTGTTATTGACAAAAAACTGTCTACAGATTTGAATTGTAGGAAATCAACCAGGTACAAAAACATAACTTATAATCTAATTTTAACAAATTTTATCAGTTATTTACAAACTCTTATGTACTAAAATTATTGTCTTTTGGAATTGTTTATTTCTCAATGTTTTTTTATGCGCCACTCACTTCATTTTTATAACACTTAAATGCCCATTGTTTATTACTGCACTGACTAGTTTTTTAATCCACCAACATTGTCTAATTTCTTGCTTATTTGAATTCCATCTAATTTCTTGCTATTTCAATCTCTTCAAATCCCCAAGTCTTGTATTTTCATGTAATAAATGACTTGCCTGGCTTTTCTATGTTCTTTGCCTTATTCTTCTCGTCATTCTTGTTCTCACCTTTATTAAAAATGTTCATTTGCTATCCATTCTCTAATGACTTTACTCTCTACGCTTCCATTTTAAGCTGTGTCTAACTTGAACTTTTTGTGCCAGTTCTTAATTTAATTTAGATTCGACTTTTAGTTCGTGCAAATCTATTATATTACGATTAAAATTATATTGCTAAACCCAATACACGGAATTTGAGCTTCCATATTTCTGTGCCTATTCAATTACAATCAATTTCATTGGCGAATTATACCAGTGTTAATATGATTTGGCAATTTATGTGAATTTTCTCAGATGCTTGCATTATTACAACTCTGTGCTTTAATGATTTAATTTGTTATTTGCTTGTACTGCAATCAGAGCCGATTTGAGGGCTAAATACCATCGCAATATACAGTGTGTCCCCGGATAGATGAAACAACTCTTTTAAAGGTAAAAAATTCTCGATTTAAATTTTAATTTTTTGGGGTTCAGCCCTGCTTGTTTAAAGGCCAATTTCTAACAGCATTTCAGTTTTGAAAAATCAAGTATGCCTTAAAAGTTTTCAAAACACCTATTTTACTGTAGAGTAGCGTGCCTTTTATGTAGCAAATACGACAAAAAGTTATTAAGAAAAGTTGTTTAGAATCAACATCTAGGCTGCTATACCAAATTTCAAAATCCTCGGCCACCTTTGATCTCTTACATTTTCCTTTATGTTTAGGTCCAATATCAAAGAATTTTACTTTTAACAAAGACTGCTATGGAAAAACAAATATTTTTTACAAAGTTTTTTATTTTCTAATAAAAAAACTTTGTTAAAAATAAAATTCTTTGATTTGGGAAATAAACATTAAAGAAATATTTGTCACATAAAAGGCACATTACTTAGTTAGAAAATGGCGTTCTTCGAAATTGTGTAAATGCAAAAAGTGCTATTTTTCGGAAATTAAGCGAGATTTCAATGAGATTTTTTATTGTGTGTTAGTTTTAGCTGACTGAACAATCTCAAGGCCAGAAAACTTTTTTTCGTAAAATGTGTCTCTATCTTGACTAGTAAGTGCATTTTGTTTGGATCCTTTGTAATCACTTTGCAACCACCTCTGGCTGTCAAGAAATTCTAAATATTTTTTTTCATTTGATGCCAGCTGGTTGGCGATCACTTTATTGATTATTTGTTTATAATAATTTTCTTACATAGCGCACACTGTAGTTTGCGAATTTGAATTCAGCGGCGAGATGGCCTAGCGCCGAGATGGCGGCGCCGAAGTGGCGGCGCCGAGTTGTCCGGCTTCAGTATTAAAGATGAGCACGTGAGTAAGTATTCACTCACGTCATGCACGTTTCACGCTTGCTTTAAACACTCACGTTCACGCACGCTCGCACCACGTTCACGGTATGAGCCGCCACTCAAGACGTGACCAGCAGATTTTATTTGAAAATTCAAATTTAAATAGAACAGGATGCTCAAATTTAGAACCAATAAAGAACTAAAAATTTTAAAATAAAATATATTTTGCACGTAAAGTAATTTACGTAATATGTTCCAATCTGAATGGTAAACACAAAAAAAAATAAATGAAAATTGACTACAATAGCTTACAATAAGGGATAAATACTGATTTATCGCAAAAACTGTTCTTGCCACCGTCTTCAAAGACATTCCTTTTAATATCAAAAGCTGTCAGCGAGTACAATGAGTACAAGCAAGTATATGTTGCAAGGCAACACATTTAATTTCTAGTTTTAAAAGTACGTTTACGTCCGACGAACTAAAAGTGAGTTCTACTTGGTCGTCTACAGACACAGACACGCGATTGACTGTAGACACAACATTCACAACACAACACAAGTGCTAAGCTTCGTCGCTGCAGGCTACCACACAGAATGAATGCCACAATGACATCCCGCTCCAGTTCTAGATCTTCTACATGAGTGGGCAGCAGGGTGCGTGGCAGCCTGCAGTCTTTTATTCGTTACTAAATATTTAACGTGAAACGTGAATCATGCCTTGGAAATTTTCACTCAAGTTCACAGTCCGATTTTCAAATATCATATAGCCTGCCAGTTAGGCTGTTTTGACATTTATTTCAATAGTGCATATTTTGCCCATTGGCAATAGTTCACACAATTTGACGATTCAAATTTGAAAGTTTGGTTAAACATTTTTTGAAAATGTTCATGTGGAGATAGAGATAGGAAAAATATCTTCTATCATGAATTTCCATCAAATGTGGTAAATCTTTGTGGCTGGATATAAGCTCCCACGTAAAGGGAAAATATGTGATTGGTCAGATGGTGTCAATCAGCGCCAATTTCATGAAGTGGCTATAATTTGCGACATTTGACTAACTGGCAGGCTTGATAAAGACGAAGTTTTACCAAAGATGCAGAAAAGAGGCGGGAAACACGAGACCTCAAAAATGTTACGAGCGGGAGTTTAGAAACATGATTAAATTGTCAAACTGAACTTAAATGGCTTGCGAAAGAGCGAAAATACAACAATTGTCCTTAGAACGTATCCACTGCCACTTTTGGTTTTTGATCTGCTTATACAAATATGTATGAAACATTGGCGGCGAAAGCAATGACACGTAATTCTTCCTTCAATTCTGCATTTCGGGGGATTATGCACCACCGATACTCATCATTACAGCAATATGAAGAAGCCCAAACTTATAATGTGGAACATCATATTAACGTTAAGGTCTAGCACCCTTCACCCCTAGTGACGGCAAGATTTTTAACGTTGTTAAACATTAGTTAACCTCGATTTAAAATTCCAAAGTAGATTTATTTAAAAACATCGATTAAAGCTTCACAGCGTCTGACGTCGCCTTTCGATCCCCAAGTTTCTCCTTCATTCTTCTCTTACCCTCTGATTTATTACATGATCTCTTCTGGATATTCTTGCTGACCTTCTTAAAACATATATTTCCATTGCTTGAATTTTTCTTTTTTCCGATTCGTTTATTTTCCATACTTCTGCTCCATATGTTACTATGGTCTTCACCAAGACGTTGTTAATATTAGTTTTTCTCTTTTTTGTAATTTTCTTACTCCACCAAATTCCATTCAATTGGTTACGGTCCTTCCATGAGCTATTCGTTGTTTTATTTCATGTATATCTTTGCCATCCCTGTGTACTTTTATTCTCAGGTATTTGTATTCTTCACAAGGTAATTTACTTCATCTTCAAATTGTAAATTTTGTGTTGGACCTCCAATACATAGATATTTGGTTTTGTCAATGCTGATTTTAAGCCCCCATTTTTTATATTCTTCTTTAAGTTTTCGTGCCATGTATTCAAGGTCTTTTTATCTTGTGCTATCACTACCTGGTCGTCTGCAAACTGTAATGTGTATACATTTTTATTATTTATTTGTATTCCCATTCCTCTACATTTTTTCTCCCATTGACTTAGAGCTGGTTCTCTATACATTTTAAATAAAGTTGTGGACTCGCAACCCCCTTGACTTAAAGCTTTGCTACTTTGAAATCCTTCCGATAGATATTTACCTACCCGTACTTTAGATATTGAATTTCTGTACATTTCTCTGATCGCTTTTATTGCTGTTTGGTTAATACCGGATTCTTTCATTACAGGCCATAGTTTGATAATGGGTATATTATCATATACTTTTGCTAGGTCAATGAAAAGTAGATGTATTTCCCTTCCTGTCGTTATTTTCTTTTCAATTATCTGTTTTCGAAAAATATGTTGTCTATGGTTGACCTTCCAGCTCTAAATCCACTCTGTTCCTCTGCTTCAATTCTTTTGTATTTTTTTTCTACTATGTCCCTTAGTATTTTCCCGTACAGTCTACTAAATGTTGCTGTTACAGTTATTCCCTTATAATTGCCACATATCTGTCTATTCCCTTTTTTATGTATCGAGGATATCCATCCAATCTTCCGTTCTTGGGGTATCGTACCCCAGGTTATACATTTAGTAAGCATCTGATTTATTATTCTAAATAGTTTTGACTTCCATTCTTTATCAATTCTGCACTTATTCCTTCAGGTTCATATATTCTCGTTCTATCACTATGTTGTAATCGTCATCTTTTTCTTTGAATTCTATTCGGTCTTCGGTGAGTAAGTTTTTGTAATGTTGTTTCCATTTCTGTATGGGTATTATCTGTAAATTGGTATTATTGTTTTCGGGTCGTACCTTAATTATAAATTTCCACGCTTCTGTACATTTTCGTCTTCCTATATACATTTCTATTCTTCTGCACTTTCTATCCCATACTTCATTCTTTTCCTGTATAACCATTCTCTTCACGTTCCTTTTAAGTCCTTTCCATTGTTCTCTATCTTCTGGCTTTTTGGTGTTAAGCCATTTTACATATGCTTTCTTTCTCTCATGTACTGCTTTTTCTATTTCTTTTGACCAGAATAGCTTTCTATTCCTCCTTTCTACTGTTTTTCTCTCAAAGCTTGTTTTGCAGCTTGATGTATACTTTCCTTTATATGCTTATAGATTTCTTCTTCACTTTCATATGCATTTTCTAGTAGTTTCGCATCTAATCTATGTTGGTATAGGAACCGAATGCTGGCTTTTTTAAGACTTTCTAGATTATATATGGGATTGTCAATCGTTTCAAGACTTTGTTCACCTATATTTCGTTGTTTATTTTTGTTTTTGTTTTTATTTTTATCGTTTCCTTCTCGGTAGGGGAATGTGATTTGTGTGTTTACCATATAATGGTCGGACCCACAATTTGGTCCTCTATGTACCCTCACATTATTTATTTTAATTCTCGTGTTTTGTCTTACTATAATGTAGTCGATTATGGTTTTTAGTTGTCTTGTTTCCTGCGTCCATGTAAATTTGTGTATTTCTTTATGTTTAAAGAAACCGTTCATTATTTTTTATTCGTTTTTTCTACAGAAATCTTTTATTCGTTCTCCATTATCGTTTGTACGTGTCTTTTATATTCACCCCTGTTTCTCCATTCAGATCTCCCATCAATATAACTTCTCTATGTTGTCCTACTTCGTCTATAACATCTTGTAACTTTCTGTAAAACTAATCTTTTATTATAACAGGTGTATCATTGTTTGGTGCATATACACCTAGAATAGGTACTCTAGCGTCTAGTAAATTCATATATACTTTAATTATGCGTTCGTCGACTGGTTCAACATCGGTTCTATTTCTCTTAATTTTTTTTTAATCAGCAGGGAAACTTCTTTCGCAGCTTTTTTTTCCTTTGGTACTCCGCTGTACAGGTGTCAATATTAGTTTATTTCTTCCGGCCCCGAGCTTTTTTTCTTCGTTTCGGTTAGGACTATAATATCAATGTTTATTTCTTCGATTTCCTTTATTATTTCCATAGTTTTTCCTCCAATTCCTTGAATATTTCACGTGGCCATTCTCATTGTCCTTTTCCATAGCTTAGTTTGTCTAGTGTTATGGCTGTCCTGTGTCCGAAGCTTTTTCTTTGGGTATTTAGTATTTATTTACATTGTTTTCCGAAAACTGGGGTACTGGCCCAGCGTTCAACCCCCATACTTGGAGGACCAGGATATCTCTACTTTGTCTGGCTTCTCACCTTCAACCTATCCGGCAAGGAAGGCCTTGTCAGTTGCTACGCTACCGCCGGCATAGCTCAAAGGGTCCTTGAAGCACGTAAGCTTCCTCACCCGGCAAAAGATGCCTTCGTCAAGGTGAAGATACCATAGATGAATTTAAAGCTTTTTTCAGAATTATAAAAAAAATCAAGAGGTCATTAGTTCAAGAATGTGCTGTAATTGCAACTCAGCATTCCGGTCGGCACGCTGTAGTTTCACAACACTTTCAGCAATAGTAGTTTGTATACCAAGGCACTGACGTTTAGCTTTTTCTCACGAATGTGGTTCTAGTCGCCGAGGCCCGTAGGGCCAAGGCAAATAAACCACATGAAGGATAAAAAGGAACTTCAGTGCCGAGGAGTACATTATGTATTTTTTTGAAATCGTTAAATTACAACATTTTAACCAACTTTTGTAGGTTATGTTAACGTCGGTTGACGTTTACCCATCGCCCCGCCGGCGCCGCTTACAAAAAGTCGTAAAACAATGGATTACTTCACTGCCGACTTCTCGTATTTTAATGACGAGTTCGACGTACTTCACTGCCTATTTAAAAAAAAGTCATTTATAAAAGGCGTGAATGAATTGCAACGCTTTTGCTAAATATTCATTTGTGTTACCTTTAGCTATTAAGTCATTGCATATTTATTACTAGGTTAGCAGGTGTTGGATTATATATTTTTGCGCTAAGTACCTATGTAAATATTTTTGTATATAAAGAATAGGTTTCAATTAATAGAGCAGTATTAAGCATGCCGAGTTTACTCATTCGACATCAACAAAGGTATGTTTTTCAAGTCATAAATACTTGGTTTCTGAGGTTAGGCTCAGGCGATTTCCTGTTATCAATATTTACTACTAAAAGTCACGTACATATAATCCACATCAGTACAGCGTAGGTATCTCATCAGCTCTTTGTCATAGTTATTCATCACTGATATTACCCGGCCAGTGGAATTTCAGTATTCGTTGAAGGGAACGGTTAATGAATACTTGTAGCTTGTTTGATATGGTGTGTGTCACTTTTGAGGTCTCTGCTCCATATAGAAGGACCGACTTAAAATTGTTCAGGAAAATACACAAATTTGTCTTAATCTGTATTTGGTTACTCTTTCAGAGTGACTATAACTTCACAAAGGCTGCATTCGATCTCCGTTTTTGGCGTTATTCGGTCGCGGCATTTACCTACTCCACCTCCAAGGTAAATGGTCTTTTGTTTGTGTCATTATTGCGAAGTACCTTTGTCTTTGGTTTATTGATTTTGAGTCCTATCTTCGATGATTCGCTAGATTTTTAAGCTTGGATGCAATATCTCTGTACGTTTCCGACAGATGTCGTCTATATAGTCGAGATCTTCGAGTCTGCCCTGTAGTGCTCATTGAATAGCATGTTTCGCGTTTCGTGTCACTTTATTCATCCCTGCATCAATAACGATTAGGAAAATGGTTGGTGAAAGAATGGAACCCTCATCCCCCCACGACATTATGTTCCATGGGTACGACAGTCGCTCTTCGTGGACCACTTGAAAGTATAGTCTCGGTAGCTCTCTTTGATGAGGTCCTATGTTATCTGGCACTCTATAGGCTTTGAGGTGTTTCTACATGGTTTCCCTGTTTAGACTTTCAAAGGCCTTCTCAAATTCTACAAAGACTGTGTACAAGAGGGCACTGCACTTTACGCACTCTTCGGCAATGATCCGCAGCGTGTTGATTTGATCGATACAGGATCGGTGTGGCCTGGACCCTGTTCGCTCTCTCTTCAGCCACTGGTTGATGTGCTGCTTGCCTCTGTTAAATGAAACCCGCGTAGAGGTTTTACTTGGGATGGAGAAGAGTGTGATGGCTCTTCAGTTGTTGCAGAAGCGATTGTAGGGTGGAGCAGTAGTGTGATTTCAACATTAGTTTTATTATTTTCGGTGAGATGCCGTCGATGACCGCTGCTTTCCCGTTGCGTAGTGTCTCTGGTGCCACCTTTATTTCAATTACCGTTGTAAGGTTGATGTTAATATTATGGTATTCGACATTATTAAAAATTGGTAAGATGTTTGCACACGTCGTCGTTCTTCAAAAGTCAACTGAAAACTATTATTATTGCTGAGAGTAATTTTGTTTTCAAGAAAATCGAAATAGGTACTACCCTTTAGAGAGCTTTTCTAGCGGGCACCAGCATCCTTGCACAGTGGCAATAATTAACCCCGCGGACTGAAGGATGAAGCACATAAATCCTGTGTGAGCAATAATTGGTGAAGACCTATAACGGTCATGCGTCAGCAGGTTTGCTTTTAATCAACAAGGGGCGCGGCTGATTGAGAAGCTCTTAAGACGCAGTGTCCGAACACGTGCAATTAATGCAAGCACTGGAAATTAACACGCCTTGTTGAACTGTGGGGGCGTTGAGTGGGCGCTATAGGAAATCCTGGTTCTCGAGACGGAGTATTACCTTAAAAATGTTGAGGTCGTAAAATCCTTAGAGACACAATGAATCTGTTGCCTCAACCAGAAGAATGAGCAGTCGAGCCGGGGGCCATAAATCCTTTCGCTGACGCAACGGATCAAAAACAAATATAAACACCACGGGGGCTAAAACACAGGCATTCTCTTTTACACACCTCCACCGAGCGCTAGTAAGAAGTCTGAGATTTTACCCTTAGCAAGTCAGTTAATAATCGCGCAGTATATATACAGGGTGTCCCAAAGAGAATGGGACACCGATTAGTCATATATTTTTTAAGTCATAATAAATCGATTAAACCTAATATACCTTTGTACAAAGTTCCTTCAGTAAGAAGTTATAGGGCCTTAAAGTTCTTTTTTTTATTTTTTATTTTTTTGTTAATTTCTACAAATGTAGAAATGTCAATTTTAATTCTGGTATACATGCGTACCATTATGTACTGCACTAATAATTTTTTTTTCATAAATTAGACTTGACTGTAAAATGCACTTTACCTGTCTTTGAAAACTTTTTTTAACTGTAACTTCGTTATTTGTAAATTTTTTTGAAATTTTAAGTTAATATCTGAAAGATAATTAAAAATTACAAAAATAATGTATTCTTAGTTCTTACCCCTAAAAACAACCGTTTACCTTAAAATGACCATTAAAAGTTTTTTGTTGCTACTAAGACGTGCAATTTATTGTCAAGTAGCCATGATCACAAAAACAATGAGTAATAATTGTGATCTAGTATACAACAACAAAAAATCAATTAATAACGTTGGTGACATCAGTTTTTGTCTTTTGGGTTTACGAAAATGCTGCGACGTAGCGAACCTTTCAGCATTGGAGAATTCGTTATGTAGCGGCATTTTCTTAAACATAAAAGAACAAATTCTTATTTCACTAAAGTCATTAATTGATTTATTATTGTTTTTTACTAGATGACCATGGTTTTTGTAATCATGGCTACTTGATAATTGCACGTCTTAATGACTCCCAAAAACCTTTAATGGGCATTTTAAGATAAACGATTGCTTTTAGGCTTAAAAACTAAGAGTACATTATTTTTGGGATTTTAATTCTCTTTCAAATAGTAACCTAAAATGTTGCAGATAACGAAGTTAGAGTTAAAAAAAGTTTTCAAAGATAGGTAAAATGCCTCTTACAGTCAAGTTTAGTATCTCAAACATTTGTTACTAGTGCAGTACGTAATATTGAGCATGGATACCAAAATTGAAATCGATATCTCTACATTTGTGGAAATGAACAAAAAAATAAGAAATAAAAAATTTAACTTCAAAGCCCTATAACTTCTTACTGAAGGGACTTGGTACTAAGGTATATTAAATTTAATCGATTTATTATAACGTAAGCAATCTATGACTAATCAATGTCCCATTCTTTTTGGGACACCCTATATATATTGTTGAGGCTCTACTTGATTATGTATGCCTAACTATTTATTTAATATCGGTACCTACACAATGCAATGTATTTGATAATTAAAATTATTTTCAAAGTTTTATAAATATCAAAAGCGCCTTGAGACTCTTATTAGGGGGTGGTTCAATAATCTAGTAGTTTGTTATTTTTTTTAGGATGACTTTTGATTGTGTGCTGACACTTCCTGTCACCTTGCACTTTAAACAATGCTCTGACAATATTCTCAACTAAAAATAGCAAATATTATTTCTACTCACATGTAACTGACTCAATACCCTAAGGTAAGTACTTGATTATATTAACTACACTCTTTTAATTGTCTTTTACTTAATATAGCTTCAATAGGATTAAAAACTCACCTGAACAACTTTCACCTTTGCTGCTGGAATGTCACGTCCGAAAACAACACTCCTCCTGACGTCCACAGCCTGGATCTTCTAGCTAGTCCTGTATTTATGTGCTGTTTAATGACAAATATGCACCGATCTGTCTAAACTCTGGCTGTTAACAGGAAAGGTCCCGATCCACCTCATAAAGGCTCCTGTCACCTTTCAGACGTCCCCTCGTTCCAACTGGTTCACGACAAGTTTGCTATTCTAGATGATCCTTGATTAATATACTTCTTTTATAGCTCCAACTGTAGCAATATCTGTCGTAAGTAACCAAAAGTACTGCCAAGTCCTGAAGTCCCGCTGCTGTCCTCCGTGGTCAGATCCTCACGTCCTCAGTACTCCATCGACATCTGCCGCAATGTGTAGCTTTTATTAATGTACCTTCTTATCACTTGTATTAATGAAAATAAACAACTATATCCAAATCCAATTCTCTTCTTGTTGCTTCTACTTGCTTGTATCTAATTAAATAACCTTTTGATAATCTTCAATAACTCCATCTTCATAGCAAATAATCTTCTTTTATGCTTCCATTTATATTTCACAGGTCAATTTAGTAATAACCCTTTTTTAAATGCATTTTACTACCTTACACAATAAAAATTAGGGTAAACTTCTATATTTTTATTGCAATCCAAAATTCAAATCAAAATTACATTTTATGTTTTATTAGTTGTTGATTTTCTAATAATGGTAACAACCTACTCATCTTATTATTTCAAAAGAAATTATATTTGTTATATGTAATCTGCGCATAAATTTATCTTATACCTGTTTAAACCATAATACTCAATCCTATACATATCTTCTTAGTTTGCATCAAAATTAAATTCTATTAATAACTTTCAATGAAACAGGCAATTCTTTTATACATTTTATATATATATATACCAAATTTTATATTTAAATTAATCTTCAACATAGACTGCTCTTTATGTATCATAGATGTATATATATATATATATATATATATATATATATATATATATATATATATATATATATATATTCACAACCTATACCTTAACGCCTCCGTTTTATATAAACAGCATACGTTGTAACCTCATATATGACGTTATCACCTCCGGTTTCGGAGGTGATAACGTATCCTGAGAAATAAAAGAGTGGGGCATTAGACTAAATGGCAGCTATCTCCCTCTCAAATTTCTGATGGAGGTCGTAAGATCCGTTGTTTGTCGAAACATATTCGTCTTTAGTTCAACCGTTCGCCACGAGCGCTAGAGTCGTTTGCGTATTTTTATACTTGGCACGTTGTTACCTCCTCCATATTTTCGCAACAATTATAGATAAACTTCGCTCTTTATCGCCTCCTACATTTGGCAACATCGTAGTAAAAGTTATCGCTTGCAGGTCACGGTGGCTTTATAGTTCCAAGACTACTTCGTCTGACTGCATTATACATTTTTCCCCACCCCAACTGCTTTTTAATGAGGCAACTCCTAAATATGCGGAATTTGCTGATCAGGGTGATTTTGCCTCATCCCTGTCAAAAATTTAGCAGGTCACAATTATTTTGAGGTCGTGCAGCACCCTTCTATCTGACAGCATTATATTGTACGCTTTAACCTCACCTTATTTTGAAGAAAACATTAAATATCAAGAAAATCACAAACTTTGCATGTTACGGTGATTGTATGGTCCTAACGTAATATTCCGTTTGACAGAATAATTTCGTACCCTCTACCTCCCAAGTGCTTCAAGAAAACAACTACTAAGTCTGACCGCATCATTTTTTACTTTCCACCCAAACCTTTTCCGCCCCAAGAAAACAACACCTCAATATTCAGAAAACCAAAAAGCTCGCAAGTCCTAAGGAACTGCTTTCCTGTCTGGCAGCATCATGTTTTACCCCACTTTTTACTTTTTACTTCCCAATAACACAATTCCTACCTATACATAAAATTAAAAAGCTTGTAGGAACAGGAAAGCAGTTCCTTAGGACTTGCAAGCTTTTTGATTTTCTGGATATTGAGGTTTTATATTGTTGTTTTCTTGGAGTAAGAAATTATACTGTCAGACGGAATAATGGGTTTTCGGCCATAAAACCAGGATGACCTGCGAACTTTTTGTTTTTTTTTATATTTAGCCGTTGTTTTCGCAAGTTTTTTTATTTATATTTAGGGGTTCGTGACCTTCAAGTTTTTTAATATTTAGGATATTTAAGGGTTGTTTTGTAGAAGGGATTGGATGGTGTTTGGTAAAAATTATGCGTTTGGACTATAAAACCATCATGACCTGCAGGCTTTTTAAGTTTCTCCATGTAAATGAGTTGCTTTCTTTAAATGGTGGTGGGGTAAGGGGTAAAATATGGTGCTGTCGTATAGAAGGGTGCTGCAGGATCTGAAAACAATCGTGACCTGCAAAATTTTCGACAGAAGTCAATCGAAATCACCCTGATCAGAAAATTCCATGTATATAGGAGTTGTTTTTTTAAGAAGTGGGGGGTTTGAAATTCTGTGTTACAAGTCGGAAATACATCAAATATAATTTTTACTTTAACGATGGCAGCCCCAGGGCTGCTGTTTTACGTAACTGGTAAATACATAATTAAGAAAAATGAAAAATCTAATAAATGTTCCTTCTACGACTTCGTATAATCTGAATTATTTAAAGACAGAATCCGAATGCAAGTGCGGCTTATAGCACCGGAAGTAATGTTTCAAATGAAGAACATTTGATATAATGCGTTTTTTAATTTTTAATTTAATAAATTTTAATGTCAGTGCAGTTTATCTCAAAAAGATTCTTTTGCAGCATACCTTCTACATTACATTACTGTATGTAGAAGAAGTACGTGCAGTTCTTTCAAAATCCACAATTACAAATTTAAGTTGCCATTAAAAAATATATCAAAGACTTTACCGTTGTCATGAAAATAACCCAAAAAATCCAAAAACCATAAAAAATGCATTTAAACAGCATCTGTTGGCATGTCTTAGGAGTTTGAGCGACGAGAATACATTTTTGAGCAAGTTTGGAGATAAAAATGAATTTCTGCGTAGGTATCAAGACAATAAAAAATTTCTGTGCAGATATTGGGTTCTGGCAATAAACAATTCTGTGCAGGTGTCGAGACAAAAATAAATTTCTGTGCCAAGTATCGGACAATAAAATTCAGTGAAATAAGTTTCTGTGCAGAATTTGTTAGCACGTATCAGGAATTTTGAAAAAAAATTGTAATAATTATATCTAATTTATACACGACTTTTCGATAGCAATGTTTTTTTAAAAAAGGAAAAGGATAAAATAACAAAAGAATGCTGTGTGCGTCAACCTAATATTTCTATCTCTTTGTCTCTCTTTCCCATGCTCTTTCTCGTTCTCATTCTCACATTCTTATGATTTATTTTTAGCTTAGTCTTTAATTGTTCCAAGAAAAAGTTTAAATCTATGGGAAATAAATTGCAATGCGTTGTTTCCAGATGCATGACTTGGGAAGTTCAAACGTCCCCTTGATAACACAGCAAAACAATGCAGAATGATATCAGTCAGATATTTCTTCAGCTTCCTTTGATAATGACATAAACGATAAGGATTTTCAAATTGACAGTGATGCGTTAGCCACAAGCGAGACTGAGAGCGATGATCATGACAACGCGTTGAAAGCGAAATAGATCATGAAGATTTTGTTCGGGTGAAAGCGGGAGTTGAGAAAAACCCAAATATTAATATTTTGCAAAACATTCAAGTTAAGGGACCAAATGTAAATGTATCGCAAAGTGCCAAGTAGTTATCCAGTAATATCAAGGAAGCAAAACGTAAGAAAACTCGCTTTGTAAAATGTATTTTTTGCGCAGAGGATACCATTTCTAAGAATTTTATGCGTTATCTTATGAGACGGCACTGCAGCGAAAAGGAGGTGAGAAAATTTTTTAGCAATCTTTTAAATAGCAAGGGAAGAAAAAAGGCAATAGCAGCATTAAGAAAAGAGACTCACTTCGAACTATATATCGACGGTGATACTATGACCGCACGCAGGAATTTAGATGCCAGCAACAAAAGCCAGGACCAGGATCCCCAGTATTATACATGCAAGCAGTGCAAGGGCCTGTATAAAAAATCTTATCTGAGAAGGCATGTAATAGTTATTTATGTATTAAGGGCGTAATCAATAGATTACAGCACGAGGGAATGTTTAAAGCTCGGCGCGAAGCGGAGAGCTTTAAATTTCCCGAGAGCTATAATCGTGATTAGGCACGTGGTACATACAACGTTTTATTTCATTTTAGTCATCAAAACGGAAAAAATTCAAGGATTCAGTATTTTGGCTACAGACTACTGAGTCGTCGTGTGCTGGCGCTGTGCATTTTTGGTGTGCTATGGTTTCTATGCAGATTGTTGGTGTTGCTATACTACATTGTTGGTGCGTGTTATAGTGCTTATCAACTTTATAGGCCCTAGGGCTATAATAGATATTTATGTATTTAGTGTGTAAAGAGGGCCATTTTGGTATGAGGATGCGAGTTTCGTGCCGAGCGGCAGCGAGGCGCGAAAAAGCAACCGAATACCAAAATGGCTCTTTACACTCGAAATACATACAACATTTTTTCTACGGTCCTAAATAAATGACAAAATTGTTAAATAATTGAAATTTCGATTCACCCCATTTGATGAAGTCGTTGTACCGCCGTTCATAGAGGCCGCGCGATTTGGGCGGCAACAACTCGTTGGTTGCTGTCTGGGTCGCTTCAAATACTTCAGGCGGGGTGCAATTATCTTCAGATTCCATCTTCAACTTCAAAAAAACTCACAAACTCAATAAATCTGTTGCGTGATGATGGACGCACCGTGATGCAATTGTCAATAATTTTAGCCAGTTCCAGAAAAATGACGAATAACAATAATAATCAGGTTAGCCATGGCGATGCGTAAAGTAAAATGAAGTGACGCGATTATGTCATTAAGACATTGTTTACGTGGTTGCGATGCTAAAATGGTTACTAGGGAAAAAATTTGTGAATCGGTAACTTTTCGCATTGACAGTGAGCGCTTAATAGTCAGTTTTAGAGGTGACCGTAGAAAAAAGCCATTTTACGCCCTCTATCGAAGGCCAATAAACAAGATTATGGTTCCAAAATGAAATAAAATTATGTACTCACGACATACATACAGAAAGTGTTTTTAACGCTGTTTCGAAATCATAAACTTTCACAGCGTGCAAACTGGACGCAACAAATACCTTAGCTCGATTGGAAGTGAAGGAAAAAGTGTTTGATATGATGAGAGGGGATGATATAGCGTTTGCTGTGAAAAAATATTTGTTGATAACCTATTTTGGAAACTCGTATCTGAAAAAACACAAGAAAAAAAAAGTGTCTATACGTGTAGCAACAAAATGAGGGAATTTGGAAGATTATTAACAGAATGCCCCTAAGCTTATGAACAATAAAAAAATTGAGATGCAAAATTTTCTCCGCCCTTGTCATTTTGACACTATTGTAACTACAGTGAAAAATTTAGCTGGTTACGATCCTACCAATAGAAACTTCGCTTCACCTAGCTTAGCATTGCATTTCGGAGGCAATCTTAAACTGCTTTGTGATGAGCTGTATCATTTAGCTGTAAATGATACGAAAGGATTTAGTCGAGAACTCAGGGTGATAAACAATTTTTCTCAAGGATGTCAAGAATATGAAGCAGCTAATAATCTCCAGGTGGAACATTGAAATGGCCTCTCTGGCAAGCGAGGATTTACAAGAGAAGAATTGGAACAAGCCACTGTTGATTCCATTGGCGTCTGATATCAAACTTTTCAGAGAGGAGACATATAAAATCGCTAAGGAAAATCTTGCAGCTTTCAAAAATGATTAGGATACGATGAACAACTCTTGTGCAATGTGTCCTATCATTACTCATCATTTTTAATAGAAGAAGAATTGGTGATGTGCAGTATATGAAAATACCAGACTACAAGAATGAGCAAAAGAGTAAGTTCAAAGATTTTGAAGATGCGCTATCGGCGACTGAGAAAGTTCTGGCAACGCGTTACAGGAGGGTGTTGAATAGTGGTAAAGGGTCTCGAGCAGTGGTTAATACCTAAGGATATCGATGAATTCATACAAGTGTGTTTGAAACATAGACACAAGTATTTTTTCGAGGAGCATGACTACCTCTTTTCGATCCCAGGGCACAAAGTGAAGTGGGGAAGAGGAGACTTAGCTATCCGAAACCTCACTAGACGGATGAACTTGCAAAACCCCGCTGCCATTACTAGTAATCGTCTGAGAAAACAAATTGCCACGGTAATGCAGATCTTGAGTCTATCGAAAGGCGATATCCAACAGTTTTCCAATTTCATGGGTCACACGGTTAAGACTCATGAAGAGTTTTATGAGTAAGATCTCGAAATCATCTAATTTAGTTTTTTTTATTTGTTAATTTTCAGACTTCCTGTAGATGTTTATCAGACAGCGAAGGTGTCAAAACTGTTGCTGATGATCAAAAATGGTGTGCCTGTAGAACACAAAGGAAAATCTTTATCAGATATCGACATTGATTGCAAATATGCCTAGGAAAACGATTTGAAGGTGTTGAAGAGCTATTATGACGATGGGGTACGTAACGAGAAAATTGATGAAGATAGGGAAAAAGATGATAGCTACGAAGAAGTACGTAAAAACAATTTGGGAAAATTTACCAAAGAAGACCATTTAAACAGTAAAGAGTTCAGTTGTCCACCAAATAACCATGATGACAGTAAGAACATAATAAAATGTTTGACGATAAATTGACATTTGATATTTACAGAGGACAATAATGAAGTCGGCTAGATAATGGAGGACGGAATGGAAGATCTTAAAATCACTATTAAAAACCGAGAAAAACGAATCAGAACTGTGCTGGAAGATGTAGAGAAGAATGTGGAAAGACGTACTGACGAAGAGAAAATAAACAGTGAAGAGGATAGCAGTTCGATGAGCGGAGATGAGTGCAGGACAAAAAGTAAAAAAAAACAAGGATGTTTCAAAGAGAAATGTGGCTGGAGGATCAAGTGGAGGTGAAAAGAAAAAAAGAGTAAGACTAAGAATTATTATATTAATTATAATATATTATATTAATTAAGTATAATTTGCCTAAGTTTTATTATATCTTCCGATTGCGATAAACTAATAATCATACAAAAACTTCTACCAATTCAGGCGGCAAAAAGAATCCGAGATTATTAACTGTGTATGTTTCCAGGGTGGTCTCCAAAAGAGGTGTCTCTGTTAAAGAAGGCGTTTTCGAAATATATGAGCAAGAACATATATCTGTCGACTGCGCAAATCCGACAATTTTTGGATAAGAATTGTATTTCAAGGGACCCTGTGCTAGTCAAATCAAAACTTCAGCATTTAATGAAATTGAACCAAAAGATAAAATAGCAATTGTCAACAGTCTTACCCAATAATTTAAGATGGCGATCCGATTAAAAAATTGGCCAGAAACCATCGATTTGGTACTTTTTTAAAGAAAGCACGGCGTGAATATATTAAGTTTTTCGAGTTTTAATAGCCATCATTTGTTCAAGGAGGTTTAGATCTAGCGGATAATACCATTCTCTACATCTTTTGTATTGATTTTCTGTGCTAAGTGTGTCTACTAAAGTTGAGATATTCAAAATTAGATACATTTAGCACAGAAAATCATTGCAAAAGACGTAAAAAATGGTATTATCCGCTAGATATAAACCTCCTTAAACAAATTATAGCGATTGAAACTCGAAAAACATTGTAGATTTCACGCCATGATTTCTTTAAAAAAGCACCAAATCGATAATAGCGCTCTCTCTGACTAATTTTTCAATCGTCATCTTAAATGCGATTTATGAAAATAAGGTGTTAATTTTCGTTTATTTCTAACTATTATAATAAATTAGTTTCTAGGTTTGTTGCAAATGTTAGAGTTTTTTAAAGACAACCAATGTGCATGCTCCATTAGTTTCCGAATAATAAGTTGCAACTAGAGAATTATCTTTATTGTATTTATTTGAAAATAAACCTTTTATTCCAAATTACCGAAACATAGTTTCACATTGCATATTTTAAAGTTAAAAAAATGAAAATTGTAATTGATCTATTTTGTCTTAGTCAAATACCTTGTTTAAGTAACTTACACTCGAATCGTAGTATTAGCCGAGAGCAAGAGAATGACAGAATTCCTGGTTTAGAACAGACGGATTAAGCGAGAAAATGCTGAAAAACTTATCTTTAACGTGAATCAAATGGCAACAGCGCCGGAGGTCTTAGCGTGCGAATAATGTTATATATTGTAGGAGGTGAGAGCGATCCAATCATACAATCTAAAATATTAGAGAAAATTGTTACCCCTCGGTAGAAACCTTTATTGCCCACACTCCCCTTAAGTCAAATATGTTTTTAGTTTCCTTATATATGCACCAGGTGTGGTGGAGGCTTGAGCGCCCGCGAATATAGCGGAGGTCTTAGCGATGGAAATGTACCTATATATATATATATATATATATATATTACGAAGGTTTTCGCGGCTGATATGTATTAAAGGTAAACATTTCAGGGTGTCATACCGCTTAATAAATTCGAAGATTTCTTCAACTGGTTGAAGAACATCTTGAATGGCACTTGGAGTTGGACGACGTTTCGACGAAATCACATTCGTCATTTTCAAGTCCTTGTAGTCCTGGTTTGGCTTCTAGTTATGCGGCAACACGACGGACTGTCAACTTGATGTACAGCTGTACAGCCAAACCAGGACTACAAGGACTTGAAAATGACGAATGTGATTTCGTCGAAACGTCGTCCAACTCCAAGTGCCATTCAAGATGTTCTTCAACCAGTTGAAGAAATCTTCGAATTTATTAAGCGGTATGACACCCTGAAATGTTTACCTTTAATACATATATATATATATATATATATATATATATATATAGATTTATTTCCAAGAATTTTTGAGACTTATTTATATGTCCCCATTTATAAACGAGACCTAATAAAACATGATATATTTTTTTATGCTAACAAGAATTATAAATCTGGGTATACTTTTGAAATTTGAATGTGGTATAAAATATAGTAAACATTGTGTATTTTTGCTAAACAAATAGTGTTTTTTAATTGCTAAATAATATAAGGCACTGACGAAAATTAAATATCTGAGTATCATGTTAGAATTAAATGCGGAATAAAATTTGGTGAACATTTAGCATTTTTAGCCCACAAAAGATATTTTTAGAAACACATAATATAGGAGACTAGCATGATATCAATATCTGGATGTCGCTCTAAGATTATGTATTTTCTTAATTTTGGTGAGCCTTTAGTATTTTTGTAGGAAAAGATTGAGTAAATTTGTTAGACTGTTAAATACCACCCATTAATTAATGCTCTGGAACAAGACCTAACTTCATTCAATCGTTAAGTCGTCACAATTCATTTTCGTTCAATTGGCAAGCATGAGTAAAATAGGAGTGCATTCAAGCGTCGAACAACGCATTATTAGTAAATTTCTTATCAACGAAGATATCAAAACATAAGAAATTTGTATAATAGTTAAAAGACAGTTTGATGCGCAATCACTATCAGACATGAGCGTTTACAAAAGGAGTAAAGCTTTTAAAGATGGCTGAAAGGTGCCGAGAATGAACCGGATTCTCGCCGTCCAAAAACATTGACAACAGAAGAGAATGCTGACAAAGTAAAATGCACTTACTTGTAAATTTTCAAATAAATTCACTGATTTTTTTTCAAAAATACAATTTCCTTTTTGCAACATGTGCTAAATTTAATGTTAAATTTTGCATTCGCACATGCCTAGTAGCAAATATTTTAAGTGGAAACAGTACCCTCTAGAGGGTATTGGTCGAAGTATGCGTTTGTTTTCATGTTATTTGTCGTTTGTTAGCTATTTTCTGAGGTTGGGTTAAGACATTTATCTTAGAAACTCCTAAAATGTATCTTAGATAGGAGCGCCAACATTAAACA
Source organism: Agriotes lineatus (assembly GCA_940337035.1). Taxonomy (NCBI): domain Eukaryota; kingdom Metazoa; phylum Arthropoda; class Insecta; order Coleoptera; family Elateridae; genus Agriotes; species Agriotes lineatus. The sequence continues at coordinate 261,760,883 of OW679194.1, read as the reverse complement.
CGTGATAATCTCTGAAACTTCTTTGTGGCGTGAATTCAAAATTCATATTCTTATATGGGTATTTCGCCACTCTGCAAATTAAAATATTAAATAACGAAAATATTAACTACGAACGTTTCGAGGGACAATCTGCCCTCGTTATCAACGAATAACAATTACAACTAACAAGAACTTATCTTTTTTTCTTCACTGGAAGGAAAAACGACTAACCTCCAATGAATTTTCTGACATTGACGTTTGTTGATATCTGTACCTACTTGATCTCATCTTTAAGAATCGATAGCCAACTATTGTCTAAAAATATTGAGAAAGACGACACGCATTTTTCCTCGTTAAGTAAAATGTATGCCGTTTCCTTAATTTTTCGCCTAGTTGACATCGATTCTTTAGACAAGATCTTTGTGTTGTCGCATTGTATTTTATGGTTTTCATCCCAAGCATGTTCTGCCAGCTTAGATTTATTGAATTGATACGTTTTCAACATATTTTTATGTTCTTTAACTCTGACTGCTAAAGGCCTGGATGTTTCACCGATATAATATTTCCCGCATTCACAGGGAATACTATATATACAATTCCTTGAATGTTGTTCTTCGTTGAACGGTTTAGTTTTTGTAAGAACTAACCGTAAAGTATTCATCGTTTTGAATACCGTCCTAACATTGAATCTATTTCCAATTCGTCTAATTTTGTCAGATATGCCTGGAATATATGGTATAGTAAGAGTATTATATTTTTGAGTGTCATTCCTTTGTATGTGTGTGGCATTGCTTCGTGTATTGAAAATGTTCCGAACAAGAGTCTCTGGATAGCCATTATCTTGTAAAACATTAATAATAAATTCTTTCTCTTTTTGAAAATGTTATCATTAGAGCAAACAACTTTGGCTCTGTCGTAAAGACTTTTTACAACGCCTGTCTTTATGTTTTTGTGATGGTTAGAATTAAAATGTAAGTACCTATTAGTATTGGTTTTCTTACGGTATACTGATGTTTCAAAAGTATTTATTGTGCGTGTGATTAGTGTATCAAGAAAGGGTAACTGATTGTTTTGCTCTGTTTCTAATGTGAATTTGATGGAGATTTCTTTACTGTTAATATGTTCAAGAAATTTGTCCACCTCATCCATATCATGAGGCCAAATTGCAAAAACATCATCGACATGCAATTTGGCCTCATGATATGGATGAGGTGGACAAATTTCTTGAACATATTAACAGTAAAGAAACCTCCATAAAATTCACATTAGAAACAGAGCAAAACAATCAGTTACCCTTTCTTGATACACTAATCACACGCACAATAAATACTTTTGAAACATCAGTATACCGTAAGAAAACCAATACTAATAGGTACTTACATTTTAATTGTAACCATCACAAAAACATAAAGACAGGCGTTGTAAAAAGTCTTTACGACAGAGCCAAAGTTGTTTGCTCTAATGATAACATTTTCAAAAAAGAGAAAGAATTTATTATTAATGTTTTACAAGATAATGGCTATCCAGAGACTCTTGTTCGGAACATTTTCAATACACGAAGCAATGCCACACACATACAAAGGAATGACACTCAAAAATATAATACTCTTACTATACCATATATTCCAGGCATATCTGACAAAATTAGACGAATTGGAAATAGATTCAATGTTAGGACGGTATTCAAAACGATGAATACTTTACGGTCAGTTCTTACAAAAACTAAACCGTTCAACGAAGAACAACATTCAAGGAATTGTATATATAGTATTCCCTGTGAATGCGGGAAATATTATATCGGTGAAACATCCAGGCCTTTAGCAGTCAGAGTTAAAGAACATAAAAATATGTTGAAAACGTATCAATTCAATAAGTCTAAGCTGGCAGAACATGCTTGGGATGAAAACCATAAAATACAATGCGACAACACAAAGATCTTGTCTAAAGAATCGATGTCAACTAGGCGAAAAATTAAGGAAACGGCATACATTTTACTTAACGAAGAAAAATGCGTGTCGTCTTTCTCAATATTTTTAGACAATAGTTGGCTATCGATTCTTAAAGATGAGATCAAGTAGGTACAGATATCAACAAACGTCAATGTCAGAAAATTCATTGGAGGTTAGTCGTTTTTCCTTCCAGTGAAGAAAAAAAGATAAGTTCTTGTTAGTTGTAATTGTTATTCGTTGATAACGAGGGCAGATTGTCCCTTGAAACGTTCGTAGTTAATATTTTCGTTATTTAATATTTTAATTTGCAGAGTGGCGAAATACCCATATAAGAATATGAATATTAAACACGTGGTTAAACAATACTAATAAAATGTTGGTTTATTTTTACATTCCGCGTCATGCACTGCAGTTTAGTCTGATTACAATACTTCTGCGCATTTTAACACGATTATTGAACAGGAAATTTAGAACAAGTTCTAAATAATGTACATGAAAATCGTACGACACTCATTAATGACCAATAGAAAAATTAGTTCACGAGCCATAACCTCGACAACAACAAAATTTCTTGGAATTTTTTTGTAGGTAGACATTACTTCTTTTTAGGGTTTGTGTCGTTACGATTTTCTTACCGAATCTGCATTCGAGCATTAATTCATATCCGGAAATTATTTTTCGTGCATTCCAACAACGTCCTAATTTTCCCTCGCGTCCCGCTCGGGCAAATTAATACGACGTTGTTGGAACGCACTCAAAAAATTTCCGGAAAGAATTAATGCTCTTATGAGATTATATGTGAAAATTCAGCGCAAAATTTAACAGCCAATTTTGTGTATGCAACGGTGCTTAATATTTTTATGAAAATTTACAAGTAAATTTTGCATAAAATTTAGCGTCGTTTCATACAGGCTATTCACACGCTGACTACGATTCAAAAATTAAATTGATTTACGTTGTCCCATTTACCATACATTTCGGACCTTACGGCATCAGTTGTGTTATTTGCTTGGACCCACAAACCACTAAGTTTAGTAATTTGTGCTTGAACCCTTAAAAGAGTTTCTAGGAGAAAAATACCTCGATGCAATGAAGAAGCCATCAAAATTGTTCCGTAATGGATGTACAGTCGTGTGCAAATAAATCTGGGACAGTGTTTTTTTCACATGCAGGTTGAGTTACGAATTGAAGAATATCTCCATGAATTTTCTCTTATCAGAAAGAGATACCGATTTCATTACCTGTTAATGTCTAATGTAACTCTTTCAGATAGCAGGAAATCCATGGAGATATTCCTCAATTCTTAACTCAATCTACGTATCAAAAAAACATTGTCCCAGATTTATTTGAACACGACTGTAACAGCAGCCAAAAGAAATTTTTTCTCGTGGAATAAAGAAACTTCCGGAAAGATGGCACCAGTTTATTAAAAGAGAGGGAGATTGAGTAGAAAAATGACATAATATATACATTAAAGTCCTTGTGTTCGTATTCGAATAAATATGAAATTATAATTTATATTTGAACGCTCCTCGTATATAATATTAGAATCTATGCTTGGCAATTTTTGCAAATATACAAGCCGTGTTCAGAACAGTTGCAGTCCAATATTGTTTAAAACTGTGCGTTTGACAAGTTGTTGCAGTTTTTTGAGGTTCTATAGAATACCACAGAGATAATACCCTCGTCGGGTTTGTAAAATTCAATTATTTGGGGTATCTGTTCTTTTTACAAACTTGAATCTTTTCGGTGTAAAGGAAAGTAATGACTTCATGAAATGTAAATTGCGGTGCAAGAGCACCTTTCCTCCTATTAGGCAGGAAAATCGGAGCCAATTCTTATTTAATGTCCTTCAGAGTGATCACAATCGTTAATTTGTAATTGTTTAGCATCTCATTTGCTAACGGAGTTGACTTAAACTAATCGTTCAAGGTAATATTTCGCATAGTCCCATTAATCGATGTAGATAATTTCTCTACCAGGGACGACACAAGAGATTTATTTACCGAGCTACGAAATAATACCTACCATTTAATATGTTTAAAGTTACACATAGTTCCAATCTTTGTAATAATTACCATATTTGTCAGACTTTGAAGCTGCGTATCTTCTAAACGGTTGCTTCTGAAATCAAGCAACTGTTCATCTGGCCGAGTGAGAAGTGTAACAATTATTTTATCTTCCCATAATTTCCTATTAGAACTCTTCCTACGGCGAAAGCGGGTAGATTAGCAGCCCATCAAGGCCGTTGGCGGTCCCAAGCCCGGTTAAAATCGGAGGGTTGGTGGAACCGGTTAGATGCCTACCGTCCGGCGGCTAAAAGCTTAAAGAATCAATAAGAAAGCCTCGGAACTTGAACTGCTGGAAAAGATGACGACCCCAACGCAAGAGCGAATGATCGTGGCCAAGAAGTAGTAGAACTAAAGTAAAAATCAGTAAAAGGCTTTACTTGGAACTTCCCTCGCAAGTGAGAGTTTTGAAACTAAAATTTTTGAAAATATCAAAAGAGAAAGGGTGTTCATCTTGTATCTGTTGGATTTAAAATATGGCTATTTCGTCAAGGGTGAAAACCTGAGCTATGTACTAAATATTACTTTTTGCTTGATATAAAATGTTTATGATGGGGTCAATTATCTTTTCAATGTGTTGTTTTTCAGAAAATACAGGTTTGTTTCTTTAATTTAATTTGTAAGTTTAATTAAATTAGTGAGCGGATGGCAGCCGGCCCAAGTTCTATTCAGTGGCGGTGATATGCATAAGCGGGAATAAGAGTTGCTTGGGGGCCCGGGCCCTTAGAGGGCCCTTGGGGGGACCGGTAAGTTCTGTATTCGCTTATTAAATATCTCGATATCTTCTACTTCATTTGGGTATAGATTGATAGCACTGCAACCTCAGTCCCCACACTCAGTTATTACTGTTATCAGTCATCAGCGATCAGACTCGATTTGAGAGCTTTGAATTTTTAGAAAAAAAAGTTTTAAGAATGCAAGAAGCTGAACAGGTCTGATGTGATTTGCTGCAGAAAAAGTATCCTGATGTCCTCAATAATAATCTCGCCATTCAGTTTGTGAACGCTACCTCCTTACTAAAAGAAAATTTAAATGATAGCATGGCTGTTCCAGATTTAACAAGTTTATTCCTACAGAAATATAATGATCTCGAAAGCAATTTTGGCGAGATTATTACTGCATTTGTTTTATCTTTTATTCTTGACTCTACCTGTAACATTAGCCACAATAAAAAGATCATTTAGCAAGTTGAAAATAAAAAAACATTATTTAAGAAATTCTACGAGCTAAGATAGGCTGCATGACCTTTCGGTTTTGTCAATAGACATAAAAATCTTGTGGAACAATTTGCTGTCAATAAGGCCAGAAAGATACATTTTTTATTTCTGATCAATTTATTTTTACGGCGTTTTACAGGTATTAATGATACTAATAAATACTAAGTATTTGTTACCTATTTTGACGTGGGTTCTTAGGATTTTATCTGAATAATATTTTATTTTACTAGTGTTACCTAGGTAGATATTTATCCATCAGTTTTCTTTGTATTTGTGCTTATTCCAACTTCACGATTTTATTTAGTTTTATATTTTTAATTGATATTTTGTTAGATATGTTAGTTATAAAATGTGCTAAATGTTAGGCATTTACTACTCTATTTGTTATAATAGGATGCTATTTTATTTTTTGTTAAACGCTTACTCTCTATACTATAATTCGAAATATACAATTCATTAAGTATATAAATCTGTTTACAAGTGGGGCCATTTTTATATTTGCTTAGGGGCCCAAGATGCTCTTGCACCGCCACTGGTTCTATTCCCAGTTAATTTTAAAATTCGTACGCTGTGTGGCTACCATCCTAACACCTGTGGTAGCCGTTAACCGTTAATCCCTAACAATTAAAGTCTTCTTCCATTTTCGATGGGCAATGCTTGCCACCTAGGTACCACTTACGAGTTAAGAAGGTTTATGGAACTACAACTCTGTGGAATAAACAGACCACTGGCGTAATGTAAGAGGAAAAAGAAGAAATTTGATTATTGACAGGTTCTCTATCGCTTATGACGAAATCTATCAACTAATTTTGTCCTCTGTTGTTGGGCCACTTCATTTTAGTTGAGTCAGATAACCAAAGAAAGAAGAATTTGTTCTAAGTTCGTTGATAGTACAGAATTCTATTATTTCTTTACCACTATCATTACTAGTAGGTTCGTTAAATTTTTGTTTGAGTTCCTGTATGACATTGTTTCCAATGAGTGCGTTGAAAGCCCTCATTGCGAAAATCCTTCCTCTTTCTGGTATTGTATTGAGCAGAACTTGGAGTGCATTATAGGATGCTACCTCTTCTTTTAGTTTCTAGGGTCTAGGGTATAAATTAAAATTATATTTATTTTCTGTTCAAAATGTATCTTTTTACTCATATTTGATGTCTACTAAGTTATTTATATATTTTCATGTATTAATGTGCATATCCCTGCGTATGCTCTCCAAGAGTAAATATTCCAGGTGGTATGTTCTTATTCTTCCTCGGATTCCTCCCCTTATTCGCCATTCTAGTTATAATCCATTCTGTTCCATTCTTCTCCGAGGCATGGGACCAGCTAAAGTTACTAACCGATAACACATAGAAGGAGATTGATATTAACACAGCCGCCTTATTCCGAACAGAAGTTAAGAAGCTCAAGTGGTAGTTCTCATGGAAAATGCTCAAAGAGGATAAGCTAGAAGGAAAAGATAGGAGACAGACCTTTAAGAAATCATTGTGTCGATTGGGTTTTTTAGCTACCCTCAACTGCAGTAAAACCCTCAAAGGGTCTTCCAGGGGGCCCGGGGGCGGGCCCTCAGGCGCCCGGCGGGCAGCCCGGCCCTGTACGTTCCGAGAAGCGCAAGCGACGCGAAGATGGGCCGAAAGGGCTCCGTTAGAAGGGGCCATCGAGGTCAGCTAAGGTCATCCGGCGTTTAATAGGTAAACACGCTAATTGCGAGTCTGCGCGGCGCCTCGCGGATCAAAGAGCCGCCGACCACGTGGAGCGATCGGGGGGCCATCAGAACTGGGGCAATTCGCTTTGTGCCCTCACAGGTGCAGCTGCGCGGCGGCCCCTTTGATGTCAGCGCTCATATTGTTTCCGGCTGCCGAGGACCTCTATTATGTAAACAACGCGCGTGTTTGAAGTCGCCGACCGGCCATAAAGTTCGCCGCAAATGAGGTACGGTGGTCGGCTCGAAAATACTGCCCGCTTGCGCTAATTGTCTTAATTTGAATACAAATAAGTGCGCGTGGACTCGTTATGGCGCCGCTCAAATCCTCTTTTTGCCCTCTCGCTCACCCGGTTAACGACTTCGCGTCCGCCTCCCGGCCACGCTGCCCACGCCGAAACCGTGTCTTCCTTTCCGAAACGAGCCTTCCAACAAATATATTTAGATTTTTTGCTATAACTAGCTATAGGTGATAGTGAACCTCTCACCTCTAGCAACACCTACATTCTCAACAGTAACGCCACGAGACGCGAACGAGAAGAGAGTTGAGTAGTACTTCTTTATCTCGTCTGGAGGCAAAAGTTACCTTGACTCTCAATTCCCAGCGTTAACTCTCGTTCTCTTCACGAAAATTATTTTCAAGTTCATATTTTGCCATTCGATCAAATTACAAGATAATAATATTTGTAGTGTACATTTCAGTAGGTGATTATATAAATATATTCAAAGACTATCATCTTCATTTTCCTCTTATTTTTACAAAGCTCTTCATACATCAGTCTTGTGCACAGGGTGCTCCGAAACCATCTACAGAATACAATTAAAAATGTATCCTGAGAAGTTATTTTTTTAAATTTTCTTCGCAACTAAAAAACTAATGGAATGAAGTTCAAACTTAAAGTGATTTAGTTTCACTAATATTCTCAAATGTTTTCTCTTTCTTTATTTTTAGTTATGCCTTATGGCGCGGCTGGGTCTTCTATCCATCTCCTATATGTATTTCAATCTCTCACCATCCTAACTTCTTCAATGTTTCTTGACCTTGTCTTCCCATTGAACTCGGGATCTGTCGTAGTTCTTCCATCTCCTCTCATGTGATATATTTAATTACTTGTTTTTTATTTCACCACTTGCTGGTTATTCTAAATCATAGCTATACTTCTGTTCCCTATTCTATTACCTATATCCTTTAGGTTTTGCCCATTACTGTTCGCAGGCATTTATTTTCAATTGCTGTTATTTTGGATCGGTGTTTGTCCAGGGACGCAATCAAAATGGCGGCCCGGTAGATTCTTTGAAGTCACATATCTCAAAAACTACTAAACGGATTTTAATAAAAGAGGTCTCGCTTTAAAACACACTGTTCGATCTAAAATAAAGTTTATTACGCATTTTCTGTAAATTCAGTGGTTAGTAATGTCTCCATTATGAAAGTTTTCCATATTTCTCTTAATTTAATTTCTCATTCATTTCCAAAATGACATATTTACCCAAAATTTAATATAATAGAGCTTAAAATAGTTTTTAAAATATAACTATAATTTTAGAATAGGTTTTGTTGTATGGTTACACATATTATTTCACCTACAGAGAGATCAAAAATAAATTTGATAGCGGGGGCCATGAAAACAATAAAACTTTTCTAATCTGTAGCATGCTTTTTGTTGACATAAAATTGTCAAATTTAAAATTCATTTTCGAAGTCTTGTTATATTATGTTATATTTAGTGTTACCTATCAATTTAGTGTATAAATTTGGTTTAAATTAGATATTCTTGCATATTTGTCTAGCTTATTAGACTGTGTTAGTCATATGAACTAATTGTAGTTCAAATGTAGTTTTATAGAGTGCACTGTAAGTAACGGTCACAATTTTCATGAGCTCCCGAGAAATTTTAGTTTTGATTTCTCTGTATTTAAAATTGATCCCAATTTATTCGTTACTCATACGTATATCAGTTAATAATGGACGGTTTGAATATTACTACAAAGTATAATTTTAAAACAATATTTATTCTAGACAAATATATATTAACAATTTCACTTTGAATGCAATGGTTTTCATTGAAGTTTGACATGTTCTAACGATTAACTATTTCCCAAGAAAACTTTTACAATAATTACTTAAAGTTTACTACATTTGGAATGCATGCTAATATAATCAGGTCATTATCTATCTAATCCCGAGCAATGACCTTGGTATGTACACAAAACAGTGGATAAGAGAGCAGTTTCTATTTTCTACACAGCGGCGCTGTGCACGTGATTGCTGACACATAATACCAGTTTTTGGTAAAGTTTGCTTACACCTGCATATAGCCCAAAGAGGTTTGACCGTGGTGCCATCAACAGGTTTTCATCCTTACCAGTGACGTAACCAGGATTTTCTTTCGGTGGAGCGAGGGGAGCTCATCCTTCAATTTTTTCAGCGATGGCCATCTCAACGCTAAAAAATGGGGAACAAGCTGGGAATGTTTTCTGAAGTATATTACAAATTTAAAAAATCGAGGAATTAGCCCCCCCCGACTAGGGCATAAATATATGGCCTCTAATTAACTCTACTCAAATTATCTTGAGTGGATTTTAAAAATTTCTTACTTTGAGCAAGCTATGATCAAACTGAAGTTTATCTTAATTTGAGTATAATTGAATTAAAGGCGATATATTCATATCGATACAAGGCCTACCGTAAATGGGCTGTTTTAATTCACGTTGTTATGAAATGAAATTAATTATTACTGTATTTTTACAATCAAAAATGGATTGATACACAGTAGAGATAATGTACTTACATAATCATACACATTACTAATATAGTTTTGGAGCGAAAACTGTTTCAATTCACATTGGTGTAACTGTCTAAAACCAATTTTCAGTCTAGTCCAGTCGGAGATGATTTAATATTTTTCTTTTAATTTGGGGGGGGGGGGGGTGCTTTAGCCCCCCGACCCCCTCCCCTGCCTACGTCACTGATCCTTACCGACATGAATTGTGAACTTGAGTATTTCTAGTCGAGCAGTGCTGTTTCAATACAATAGTTGTTCTTCTATTCCTAAAACATGAAATTTTTTCTTTATCTCTGTAATCTTTATTTCCTTGCCGATTTCCAAATGGTATGTTTTTTATACGGAGTGACTAATCGTACACATAGTATGTACGACTAACCCGGACGCTAGTCGTACACCCCATCTGTACGGCTAGCCCGCCCCTTTTAATCGTACACACACTAGCTCCTCGCTCGCCAATAAATTACAGCTGTTTACGTGTAATGAGTACCAGTTAGTTGACCGTGTAAAAGTGAAAAGTGCCCTACTATAGTACCTATGCAGTTTGACCAACATTATCAAGGTATCTAAATCTAATAATTATTTTTCAATAGGTAATGTTATACAAGTGCAACATGTCTAACCTCAAAAATACCGTTGTTTGTAAAGATTCAACCAAACACGTACCTCAAAATTTGTCTCACCTTGCTTCGTCAACGTGCTAATTTGTCGACGTGATTGTCTCGTCTGGCTAAACTTGATAGAAGCCCAATAGAAAGGTTAGCTGTAATTATAATTTCATTACTCAACAATTATTAGGTATACCAAAATATTGTTGTTTACAGAAATCAGGAATCTCAGAATTTATCTCGTCTCACCTCGTCAATGTGCCTTGTTCATCAAGATTCAAAATGTTATCAGTCTGAAATACTTTCGAACGTTATGAGGATTGGCAACTCAGTTTAAAAGAATATGAAGATAAGAATTTTATATATTTTTATAAAAGAAATAGTCTAAGAATTTCCGAGGCGAGAAAGAGAAAAAGAAAAAGGCAGCTAAGTGTAGTGATAACGTACGATACTATAAAATTGATTACGCATGTGCCAAAGGAGGCAAAAATGTTAAAAGTGAATCAAAATGCCAGAGAAGACATAAAACATTACAGGATAATTGTCCAGCGAAGATCAAAGTTAATATCAACGACAATTATTGTCAATTATGTATCACGGAAATTAACAATGAGCACAATCATAGACTCGAAGAATCCTCTTACAAATTTATGGTCAGAAATCGCAAACTAGATAAAAATGGCAAAGAAGAAATGATGCACCTAATTCAAATGAAATCTAACTCTAAAGATGCACAAAGTTATATTAGGTATGTCAAAAACTAACAAAGTTGTAACATTAAAAGAAATCAGAAATTTGAAGTTCATTGTTAAAGCACCACAAATTAGAACAAGTTATTCCAAAACTCATTCAGGAAGGTGACAAAAACCTGATAGCAATTTACTACCAAGACAAAGCTATGAAACAAATGTTCAGATCATTCCCGGAGATACTTATGTGCGATGGTACATACAAACTCAATAATTTTAGAATGCCATTATATCTACTACTCGCAGTTGACGGGAATGGACATAGTGAAATAGTGTGTTCTTTTTTGTTAGCCAATGACGACGAAAATACTTTGGGTGAAGTGATACAATTATTCAAAAACGAAAATAGCAACCGGGAAAATACAAAAACTGTTTTCACTGACAAAGACATGAAAGAACGTCATATTTTCAAGCAAAAATTTCCAGATGCCACATTGTTGCTGTGCTTGTATCATACCCTGAGATCTTTCAGAAAGGAAATTACTACGGAAAAGATGAACATATCATCTGCTCAAAGAGAGCAATGTTTGACCTTGGTGCAGAAAATTGCCTACTGCCATAGTGAACAAGAGTATAAAGAACTGTACCAGCGCTTGATCAACCTAAATTTTACTAAAGTCAGAGACTATTATGAAAGAAGTTGGCATAATATAAAAGAACAATGGGTTGATGCCTATCGTCGTCATTGCCTAACATTAACCAAAAACTGAAAGCAGATATTGAGAAATTATCTTTTTTGGATCAATTTTGTACAGATTTTAAGAAGGTATTATAATCGTTGCAAATAGAAGGAAACAAGGAGGTCCATGACTTACTTCTCAAACGTGAAATAATTGATTTCGAGCACGATACCTATCAATGGAAGTATCACAAACTAATCACTCCTTTTGCTTGCAAACATTTCGTCTAGCAATTTTCATCCATAGGGAAATATAAAATTAAAGAGAATCTTGAATTCGTTGAGAAAGAAACACACATTTAAAAAAAACTGAAAATCAGATCATAAGAGGGAATGTGAATAATTGTGAATGTAGTTTTTTCAATCTAATGGTTCTGCCGTGCTGTCACATTTTTGCCTTAAGAGAAAAAATGAATGTGAATGCTTATGACGAAAGACGTTGGAAGAAGAATGGGTATTTGATGAACCACAGAGCAACTGGTAATATAACAGAGTTATATGCAAGTGATCCATGCCAACAAGTGATAATTTTGGATTTTACACCTCCCTCATCTGCAGTAATCAGCCCTAACAAAAAATATTCAAAAGCAGCAAAATTATGTCCAGGCTTGCTATTCTTATGTCTGAGTTTGGTACTGAAAAATATGAACAAAAAATGAATGAAGTCAGGTCACTTCTAAGTTTTTACGAAAGTAATAAACAAGTGTTAATCTGCGAAGTAACAGAAGAGATTGCAGTCACTGAACAAAATCAGACAGACGAAATTCGCGAGACTGAAATGGAATGGAATGGATTGGATGAACAGATTTCCGAAAACGAAAACTGTAATAAGCACCTTAATGGTTCCAATAGGAATGTTGTTGATATCCAAAGTCTTGAAGTTGGATCTGATGTTAATATTTGCGATGAAAGAGTAAGTTTTTACGAAAGTAATAAAGAAGTACTGATTTGCAAAGTAACAGAAGAAACTGCAGTAATTGAACGAAATGAGACAGACGACATTTGTGAGACTGAAATAGAATGGAATGGATTGGAAGAACAGATTTCCCAAAACGAAAACTGTAATAGTTACCTTAATGGTTCCACTAGGAATGGTGTTGATACCCAAAGGATTGAAGTTGGATCTGAAGTTAATATTTGCGATGAAAATATTAATCATATTCAAAACCAAAGTGAAAAATATGATATCATACCTGGTTCCTCCGCAGAAAGAACTGAAGAACCTCATCTACCAAATACAAATAATGATCATTCAAACAAAACCAATTTGAATAAAGAAATCTTTGTTGAACTGAAAGCTACTAAACTTCCACCAAAAATGGTTCGCTGTGGGCGCCCCAAAGGCCACCTGTTAACACCTATTGGAGTAAAACGAAAAAGGCAACCTTCTACTGTACCAAAACCATTCAGCTGTAAATCGGTTCGAGAACAAAAAGAACTGATCTTTGAATGGCTCGGACTTCAATATGAACCCACCATTGAGTATGATACTGCTCTTTTGCCAGTTGATTCAAGATTAATTAAGACCGAAATTTTTGAAAATGAGGCGAATGTATCTTTAGTTCAAGAAGATTTTTCGACTGCAGCGTCTTCCAGTTTACTCTTTATCTTGGAAGCTGCAAGGAAAAACAACAATTTTTGTTGCCGTATTTGTAGCAATGCTGCAAATGGAACTACTACAATTACTTGTGCTTTTTTTTTGCTCGATGTCAGAAAAAGTGTGCTAACATTAGACGAAAGCCCAAAGGCCATTGGTTCTGTAATGTGTGCAATTCCTAATATTTTAGAATTTAAAAATGAATTAAATAGATATTTATGCATTAAGGGAGATATGAATATGTTTTTTCCCTGAGGTTGACATGTGTCACAGACCGAGGGCTCTGGCCCGAGGTTTTTAAGTCAACCGAAGGTAAAGAACATGAATATCTCCCGTGGTGCATACAATATTTTATCTACTAGCATATTCGTAAAAATAGTATGAAATTTCAAAATGTCATAATGACATATAAAACTAGAATATGTAAGTAACATCAAGGATTGCCTCATTGCATGGTTGCAAAGACGTTAACTGTAGTTGCATTGTTACCATGAGTTTGCGGGAGAAATAATTTGACAAGTCCCTTGGGAGTTATAAGTAGCTTTTCATATTTTGTTTCTATGACGAAAATGTACAATATCATGTTGCTAGTAGATAATAGTAGATTATATTATAAGTGAGAAAAATGCATCATTATTTGCTAGTGAGAATTTTGAATCGCGAGTGCCCCAGCACGGGCGATACAATTTCTCACGAGCTTATAATGGCATTTCGCTCACGTGTGATATACGACGTTTTATCTTACAGTAGCAGTTCTTGTTTGCGCTGTCAGAATATGTCGCGAAATAAATTTATAATTAGTCGCCTATGATTTGTGATATACGTTTGACAGTACTGAAGTGTATTGGCAGTACTGAAGTGTATTGTCAGTCTATGTCAAATTCGAGGTTCGTAGGTTAGGTTGTGTTTGTTATTTGACACAAAACTGACGCAAAACTTAACCTGAAAATTACGAATTTGACATAGCTTGACAGTGCTACCAACAATACAGTAGTATAAATAATGAAAACTCACTTGTGAATAACACTTCATTTTAGTCACTGAAAACAGTTGTATAATGAATGGTAATAGGCGCTACTGTAAGATAAAGAATATTTCATTTAGATCTTTATTTTATTTCCACGTCATGTTGATCATATTTTACATCTTTGCAAACTTTTCAATAAGTTGTTAGTTGATATATTGACTTCTGTTGATGTGTATACGATTAACAAATAGCGCTCGCTAGTTAATTGTATATACATGTAAAATAATACTGCGTGTATAAATAGCCCGCGCGCTAATCGTACTTACTGTATGTACTAGTAGCGCACTGGCTATTCGTAAATATTGTGTGGACGACTAGCGTCCAAGTTAGTTGTACATACTGTGTGTATGATTAAAACGGGCGGACTAGCAGTACACATGGGGTGTACGACTAGCGTCCAGGCTAGTCGTACAAACTATGTGTACGATTAGTCACTCCGTTTTTTATAACTAAAGATAACTGTGTCTAAATTATGCACAGTTACAGACTTGTAGATCAAGAAAGTCTGTACATGTTTCCATCAAAACAGCTCACGGCACGGTCCATTTCTTGCAGCTTATCAAGCGAAGTTAATGTATCTCCCCTAACACCAATTTGGTGGAGCTGCATATGTTGACGCCAAGAGCAAGTATAACCTTTCATAAATATAGCGAAGGTGTTGTAGCGCTCTATATAAAGATGAGATTAGCAACAATAGTAGACTGGACACTGTATTTGACCATAATATTCTTGGATAGCAGTCAAACTTGGAGTGAAGGCCCCAAGCAATTTTACAGTTTTTGACTAAAAATAAAGATAAAGACGAACTGTTCCGTATGTCGGCAACCTATCCAGTTGCAATAGTTACCCATGGAAAAAAGTATTTTACACTTTTAAGAATAAGTGTTATCGTCACGGACACAGTAAAGTTATAATGAAAAGAGTGAATTCAGATGTGATTTTTTAGCTTTATTTACATTTATACGCATTGTAGAAACCGAAGAACTATAGAGTCAGTATAAAACTGGTAAGCATGGGCGTGATTTGGGACATCACTGGGGGGGGGGGGGGCAATATCAAAACTCTGTTTACACTGCAAAATAATGCTACACTTACACTTTATAGAGCCAAAATGTTGGAGGGCTAGTGCCCCCGTTGCCCCCCTCAAGTTATGACTATGCTGGGAAGAACTTGCAATGGTTACACTTCATGAATTGATTCTAGACATTCCAGTGGTCTCCTAGCTGATTCCATTCTTCCAAGCACTAACTGGATGTGACACTGTGTCACAATTTTCTAGTATTGGGAAGAAAGTGCCTGAAAAACGTTAATGTCATTTTTCGATGTTAATTTGGCTTTCCAAAAATTCTCTCGGTACTTCAACGTTTCGTGGAATTGATGTACCATGATACAGGTACAGCAGGACATTGTTAGAATACCAGGTGCAATAAGGAGTCCCTAACTTCTTTAACCGCAAAACGCTTAAATGCCAAATAGCAAATTAAAATAAACTAACTAAAACGAAAGAACTTAATATGACACTTCTATGTAAATCAAAGAGCGGGTTGAGAATACCCTTTTGCGTTCAACGGGGCTCACTAGCTAATCCGCGGTGGCAGAGACGGATTCTATATACTAATTTAATGAGGCGCCACCAATTTAATTATTACATCAACTGGCAAACCTAAATTGGTAGGTTCAGTTATGACCTTGACTATTGTGAATTACAATGCAGGTTCAAAATTACCCTTAACAGTTGAAGGCTCTCAGATAAACTATTGTTAGTTACGATAATAACAAAACGTGATTGCGACTTAATCCAAGCCATATTTATTTACCTCGATACAAGTATATAAACAATTACATAATACATAATACACTGGCAACTTTCACCAATATTATTAATTAACGTAAAAGTTTAATTCACTTACAAAACCTACCCATGGTGTGGTCACACTATGTTTACATCTGGTATCAACCTGCTTACATTTTGACTAATTAATAATAATAATAATAATAATAACTTTGATTGCCCAACAGATAAATATCCAAATTACAGGACAACATTCGAAAATAAATACAAATACATTTTATAAAAAAAAACAAATTATTAGCAATATAAATAGTAGAATAGAGGCACCTTGTTTTTGATAGCTGTCAATCAAATTTTGATATCAAATTAATTGGGGCAATTAAAATGCTCGATTAAATTGATTGATCCAATTAAACCGCTAATTACACCGCGAATCAAATGCTCCAATTAAACCGCTAATTCGCGGATTGACCTAATTAATTTTGATATGTGCTACTGATTAAATTACGCGGTGGCCATTTTTAATTTGCTTCCGGAATTACGCGGCGGCCATTTTAATTTCAATTTTCGAGCGAATATTTGAATTTGAAATTTTTCAGACTTTTTCAGCATTCAAGCAGTAACAGCATATCAAATGACATTATTTTATCTACACTTCCCAAAACTTTTAACAAAAAAGCTGAAGTTTTCTTACTCATTTTGAGTGCATCAAACGATGTGAGCTGCAATCACAACGGTACCGTTACTATAAAGGGTGAAATTTTACCGGCGTCTAACATAGTCGATTTAGTTCACGACGCTCTGCGGCCTCGAAAAACTATTAATCCACCCGGCCGCTTACAGTTTTCTGATTACATCAAAGACCTTAACGTTGCTCATATGTTGCTAGCTAAGCCTAAACAGCAAAAGGTGCCAGCCCAGGCTGGTGATACAGTGAAAATCGAAGTGGAAACTGATAACTGCGAGTCCGAGTTAGAATATAAATTAAAAACACCGTTTACTCAACCAAGTCCACAGCAAAAAGGTTCAGTCAGAAGAACGACGATAAGAAAACTCCCCCAAAAAAGGGCCGTTAGAAAAACACTTCTAAGGCAGACCTTGGAAAATTCGGCAAGACTCGACATAACAGTATAATAAATTCTGAAAACCAACTCATCACAACTAAAGAAGAACTTAAAGAAATTTGGGAAAAATTTGTTGAAAAGAAATTTCATGACAACAGAAGAGAAGAAGATCGATTAAGATCCGAAGAACGCTGACCAGACATATTAAAATCAGAAGTGATTAGAGCTCTCAAAACAATGAAACATGGAAAGGCTGCTGGTCCTGACGGTATTTATAACGAATTTCTCAACCTTGTGGAAGATGAAAACATTGATCTGCTAAAGATCTTTTTTAACCAGATATACAAGACAGCTATTATTCCTAAGGACTGGCTGCAGTCAGTGTTCATTACTATCCCCAAAAAACCAAATGCCAACAAATGTGATCAATTCCGTCTCATAAGTCTCATGAGCAACATGCTAAAACTATTCCTGAAAATACTTCAACAACGAATATATAGAAAATGCGAAACAGATCTAGATGACTCACAGTTTGGTTTCCGACAAGGAATGGGAACACGTGAAGCACTTTACAGTCTCAATATTCTGTTACAAAAATGTAGAGATCAGCAGAAAATTGTGTATGCATGCTTCATAGACTTCCAGACCGCATTTGATAATGTGAGACACGACAACTTAATTAAATTACTCGAAGACAAAAGGCTAGACGCGGAAGACATCAAGTTTCTGAGAAATCTGTATTGGAATCAGTCTGCAACAGTTAGAATTAACGACGAAATCACAAAACCAATTCCAATAAAGAAAGGTGTCAGACAGGGTTGCATCATGTCGCCGATGCTATTCAACATCTATTCGGATGACATTTTCGCCAAGGCGTTACAGAATGTAAATGAAGGCATCAAAGTTAACGGTAAACTTATAAACAACCTGAGCTATGCAGACGATACGGTAGTGTTTGCTGATAATGCAGAAGGTTTACAACGATTAATTGATGCTATAACAGCCGAAGAAAATACCATGGGTCTGAAATTAACACACAAAAAACAAAAACCATGATATTCAGCAGGAATCCAAATGACCAAATTAACCTACCATATATGGCCAGTGTATCGAAAAAGTTTCCAAATTTAGATATCTTGGAAGCTGGGTGACCGAAAACACGGACCCAGATTTAGAGATACGTACGAGAATAGAATCTGCTAGATCCACTTTTATTAATATGAAGAAACTTTTAACTAATCGAAGCTTAAACCTGGCCGTACGCTACAGATTTGCCAAGTTTATTCAACACTGTTATACGGGGCTGAAACATGGAAGAAAAACACAGAAAAAAAGTTACAAGCATTTGAGTTCTGGGTTTTCAGACGAATGTTGCGGATATCATGGACAGAACACATCACTAACGAGGAGGTTCTTAGAAGAGTCGGTAGAGATAAAGAACTAATAAGAGACATCAAAAAGTGAAAAACCTCATACCTTGGGCACATATACAGGAACAATAAGTACGATTTGCTTCAACTTCTTATGGAAGGAAAAATAGAAGGAAGAAGAGGTGTAGGACGAAGGAAATGCTCCTGGCTCAAGAATATCCGGGACTGGACCGGATTAAAAACACATTCGCTAATTAGAACAGCAAAAAACAAAGATGAATTTGCCATAGCTGTTGCCAACCTTGAATAATGAAGATGGTACCTTAAGAAGAAGAAGAAGGCAAAGGTTATCAACTTCCAAAACGTCTGGAATTCTGGATTGGGAGCGTCTTAAACTTTAAAATGCCACAATGAAATTTGTTCTACGATCCCATGTAAACGAATTCTGATTTTATTACTTGCAGCATTTTAATTTGAAATGTTGTGCACCTCAAACTGTAAATTGGCTAGGTGATTTTTAGAAAATAAGAACCTCGATTGAACATTTATTTTTATATTATTAAATATTTTACGAAATATAAACAATATATTTGTTTATTACAAAGTATTTGTGTTTTTTATTTCTACCCTGTTTTTGTTTTTCAGGAATCTGCAATAATTACAAAATCTAAAAGCTAAAATATTAGTATTTGAAGTTATTTTACAGATACAAAGTGTACAATTTCAAAAAATCAATCTACGATTTCATAATAGTGTGATGTAATTTAAACAAATCGATTTATATGAATTTTGAGCGATGTAATTTATAAAAAAGTGTAAAACATTTGCAAAATTATGCTTAGAAATAACTCTAAAACTGTTTATACATAATTTTCGTTATTATAAAATCATTTTGCAAAACGAATTGTGATAATTTTAAGTGAAATTTTGTGGGATGGCGTATTTCTTATCGCTTATTGAATAAATATGTCGTTTTTGTATAATTTCAAGTGACATGATGACAGTTTTGTAAAAGTAAAATGATGGTGTCAGAAGATTTTTTGAACGAAATTGCGTGTTTTTATTCAAATTTATGTTAATTTGTGGTCAACATATATATATATATATATATATTTCCAACTTCGTTATAAAAATGAACAACGAGCCTACGTAACTGAAATTTTGTTTATCGAAATGATGGTGGCAGAAGATTTTTTCAATGAGAGTTGAATAAAAATACTGTTTTTGTAGAATCTTATGTGACGCGATGTGGGAATTGTAACACAGCGTAATTATAAAACTCAATCACGAAATAAAGTAATGTCTATTTATTTTAAAAGCGATAAAAATCATATGAAGAAAAACGTTAGTAAATCGCAAAACGCTTATGCATATATTTTTAAACAAAGTATAAAATTTATATTTCCGAAGGAACCCGAAAACCACTTGAAGATTGACTAATTTTAACGAATTTTAAGTAACCGCAGTCACTTAGAAAAGACATGTGTCACAAAATTAAACCAAAACGGCACAGCGTAATTATAAAACTCAAGAACGAAATAAAGTAAAGTCTATTTATTTTAAAAGTGATAAAGATCATATGAACAAAAACGTTAGAAGATCGCAAAACGTTTATGCATATATTTTTAAAACACGCCTCTTATATATTTTGAAATACTTGTAAGGAATGGATTAAATCAAAACCAATAATTATAAAAACTTGAACTGCACATTCAGGCTGTAACAACAGTTCACTGATTTTAAGGAAACGACTCGTTCTAGAAGGCATTTACAAAATTCATTCACTGTTTTCAATTTCGGGATTACTTATGCACATCCCCCAGGCCCCACCGCGGCTGAACGATTAAGTCACTTGGTTTTATAATTGAATTATCTGTTTGAACTATGTAAAGAGCTAATTGCTACAGACGACATTTTAAAATCACGGTTCGTGACGATGCACCCCAAAAAATTTAGCAAACTGTTATGTACAGTGTGTCCCAAATTGGACACTTTTGATAGTAAACATTCATTTATAGAGGAGATAGTCAAAAACTAACCTACATGTTACGGGCTCGTTTTTTGTGTAAAAATGAATGGCGAAAACCGCACATCGATATCTTGATCTCTTTAAAAGATACAGGGTGATTTTCAATTTGGTGCATTTTCGACTCACCCCCGTAACTTGCTTAGTTGTAAATATTTTGTGTTTCTAAAAAAACATTCTTAAGGCACTTTTTTAAAAGGAATCGAATGGTATGCTTAGTTTTTTTGTAAAACAAATGGCGGGGAAGCTGTGACATAAACTTTTATTTTTACTTATGGTAAATTTTCGACTCACCCCCGTAACTTGCTTATTTTTGAATATTTTGTGTTTCTAAAAAAACATTCTTACGGCACTTTTTTAAAAGGAATCGAATGGTATGCTTAATGTTTTTGTAAAACAAATGGCGGGGAAGCTGTGACATAAACTTTTATTTTTATTTACCATAAGTAAAAATAAAAGTTTATGTCACAGCTTCCCCGCCATTTGTTTTACAAAAACATTAAGCATACCATTCGATTCCTTTTAAAAAAGTGCCTTAAGAATATTTTTGCAGAAACACAAAATATTCACAAATAGCAAGTTACGGGGGTGAGTTGAAAATGCACCAAATTGAAAATCACCCTGTATCCTTTACAGAAATCAAGATATCGATGTGCGGTTTTCGCCATTCATTTTTACATAAAAAACGAGCCCGTAACATGTAAGTTAGTTTTTTACTATCTCCTCAGGAAATGAATGTTTCCTATCAAAAGTGTCCAATTTGGGACACACTGTACAATCTAAGATAACATGAATTGCACATTCAGGCTGTAACAACGGTTCGCTCGTTCTAGAAGGAACTTACAAAACAGCAGTCAATAAGAGCGAGTGAGATAGGACGACGACGACTCGATTAAAATTTACAGTCCCCTATACAGTGACGTCAAACTTTACAGGATTCATCAGTAAAAGCCAAATAGCCACAGAATAGAAAAAGTTAGCTTGAATTAGACGGAAGACTTCGGCATGACGTAATCAAATCCAAAAACGGCCGCAGCGGATTTCGCGATTTAAAATAACTGAAGTTATTTTACAGATACAAAGTGACGAAAATCCAAATAAATCAAACTACGATTTCATAATAGCGTGATGTAATTTATAAATTGCATGTCCAAAATGGCCGTCGCAGATTTCGCGATTTAAAATAATTATTCACATGTGGTTAATTCAAATTTTAAAATTGCAACCCGTCAAATTTTTAATAGAATAAAAGCTATCTGAACAGAGTTATTTCAGGAATATATTAAACTCAAATTTCTACAAATTTTAATTTAAAATTTAAAAATCGACGCAAAAAATTAAAAATTATAGGCGTGGCAATTTCTCAACTATAAATACAATTTAAGCGGTCCAGTATCGTCGGAGGAGATAGCGATCAAAAGTACATACATACAAAGAAAGAAAGAGACCACCGATTTTATGGTATTGGTATAAGAAGTAAAGTAATGTCTATTTATTTTAAAAGCGACAAAATCATATATTCACTGATTTTAAGAAAACGGCTTGCAATTAAATTAAAAGCGCCTAATTGTAATTCTTCAGACAAAGTTTAAATTGATATTATAATGAAATTTGAGCATACATTTAAACAAGCACATAGACCTATAGGCCATCGAAAAAAGTTTGTTTGAATTTTATAGAGGATCCAACAGCTGCAGGCCAAATCTCTTGTCTGCGATACGACAGGCAACGACCTGTTTGCCTAATTGATAAAAATAACATAATTAATTCCATCAAAACCACGCACGAAACCAGTTTTTTAAAATTATCATCAGTCTTTTAAAACTATAAACGATGTAATTCCGCTGTTATAAATTAGAATTTTCAAGAAATATTTAGTTTAAAATATACCGGCATACCCTCGTCCCAAGACGCCGTGAGCCGTAAGGCTCGGCAGCCGAGAAGTAGAGGCGCTGCATACCATTGTAAACGTAGAGGGTTCAAATCCGACTTGAGGCCATCGCAAAAAGCGTTTTTAAATTAAATAAATGCGATCGAGAAAAGTGCGCACGCAGAAAACCACGATGGCCGACACCCCGGGAAGTTTAAATTAAAAAAAAATGAACTTAGAAACAAATCTGAAAAGATTTCAAATTAATATATTTGCGGGAAAATTGAAATTACAATGGCAGCCGCGAGAAGTGCTCGTGCAGGAAACCAAGATGGCCGATACCCCAGGAAGTTTAAATTCAAAAAATTGAACTTCCGGAAGCAAATTAAAAATGGCCGCCGCGTAATTTAATCAGTAGCACATATCAAAATTATTTAGGTCAATCTGCGAATTCGCGGTTTAATTGGAGCATTTGATTCGCGGTTTAATTAGCAGTTTAATTTGATCAAGCAATTTAATCGAGCATTTTAATTGGCTCAATTAATTTGATATCAAAATTTGATTGACAGCTATCAAAACAAGGTGCCTCTATTCTACTATAAATTTAACAAAATTGAAAGTAAACACAAATAAATGTAGCAAACAAATGATTTGAGTAGGTACAATACTGACAAAAATAATTAAAGGTAAATTTAATAATCTAAATTAAATTTATTAGAAAAAGATTATTGGTTAGCAATATAGATTTTCGCAGTAGCTTTAAAAGTTAGTAAAGATATTTCGTTGATGTCACAATATTCTGAAATACTGTTATAATTTTGGCACATAACAAAGATTGGAGATTTACAGCGTAAATTAGTGCGAGCAATATTACACTGGAACGCAATTGCGTTGCGACTGGAAATTAGTGGGACGTAAAAATTAAGAAGCGCTAAAAGGTCTATGCTGTCTATGTCGTTGTGTAACAGTTTATATAAGAATGTAAGACTGATCATTATACGTCTAAATTCTAGAGAGTCGACAGTAAATTTATATAGGAGCACCTGATGGATAAAACCAACCTCTGGGTATACCCCCTCACTTCTGAAATATAGAAATTTTAAAAATTTCCTCTGCACTGATTCCAAACAGTTCTTATATTGGTCGTAGTACGGATACCAAATTAAAGCACAGTACTCAAGTTTAGAACGAACAAATGAGAAATACCAAGTTTTGAGAGCTAAGATACTAGAGAATGATTTGCAGTTTCTTATAATAAAACCAAGCATTCTTATGGCAGATTTACATATCTGGTCAATGTGAGCAGCAAAGCTAAGTTTCACGTCAAATTGAACACCAAGGTCGGTAACAGAAATACATCGTTGAAGTGCAGTTGAATTACAGTAGTATGGATATATAATAGGATTGAGTTTTCTCGTGTATGTGACTATTTTGCATTTTGCAATATTCAGATGAAGATTATTAACAGTGCACCATTGTTCCACCTGGTTTATTTAAGACTGAAGATGTTCACAATCTATTTCAGAATTAATCCGAGTGAATATCATCTGCAAAAGCAACTTTTCGCTAAAAATACAGTTTGGCAGGTCGTTTATAAATATAAGAAATAAGAGATAAGAGATAAGATATAACAGATCAATATACATTTTCGTGGTGTATCGTTGTTCATTATGAATCAATAGTAGCCGAGTTTTGTTCTATTTCAAGATTAACTTACGTACTTTGAATTACTATCACGAATAAATATTGATCTAGTCTTAAAATGGCAAAGCAATTTAAATAAAATATAATTAACATGCAGCTTAATTGTAATACAAATAAAAAAGATAATAAGTATAGCTGTACGGTTTTATGACTAAAAATTCTATTTCATACAATGATATCAACGTTTCTTCAGCAAATTCGACTGTGCATTACTGAAACAAGGATCAGTCAGAAAGAATCATAGTTGTAATTTAATTGCATGTGAAATTATAAACGATACCAAATAATTGTCCATTCGTTAATTGCAAATGTAACGCAAATTTAGTTGATTTTGAAGTAAATTGTAATATTAGTCAGTTTTTATCTGCAAAAGTAAATATTATTAGGAAGGATAAAACATAAGTTTGTTTCTTACATATTTGTTGTATAAAATGGTAATTGTTGCACAATGATACATAATAATTGGGGACAAGCACAATTTGAGCACAAGTTAACCTAAAATATGACATGTTTAGCTAAATGTCACAATGGTTGAAAAGTAGGAATCTGCAATTTCAAGGTTTTGGACAATATACATAAATAACAATAAAAAATTGGGTGTGTAGTATTTGAATTAAAATGACACCAGCTTTAAAATCAAGCTGTAAGTATAAAAATTTAATTATATTAAAAATAAATACTGGTACGTGCCAGATAAGTGCTTTGTATACAGAGTGTCTCAAAATTGACGCCCGTGCTTCTGGGATTTGATGCATTTTTCGATTCACATCTGTTATCGACTTATTGATGAAAATGTAAATAATAACTTCGATCGCCCGGTCGCTCCAATTTGTTGTGTAACATAATTCAATAAGGTGGCTATGGCGATGTTAAAGATTTATTAATCGTTCTGTCGTATTGAGTATTTCCTTCGGTTTTGTGTGCTTACCTGTTGTGAATCCTGAAGATGTCGTAGCTCGCATTCACGCTGCTGTGGCGTCAATTGACGAAAATATGCTACAGAGCGTTCGTACTTCAATGATAAATTGTGCGAATGTTTGCCTTGAAGTAGGGGGTAACCTATTTGAACACATTTTGTGACAACAGATGTGTAAAATAACTTGTTCTCAAATATTAGTATTTAATAAAGTCTAAAGTTTATATTTAAAATTTTTGTTTTAATTGATAACTCGATAACAAAAGACAAACGGAAAATTTTCCACTCTTTATTTTCTCCCTGAATCAAATCCCAGAAGCACGGGCGTCAATTTTGAGACACCCTGTATAATAAATGTGGTAATCATAAGAAGTTTGGACTAAGAAATATGAAGATGTTGGTGGTATGCGTGTAGCATAACTAGCAGAGGTTGCTGACGACGATGCAAATAAGTCCATGCAGTAGATGCAAGTCCATTATGTAAATGAAGAGAAATTGAACTCGAAGATAGAAAAGCCAGAATGTAAGTGAAAAACAAACATAATATTAAAAATACCAGATCTCAGTGAAAATATAGAAATTTAAACGAACAAAACCACTAATTGAAAAATGTTAAAATTGAAGAAAGTAAATTATAAATAAATTAAAGACAAGCAAAGTTAACAGTCTTTAAACAAAAAGGTTTATGAAGCAGTTTAAAAATAAACATCAAATTAAACTGTATGTAAACATACAGTATTAATTATATAAAATTAAATTTAAAACAAAATTTACTAACGATAATTGGGTTAAACGTATAAACATTTAAAAAAAAATACAGATTTAAACCAATAAATGTTAATTGCATCATATTTATAGTGTTATGTGCTTTATTTGTGTGTCCTAATCGAATTTTATCAGTAACCCAACGAGATTGAGGGTCAAACAATTAATTTGTTTACAAATGCATGCTAGCTCTGGACCAAGAAAGATAAGATAGAATATAACGTGATAAAGCCCTGAGAGACAATTATTCACATCTATAAAATTAATGTTCTATGAACATAAACTAATACACAGGTTTACCTGGACACAGAGTACACGAAATTTAAGATCGATAATAGATTATGTAATTACTAAATAGAATAGTCAGATAATCTTTGAAGACGTAAGAGTTCAGCGAGGCGCAGAATGCGGTGCAGACCACTTCTTGGTCCGAGCTAAAGCAAGATTCCCATATAGACCCCCATCAAAACAGGAAATAAACAAACCCAAACCCCAGAAAAATAAATATCCCACCTACAAATTAAAAGGATTACAAGACGACTCAATAGCATTTCTGTACTAATTAAGATTAAGTGCAAAATTACAAAATCCTGACAACTCGTGCCCCGACGAAATGTATAAAAATATTGCGAAAGCTATACATGAAGCTGCAAAAGAAAGTTTAGGAGAAAAAGAAAGTGGAAAGAACAATATAAACCATATGTGGTGAACTAAGGATGTCGAAATGCTAATACAGGAAAAAAAGAAGGCCTACGAAAACTGGCTTACAACAAGAGACGGAGACTCTAGAAAGGAGTATGTAAGAGCAAGGAGAGAAGTGAAGAAAGCTATAATAAAAGCACAAAACTCTTTCTGGGAAAAGAAATGCGAAGAAATTTCTTCGCACCTAGGTGGTACCCGTTCAAGCAAAGCATGGAAAGTAGTTAGAAGCCTTAGAACAAATGAGAGAAATAAGAGTAATATACAGTTGATAAGTTTAGAAGAGTGGAAAGATTACTACCAGACACTATTAACGGAAAACAGAAGAGAATTTAACACAAGAACAGACGTAAATGTTAACAAAGAACCGGCAGAAACAACAGTAGAAGAGATTACAACCGAGGAAGTAAAGAAAACTGCAAAAACCTTTAAAAATAGAAAAGCTTTAGGGCCTGGGGAGATGCCTATAGAACTTATAAAAAGCGGCCCCATAGTGTTATATGAAAAACTAGCACAACTTTTAACAACTGCTTAAACGGAGACCAAGTACCAGAAGAATGGAGAAACGGATTTATTACGCCTATACATAAAAAAGGGGATAAAAGAGATTGCTCCAATTACAGAGGCATCTCCGTATTAAGTGCGATTGGAAGATTATACGGGAAAATTATTAAAACGGGTATAGGAGCATAGATAACAGAAATAGAAGAACAGAACGGCTTTAGAGCAGGCCGATCGTGCATTGATAGTATATTCTGTCTTCAACAGCTCCTAGAAAAACGGCTAGCACGAAACCTCGACACACACATAATATATATCGATATACAGAAAGCATATGACAGCGTACCCTTGACGAAATTATGGACAGCAATGACTGAAAAGGGCATAAATGGAAAATATATAAAGGCAATTCAGACCCTTTACTCGGGCACAACAGCACAAGTTAAGATCGGAGCAGAGCTCTCTCAAAAATTTAACATATCAAAAGGACTTCGACAGGGGTGCTGTATAGCACTCACCCTATTTAAAATTTACTTAAATGAAGCTCTAAAGACTTGGAGAGCCAAATGTTAAAACATGGGAATTCCTGTTGGGGATGCATGCCTGTATACACTACATTTCGCTGACGATCAGCTTTTATGTGCACAAGATGAGCTAGATGCTCAGTATATGTTGAGAAAATTGAAAAAAGAATACCAAAGGTGGGGATTACAAATTAACATGAAAAAAACGGAGTACATGACTATAGGATGTAAAGGAGAAGATATAGAAATTGATGGTGGTGTGGTGAACAATAGAAAGAACTGTAAATATTTAGGCACATTTATAAGCGAGAAAGGGGATAGCGAACAGGAAATAAAAAATAGAATAGCGCAAGGAAAACGAGCTATACGGCAGCTTCATCCTGTAATATGGAACAACAAGTTAAGCAAACGCACTAAAAGAATGATATATAAAGCCATTGTAGAAAGTGTCAGCACATACGGGGCAGAGGCATGGTCCATCACAAAAAGACAAGAACAGAAATTGAGGGCAATGGAGATGGAGTATTGGCGACGAAGCTGTGGGCTAACAAGACTAGACAGAATTAGCAACGAGGAAATAAGAAACCGAGCAGAAGTGGACATAGACATCATTACCACTATAGAAGCGAAAAGGCTCATGTGGTATGGACACGTGGAACGCATGGGAGAAGAAAGATGGCCCAAGAAACTATGGAAATGGATCCCTCCTCAAAGAAGAAAACGTGGCCGACCAAAACAAACGTGGAAAAGTGGAGTTAAATCAGCCATGGAAAAAAGAAATCTTCAAGAAAATGACTGGGAAGATAAGAAAGCGTGGAGATTGGGATGCGGAAAACGTAATTAAAGATGTAAAACATCCGCAAATACATACATACACATAAAATTAATATAAAATCATAAAAGGATCGTAGCAATATATTGTTAAAGTTAAGGCTTCACATTGTTTTTCCTATAATTTTATGTTGGTAATTAAATTGTAATCAATTTAATTGCCCTATTCATTTATTTTGGATATAAAAAAATATTTTCGGTTAGCTCCTATTGATACACTTGACTGAAAATCAGAGAGGATTCCTTTTATCTAGATTGCTTATTCTGAAATTTGATGTTCCTATTTTAATTTTGACATTTCTAAACTTTCGTTAAATGGTACGTCAAACTAGTTTTTGAAAAATTCAATCACAAATACTTCATCGTTACATTAGTCATACTACAATCTCAAATAGTAAGCACTCCCTTAATTAAATTAATTCACTTTAATCTCTATTTTCTATCAGTTCTTATTAAATACCTGAATTAATTAACCTTTTATTGAACTTAGTATTCTCCTCTGCTGAATCAAAGTCGTCTAACTCTGCAACTGATCACACCACAACCGCTCTACTCAAAACCACGGTAAAGACCTAAGCTTAGAACCAAACTGCCAAAATATCCAGAATCAGGATCCAAATTAACACAGGAAACCAGTCCGCCCCATAAATCAGCACACACAGGCCCATCACAGCACATATCCAAACAGACCCCAGTCGTAGTTGTGTTCTTTAATATTCAATCAAAATTACTCATTTGAAGTACGTTACAGCTTAGCACCAAGAATTCTGACCAGAGACAAGCCACCAGACATCACTTGATAAGCCCCACAAACATACTCACTCTGCCAACAACTTTCATGCGATCCTTTTCCCTTGTAAATGGTTCCTTGTTATCCAATTCAATCGATGCAAATATAAAATGTAATCTTACAATAAACTTTATTCAATATTCCTCTTCCTTTTATTTGCTTTTGTAGATTATAACTGTTTTAGTTTAGAATTACCACATTCTTTATCTTCCTCCATATAGTCTGCTTTTTATTTTATTTCTTTTACACCACGCTAATTTTATCTTAAAATCCAACCCTTCCATACACCAAACATGTTTTATACACTTTTTAAAGGGGTTTATTTATTAATTTCTAATTACAAAATTCGCTTACATGCTTTTCGTTTAAAAATTTTCTATATCAATAAATATATCTCCTTAGCGATTTAGCTTATTTTTTCAATCTAACACACTATAAAAGCTTTATTATTTGATTAATACCTACCTACTATGTTCAATATTATATTTCGAAAAAGTATTTGTCATCAATTTCCAATTTCATTTTAGATAGTAAATTAAGTTAGAATCCTTCTGTTTCTCAATCAGCTTCATTTTATTAAATTATAAATTATATTTCCTTTTTTTTATTAAATGCATCTTAATAATTTTAATATCCAATTTACATCTAAATTCAACCCCATTACTTTCAATTACTGTTTTTTTTAAATATTATTAATCTGAATGTTTTTAGACTTCTGTACCAATATCATAACAATATATTCAAATCCCTATGGTGCTATAGTGACACGATCAAATCAATCCTGCAAAGGCAGCACAACAAAGAGCGGCAAACCGCCAAGTAAAAAAAAGACGAAAAACACCGGAAATAAAAGGCAGGCAACAGATCCCGCAACAAAGATCCTGCAAAAATGTTACGTATTAATAAACAACCTTGTAGTTCGGTGATGTACCTACTTCGGTTAATTTTCAGCCTATTGTTATATAGTCCTCCAATATGCCCCAAGACACAAGCTTGACACAAGCGCTATCTCGTCACATCGCTAATCTCTTGAGGAGTTGTATCAGGAATGTGACTACAATGGTATGTCGATTTGTCACCTCGAATAAGCAACTTACCCCACAACAACGCCAGTCTCATATCAATCCGTCATACTATAGACGTTTCTCCCAAATTCAAACAATGCCGCTATGCGAATTCGAAAATAATTATGAGAACTAAACAACTATTGGATTTATAAATCTCGCAAACTTCAAAAAAAATACCGCTGTTATTTTTATTAGAAGCAGGCGTAGTAAACAAAACCAAATAAATATAAAATTTACCAAGGTATCGAAATGGTCCTAGCATATTGGTCATTCCTTGGAAGTAAATACAGAACCGTCTCAAGTCTAACGGGGGACTAAATATGCAAAACAATCCAAACCTTCATAACAAACGTCTAAGAGAAACCAAGGCAATACCAGAAATCACTCATCCATTCAATAAGACAAACCAGTAATTAATTAGTGAACTCAAATTCAAGACTCCCAATCCAAGCGTTCAACTTAATCAACCAATTTCAGAGTTCCCTAAACACATTAACTTTGTTAGGCCGATTTAATTTTTTTCTGGGCGATCTTCCAAAGGAAACAAAATTAGGTACACTTAGTTGCAAAAGCCGGCCGCCAGCTCAGCGATTGTAGGCGTGTAGTTCTTAAGAATGAAAATAAAACCGTAGAACAGTAATTAAAAAAATGCCCAGAGCGCCAACAAATTTTGAAAAAAAGGCGAATGCACCCCGGCGTTCTAACGAGAATTTGTAAACTCAATACCCACGCTATATTACACTTCCTGAAAGATAGCTCGAAATAAATGCAATCAACCGTAACTAACTCACTTTGTATACTGGCATAAAGATCATATAATTTCGGATAAATATCACAGTTCAGGTTTATAACAATTATCACAATACATGACATCAATCAAAATCGCAGCATTGCTCTAAATTAATTAATACATGCTATAACATACTTACAGTCTTATGACAGAATACAGCAACTTACAAGAAGTTAAAAGGGCGGCTCCGCAAGCTACTTAGCCCGCAGAACTTCCTGGGTTCAGTTTTGGAGGAAACTGAACGCGTTTTCGGGCTCTCGGCCTATAAATGCGTACGGCCGTTGGTGGTGTTTTTCAGCGCAAATTCCACCGCGGCATGGAGGTTGGGATGCCAAACCAGGAGGTAAAACAACCCCCAATATGGGTCCTTTTTTTGCACTAGGTAGGCGCTGGCAACAAAGCAAAAGCGGCTCCGTGGAGGTTCAACACCGTCGGCTCGCAAAACGCCTGCAGCGATCGCCGTGGACACGGGAACAATCGAGCGTCGCACCTGATTCAGCGCGGCGAACGGACCCAAAATTGCACTGGCATAACGAATAAAACAGGCATTATTTATGCCTGGCGCTGCTTGCTGTGAGTCTAACGATAGAATACACAACTATAAGGAGTCCTAGCGCGTCTAATTACTCACCCCAGATGACGATTCGGCCACATGGAAAAGCTCGTGGTTGTATTTACAAAAAAAAAAACGAACAAAGCGTAGGAAAAACTTTCTCTCGTGAGCTCGGGGCATCAAAGCCACGAAAACGTGAAGGCTTGCATTTCACCAATACGCAAAACTAACCAAAAGCATTATAAAACATCCCTGCAGTTCTTGAATTGCTAGACCACCATACTGCTTGTTTTAAAGCTGCGAGCGGAAAGAAAGCGTCAAAGACCTCAATCAGCATTTCCAAGATAAAAGCTCATCGAGGTTATCGCAGCCAAGTGCGAACCATTCGCACAGCGCGCAGGAAAATACCATTCAAATTCGAATTTAAAAAGGCGTAATCTAAACGTAACAACCTCTCAAATGCCAAACAAAAATTCACTTGCCAGATATTACAAAATAAATTGACCCGAGTAGCCAATTGTCCGTAACAACATATGTATAACTCAAACACCAACAACGAATGCCTTATTACTACCATATTTAAAACAGACAATGTTTTAATGTAACGTTTGGAAAATAGAAATCTTTAATTTCACTATCTATGTCAGTGGGAATGGAAAACAGATGGTGGCACAAGCCCAAACCTCTTTTGCTAACAATTCCAGATATAAACAAACATCGTTCGCATTTCTTCTACATATATATGTTATATTTTTACTATTTTATATTAATATAATAGTGTTTCATTTTCGAATAAAGTTATTTTTGTTATGTTTCCCTGCGGACTACTCCAGCTCGTGCTACAAGAGAAGGTGGACGGGAGAAGAGGCCCCGGTAAGAGGCGCATCTCTTGGCTGAAGAACCTCAGAGACAACGATATGACTATTTAGAGCTGCTGCAAACAAAGTCAAAATTGCCAGAATGATCGGCATCCAGTAATAGATTGGCACAACAAGAAGAAGATATTGTAGAAAACTAAACTCATGAAGTAGTACAGCTGTTTTAACCCTATCTGCTTAATGATTATTTAAGCAGTAATCTTCGTAAAAAGTGTTTTTCCGGTTATGCTTAAGTTTATAACATAAATTCACCCTGGAAGGCTAGATATACTTATAGCCACCCCTGCATTTAGTTTGTTAATAGAATATCGTGAATATCTCACCTGCTGTTCAGCCGTCGCTCGCTGGCGTTGTCGTTTTAACTTAATTTACACGATCGCCCGTAAATATTAGGGAAACAATGTGTTAGGCTGAATTTTTGGCTGTCCCTAGCTCCCTTGTTCGATCCTTTGGAATTGGCAGGCACGACACTGGTTCACATATATTTTAAAGATAAATTTAGAATTCGGACTTAGTTATTTTAGCACCGGTTGTGGAGTTTGATCGCCGGGGATTTTGTAATTTCGTTTTGCGGGACGGGAAAAAACTTTCCCATTTTGATTTAGTTACGATGTTTTAGCGCTGAAGCGCCGTACGCGCCGGATTAATTAATTTTTGCTGCAAAACCTCGGGAATACTGGCTGCCGCCGTTCGCTCTTTTTCCAGGAAACTTTCAAAAACGTTCTTTCGGTTCTACCCGTCTTTGTGTCATACTTCATCGTTTTTCCAAATTGCATAAACTTGACTTATTCTTCGCGGGCTCTCGGAGTTGCTAACTTTGCACTTCTCACACTAAGTTTTGTACGTAAGTGCCAGTCGACAGTAATTTTGTTTTTTTTTATTTCTCTGGAACGCGTTCTGATTAAATAGCACCCGATGTAATGCGATCGTGTCTTCAATGTTACAATGTAGCCTTTTGCGTTCTTAATAAATGAACTCTGCAGGTTTGGTTTTATGTATTTTCTCCTTCTTTACAATTTAGGTAAATTAAAATCTATGGGATTTATTATAAGCGCAAATTATTGCGGGTTCTTACAATATGTGTAAGCATATAGAAAACCCTATTCTAAAATTAGAGTTATATTTTAAATACTATGCTAAGCAGTTTTATATTTAAGTTTTGGTAAATATGTCATTTGGGAAGTGGGTGGAAGTATCTTAATATATAACATACAGTATTAACAGAAAAAATGTACAGAACTTTTCTTGAGAAAAAATATTGTGCTTTAAAATGAGACCTTTGTTATTATGACGTTACTGCTCGTGACGTGATAATTCCTAAGGTTGTCTCCTCCAACTCCTAAAGTTGGCACTGTGTGAAAGAAATGAAATATGTTTACGCCTATTTCGTGCACTATTTCAAAGCTACTACAGATAGACATTTTGCCCTGTAATTATCGCAGCTTGTTGTATCTCTCTTCTGATGGATGGTATGGGCACAATTATGATTTTCCCAGTCTGCCGGTGTCTATTGTGTGTACCACGTTTGTTGAAAGATACGTTTTAGCTATTTGACTATTCTTTCTTTTTGTGTATTTCTTAAAGCTATCTTATTCTCTTTCTCTGTTATGCTGTTTTCTTCTCCTTCATTTCCATTTTTTTGCTTTTATTCTTTCTGGAGTTCCTCGGTTCTACTTCAATATTATCATCACATTCCAGATTTGCTTTTGGTGCTCTGTATAGTTTTCTTCTTTCTACTGTTAAATTTTGCTTATTTTACTGCTTTTTTGGCTCCAGTGCGTTTGTGTCTGCAAATTACTTTATCTGTTCTTTAGTTTGATTTTATTATTTACTTTCACGTCCCACCATTTTGTTTTCTTGTATAGCTCACTACAGTTGATTACTTTTTTCTCGCATCTCTCTACTGCAGTTAAAATTGTGGTTTCTTAATATAGTCCATCTTTAATTTACGCTTCTGCAGGTTTCTAATTGTTCCTCGATTTCTCTTGTGCTCAGTACAGATATTATTGTTCGTATCCTTTTCGTACCTCTGGATCCTCTAACGTTTCAATTTTAATACTTGTAGACTTCTTTCCTCCTAGTAAACTTTGTGTCTGCAATCAGTAGTACTTATATAGGGTCCAGCAACTGGTATGACCTATCTTTAGTAGGCTGTTACGAAAACATTATTTTGTTATTGGCATTTCTATTGTCAGATTTGTGTGCGTTAATTTATGCAGTTTAATAGATCGTGGATAATTTTTTTAATTAACCAATGCGTATACGTGGTTAAAAGCTTTATACGAAGTCAATCAGTTGTGAACACAGTGGATTTTGAGGTTTGGTAACATAACATGGGCGGTCCAATTTCCCCGATTTGACGGTTCCTGATTTCTTTTTGTGAGAATATCTAAAGCAAAAGGTGTACGAGAAGTGTCCTCAAACAATACAAGGCCTTAAAATGAGTATTTCAGAAGAAATAGAGAGTATTGGACCAGAATTGTTGAGAAGAGTGGTGCAAAACGTTAGAGTGTTAGCCAAAGATTGCATTACTGCATCGAGGCTCAGGGAGGTCATTTAAGTGAAGTAATTCTTAGGAACTAAAATTGCACATAATAAAGTTGATATTCATCTCAAATTTGTTTCAATCCCTTACTTTTTACTTCCTTTTACAATAAAGGAAGTATTGGATTCACCCCAAAAATTCGAAATTGAGTTTTCAACAGATCTTTACGTTTTAGACTCACCTGAATCCAAAAAACATATTTTTTTTCATTGGTCTGTCTGTCTGTGTGTCTGTGAACAGCTTTTGAAGAAAATCGCATAACCGGAAGTAGGTGTTTACTCTTGTGATTTTTCAGTTTTTTCGATTTTTTCAAAAACGGCTCTAACGATTTTTTTCAACCTTCACATTTTTATTAAATTTTGAATGTGTATTGGTGTGACATAGGTGATTTTCCAGTTGAACACTTCTAAAATGGGTTTCCTTTGTTTTTTTTCTATTTTTTTTATTAACTCCTATTGTAAATAGAACACCCGGTATATTATTAAATTTTTGAATTCAGCTTAAAATTCTAGAGAAAATTTGTCTCTTCAACTAACGCTCTATTTTGTACCGTTTTTGCAGAATTTGTAATTTTCGAAAATTTTTGACAAATGCTTAAAAATGAAAAATCAAAATTTTGGTTAATTATAAGATCACTGTAAAAGGAAGTTGTGTGCGTGTATCACACCAGATATTTATCCTTAAGACAGGTCTTGGAAAATAGGTCATACCAGTTGCTGGACCCTATATATATAATGCTTCTGGTAATTGTTACATAATCTGTCATGTTCTTGGGGTTTTCAAGGCTTCGGTCTCATAAGTTATCTTATGTATGCTCTTATGTTTACACATCATGTTTTATTACTCATCTCTTCGTCTAGTTCATATTCTCATATTGTTCTCCTTGTTGTTACATATATGCGCGATTCAGTCCCCCCTGATTACGATGTGGCGATTGTTACGTTCCATTTCATCTCAAGTTCGCTGTAAATTTTCTTGAAATTGTTTTTTGTGTCTTGACATGAACTTCTCTGTTGGGGCGTATATTTTTATTACCCCTACTTTTGCGCGCCTTATCTCCTCATTCCAAGATCTACGTGGTCTACCTCGCTTATTCCTTATTGGCGGTCTCCACTGAAAAACGCTTTTAGGCCACCTATCGTGTGGCATTCTCATTAAATGGCCGAACCATTTTAGTCCTCTTCTTTCGATTCTGCCTGTTACCGTTTCATTTGCTTTCATAAGACGTCTAATGGTCTCGTTTGGAACATGTTCGCGTCTCGATGTTCTGGTACTTCTTCTTAAATAATCCATTTCGACTGCGTGGATCTTTTTTTTTAGTTTGTGCATTTATAGTCCATACCTCGCAGCCATAGCATAAAATCGACTCGACCATTACTTGTCCTACTCTTTTTTTGTTTTTTAGGGATACGTTGTTGTTCCACCACAAAGAGTTTAAACAACCCACTACCCTCCTGCTCTGCTGTATTCTGTGCTTTATTTCCTCCCTGACTAGACCATTTATGTCAATTATGGCACCTAGATATTTAAAACTTTCCACTTGTGTAACAGTGACGTCATTACTAATAGTGATATCAACCGTTATATCAGAATTTACAACCAGATATTCGGTTTTTTGAATACTTACTTGGAGGCCACATTTTTTATATTCGGTGTATAATTTTCTGATCATAAACTCTAAGTCATAAACGTCTTGAGCTAAGACTACCTGGTCATCTGCGAAATTGAGGCTAAAGAAATGTTTGTCGTTTATAGGAATGCCCATTCCTTCGCAGTGTCTTTTCCAATTTCGCAATGACGCTTCCACGTATAAATTAAATAGTAGTGGGGAAATACTACATCCTTGCCTAAGGCAATTTGTTGTTTTTATGGGATTTGAGAGCTGATTTTCTATTTTAATATACGAGAAATTATCTTCATACAGTTGTTTTATAATCAACAGTAGGTGGTTATTAATGCCTAAACTACGTAATGTTTCCCATAGTTTCCATTTTGGGATCGAATCATAAACTTTTTCTAAATCAATAAAGGCCAAATGCACCTCGAATCCTTTCCCAATTTTATTTTCTAAAATTTGCTGAAGAGTGAATAAATTATCGACACAAGACCTTCCTGGCATAAAGCCACTCTGGTCTTCTCCAATTTTGAGATCCGATATAGTTTCTTAATTTGCCTTGTATTATCTTCCCAAAAAGTCTGCTTAATGTGCTAGTGACACTTCAGCCTCGATAACATTTAGGATCTCTACTGTTTGAGGCTTTCGCGTTTACTCGAATTATTCTTCTTAACATGGAATTTCGGCTTAGACCGCGTAGTATTTGTATATGAACACCCAGAATTTTCTGGTTTAATGTGCCTTGTACCTTGTGAAGTCGAGCAAAAACCTGCCCGATGGTCATGCTCTTTGGTGGCTCGTGTTGTTTGAGTATCTTGAGAACGAGGATACTTAGGCAGATTTGGCCGTTTTGCCGTTTGTGCATCCATATTCACTAACGTTTCGCAAGACTTTGCAGCTTGCATCATCAGAGTGAAAGTCGCACTAAGAGCCGAAGGTCGGTGTGGAGCTATAATATATATATATAGGGCGACGCACTCCGCTGCCCCATTGTAACCCGTGATTCAATATATGACTTATTAATTAAGGGAACTATTGTTTTGTTTCGACTTGTGCATGTTCTGTTTCAGATAAGCGCCCCTTCAGTGTAATTATTATTGTGCGACGGACGAGGGAGCCTTGAGCGTACAGGTGGGTGAGACAGCTGCGTAGTCGCGGCCGGATTGGCACCTAATTACAATCTTTGCATAAGGCAATCTCGAAATTGTTATTTGAACTTGCAACTCTTGAGTAATCCTATCGACGGAGTATCTTGAATGCTTCGCCCCGTCTAACCGCCAAGGCCCGGTTAGTCGGGTTAAGACAGGCTTGGTGGCGCCCTCATTATTTTACCGTTAGTTACCGACCTTCTGGCCGTTACCCTCAGATAATCTCGTTAAAGGACCCGCCCATCTCCACTGAAAGTCTAGCTCGGCCTAACTTGTTGCGGCGTGGGTGGCGGCCTAGGAGATATTTCGTCCCGATTTCGTCAGTTACGGCCCGCGCCGGCCGTTTCGTTATTGTATGAGCCGGTGCGGTGTCGTAAAGTCAGTTTAAGACCGTAACACATTTTCTGGCTTAATGTGCATTGCACCTTGTGAAGTCGAGCAAAAGCCCAAGCGATAGTCATGCTCTTTGGTGGCTCGTGTTGTTTTAGTATCTTGAGAATGAGGATACTTAGGTATATTTGGCCGTTTTGCCGTTTGTGCATCCATATCCACTAACGTT
Source organism: Agriotes lineatus (assembly GCA_940337035.1). NCBI lineage: Eukaryota > Metazoa > Arthropoda > Insecta > Coleoptera > Elateridae > Agriotes > Agriotes lineatus. The sequence continues at coordinate 261,722,514 of OW679194.1, read as the reverse complement.
TCGCAAAACTTTGCAGCTTGCATCATCAGAGTGGAAGTCGCACTAAGAGCCGAAGGTCGGTGTGGAGCTATTTATACTCCTCCGTGCCAGGCGCGCGGAATGGCGTAACGCTGGTTGGTCGTCCGAGTGCAACGTAATCCGTGGGAAGTAATCGTATAACGCACAGTGGTTGTAATGCTTTAGATCTTGTATCACAGGGGTCCACGTTTTACTAAGCTTAAAGCCATCTTTCCTGATGATATTATTTGGTTGTTTTTTTATGTCTATGGCTCCACGTATCACTCGCGGGAGGTAGTTGGGTATTCTGGCAATTACACTGGCGTGCTCAAATTCTAAAGTGTGCCCATTTGTAAACGCATGCTCAGCTACGGCTGAATTTGTGATGCGTTTGTGTTTGCAATCGCCTTTATGTTCTTGAAGTCTTAGATCAACTGAACGAACAGTCTGTCCAATGTAAGTTGAGCCGCAAGAACAAAGAATGCGATATACAACAGCGGTTTTTAAACTTGGAATCTTGTCTTTTACCGATCTGCAGCCGTTACCCAAAGTTTTCCTGCTCGTGAACACAGTTTTGATGTTGCATCGTTGCGAAACACGTCCTATATTATCAGTCGAGCCTTTAACGTAAGGTAGAAATGCTAACCCTTCCAGAGGTGGGGATTCTTCTTTAACCTTTTGTGTCATAGTCTTGTCTAGTGCTTTTAGTATGGCGGTAGTTCTGTATCCCTTCTTTTGAAAAGAATCAAACAGATGTAGCTTTTCTCTCTCTAGATTTTCTTCATCTGAGATACCAACGGCTCTTGTCGCCATCATCCAATGCAAAAAGCAACAGTTCTCCAGACTTTGGCGACAAGAGCCGTTCGTATCTCAGATGAGGAAAATCTAGAGAAAGAAAGGCTACATCTGTTTGACTCTTTACAAAAGAACGGATACACAACTACCGCCATACGAAAAGCACTAGACAAAACTATGACACAAAAGGCTAAAGAAGTATCCCCACCTCTGGAAGGCTTAGCATTTCTACCTTACGTTAAAGGCTTGACTGATAAGATAGGATGTGTCCTGCAACGATGCAACATCAAAACTGTGTTCACGAGCAAGAAAACTTTGGGTACCGGGTTCAGATCGGCAAAAGACAAGATTCCAAGTTTAAAAACCGCTGGCGTATATCGCATTCCTTGTTCTTGCGGTTTTAGTTACATTGGACAGACTGGTCGTTCCGTTGATCTAAGGCTTCAAGAACATAAAGGCAATTGCAAACACAAACGTATCACAAAATCAGCCGTAGCTAAGCATACTTTTACAAATGGGCACACTATAGAATTTGAGCACGCCAGAGTAATTGCCAAAATACCTCACTACCTCCCGCGAGTGATACGTGAAGCCATAGAAATAGAAAAACATCCAAATAATATCAACATGGAAGATGGCTTTAAGCTTAGTAAAACGTGGACCCCTGTGATACATGTGTAAAGCATTACAACCACTCTGCGTCATACGGCCACGCCCCACGGATTATGATGCACTCGGACGACCAACCAGCATTACGCGACTCCGCGCGCCTGGCACGGAGGACTATAAATAGCTCCACACCGACTTTCGGCTCTCCCCAGTCACCGTCTAAGGCACTTGAGTGTGTTGCATGCTGCAGTGCTAATTCTGTGATCGTTTTCGCTAATTTTGGCCTTTAGTGCGCGCAATAGTGAGGGACGCCTTACTTGCCGCTGCTATTGGCCTTTGTGCCGTGTTCTAACGAATATTCAGTGTTATTAATTTTAATTTGTATTTTTCAGCTTTCCCTGTCACCACTGGGTTTCAAACACTGGATTGTTCGTGGATAAAATCCGTGACGCACTGTACACTAAGGCGCAGAGTCCAAAATATAGTCTTAGAGTTTACACAAAAGAAGATGTTTATTATAACGGAAACGACATAAACAGAAGCAAACACATACATGCAAGTCAGATCAAGTCTGTGTATGGCACAGGTTAGACGCTGAGCAGCGGGACTAGCGGCTATGCCATACACGAGACGAAATAACAACAAAATATATACACAACTACACTTGGAGTATGAAGTAAAAACAATATTTCTCGGAGAGAAATCACAGCGGGCGTTAAGTGAAAGTGAAATTGTATTACGTCACGCTGACGTAATACGCAACAAACACTTAACGCTCGTCACAAAGGTCGGTACAAAGTACAGTTATGGGAAAAAGAAAATAGGTGTGACGTCAGTAAACGTACACCGTACACAGAAAGTGAAAGCGATAATTTCTCTCTGGGAGAAATCACAGCGGGCGCTTAAGTGCAAGTGAAATTGTATTACGTCACGCTGACGTAATACGCAACAAACACTTAGCGCTCGTCACAGACAAATATATACAAGAATACACGAATAGGCAAAGAAACACACAAATATAGACATCAATATATACACACTATACTAAGAAACTTACGCTAACTTACAACTAGAAATTGTCCGGGCACGAAAGAAAGTCTAAAGAACTTGGCACTGGCAAAACGGGAGCTTGCAGCTCGGCAATCCAGTAAGGACGGCAGCGGAAGCTTCCTCGAAGATCGTTAACACTCAGGCCTCTATCTGCCTACTCCTGAATGTTAAATGTTTCTACTTGGGAATCAATCCTTCTAATCCCAAATAGAAACTGACTTCTACGTCTGAGCGACCGCCAAGAAGTGATTTTGCTGTCGGAGTGCCGTATATTTATACTATCTCGTCCAGGCGGCCGAGGCTCCTATTGGTGGACGGGGTAACTCTTAATGAGCCATCATTCCTGGAGGCTCCACCCCAAAGTTGGAAGCTGAGCGAGTTCACCCGGTAACATTCCCCCCCCATCAAGACGGTCGCCTGGGACGGTAGACGTTGGTTGGCAGCTCGGGCCTGGGACGGGAGAGTCTGGTCGACAGCTTGGACCTGGGACGGGAGAGTCTCGTCGACGGCTCGGTCCTGGATCCGGCGTAGGTTCCCTAGACCGCTGGTCCGGACGTGGAGGTGGATTGTCATCCACCGGAAGGGGTTCCGCGGCTTCTGGTTGGGCGGGAGCTCGGCGGAGATCGTTTAGATGGATCTTCGTGGGCTCGCCGTTTCTCATCCGCACGAAGTAGGTGTTTGGGCCCATCTCCTCAATAATTTGGTGGGGCCCTGTCCACTTCGGGTCAAAGTGTGATCGGGTGAGTGGTCGGGCTCGGGCCATCACTTGGTCCCCTGGGAGGTAGCGGTCCGGTTCGGGGTCGTTGAAGGCGTACCGCGAACGGTACCGGTGCTGGTTCCGGTGTATTTGCTGTATACGCTGTTCGCGGGCCTCACTGTTGTTGTTGGTGGCTGGTTGGTTGGCTGGGGTTCCTTGCCATTCGGCTGGGCGTGGCAACTCGTAGCCTAGCAGCGCCTTGGATGGAGTGGTCCCCGTGGCCGCATTGCTCCGCGTCCGCAGGTTGTACAGCACCGTGGATAGGAGGGTATCCCATAGTGCTGGGTCCTTCCCATGGGTATGGACCCGTAGCCCTTTCTTGATTTCCTGGTTGCGCCTCTCGACCGGGTTAGCCTGGGGATGGTAGATCGGTGTGGTCCAGTGGAGGCACCCCCATCTGCGTAGCGCGGCGTCCCAGGTAATCGACACGAACTGGGCTCCGTTGTCGGAAAGGATTGCCCTGGGGTATCCGTACCGGTGAAAGACCTCCTTCTCTAGCAGCTGAACCACGACCGATGCAGGAGCGCTAGGCAGGGGGAACGCCTCGGTCCACCGGCTAAACATGTCGGTGACCACAAGGATCTGACGGTTCCCGGTCCGGCTGGTGACGTATGGGCCCATCAAGTCCACGGAGATGGTATCCCATGGTCGGCTGGGCTGGTAAGGCCGCAAGGGTGCCCTAGCTTGAAGAGGTCCCCTCTTGGTGGCGGCGCACGTCCAACAAGCGCGCACGTGGCCTCGGACGTTGTCTTCCAAGCGCGGCCAGAAATAACGTTGGGCGATCGCTCTTGTGGTCTCCTCGGCTCCTGGGTGTCCGGCGGTAGGCGCGTCGTGATACGCATGCATGATGCGCTCCTGGAGATCAGTGGGTGCCACCAACCTGTCCCCATCAGGGTGACGTCGCCAGAGGCATCCGCCCTCCACGAGGTAGTCCCGGAGGATATGGGCCTCGCCGGCGTTTTGTGGCCCTTGCCTGTCTATTTCGAGCCATGTTCGTAGTAGGTTCGCAGCGTGTTGATTGGTCTGCTGGGCGTCCTTGACCTCGTCGACCAGGTTGATCAACTGAACGTGTGCTACTACTGGTTGGGGAGATGGTGAAGCTGCGGCGGTACCGTCGGGTGGCAACAGGCGGTTGTGGTCGGTCGCCTCGTCCGGCACGTTCCCTTCGGCGGGGTTCCGCGACAAGTGGTCGGGGAGCTCGTTTGACCTTCCTGGGCAGTGGGCAATGTCAAACTGGAACTCTTGCAGCAGAAGGGACCAGCGGGTGAGCTTGGACTTGTGGTCCTTCATTGAGTCCAGCCACAAGAGCGCACGGTTGTCTGTCCTTAATGTGAACCGGCGGTCCTCCAGGTAGGGGCGGTAGCGCTTCACGGCCCAGATGACGGCGAGGCACTCTTGCTCGTTGACATGGTACCGCTGCTCAGCGTGGTTCAGCTTCGCGCTCGCGTAGCTTACAATGTGCTTGTTCCCGTCCACTTCCTGGAACAGCACCGCTGCGATACCCACGCCGCTGGCGTCCGTTTGCAACACGAACGGTTGGGCGAAGTCCGGTCGGTGCAGGGTAAGGGGTTGAGTAATGGCGTGTTTGATAGCCTCGTACGCGTGCGCTGCTTCGAGTGTCCAGCGAAAGCGTTGCGTGGTTTTCAGCAGGTCCGTCAAGGGTGCCGTGACTTCGGCGCAACGTGGGATGTAGTCACGCAGCCAGTTACAAAGGCCCAGAAAGCTGCGTAGCTGCTTCCGGGTTTGCGGCGTTTGAGCGGCCTGCAGGCTCTCCACGTGCTCGGGTCTGGGCTGGTTTCCATCGGCGGTGATCGTATGCCCTAGATAGGTCAGCGTCTGGACCCCAAACTGACACTTCTCCAGGGACAGCTTAAGGTTGTGGTGCTGGAGGCGCTCCAGGACGAGACGAAGGTGTCGGAGGTGCTCTTCCCAGTCCCTGGAGTAGATGACGATGTCATCGAGGTACACCAGTACAAAGTCACGTAAGTACCCGGGCAGCACTTCCTGGGTCATCATCTTCTGGAACGTGGCGGGCGCGTTCTTAAGGCCAAAGGGCATGACCTTAAATTGATAGGCTGCTCCGTCAGGGGTAGAGAACGCCGTGAGTGGCTTGGTGCGTTCTCCCAGTGGAATTTGCCAGTACCCAGCCTTCAGGTCCAGCGTTGTAAAGACGGACGCCGTGCCCAGGTCCCGCAGCGTCTCGTGGATGATTGGCAGACTGGAGCTTTCGTCCTTTGTGAGATTGTTCAGGCGGCGATAGTCCACGCAGAACCTCGGCTTGCCATCTTTCTTTGTCACGATGACGATGGGCGAACAATAGCTGGATGTGCTGGGTTCGATTACCCCGTCTGCGAGCATGGTCTCCACTTGCTCCGCGATGACTCGTTTCTTGTCAGGTGAGTACCGGTACGGTGGTTGCCGAAATGGCTTATCTTCGACCAGCCGGATGTGATGGCGGGTCGTAGTCGTCGTGGACGGGGGGCCGGAGTCCATAATGGTGGTTTGGAACTCTGTTAGGACGTCCTGGAGTTCGTCTTTCATTTCCGGCGGAAATCCGTGGGAGACGGTTTGTAGTTCTATAGCGGCGTCGTTCATGGGCCGGGGTTGCTGGCTCCAGTGGCTGGTTCGGCGAACATTTTTCCCAAAATGCACGGTTCGCCGGTGGAGGTCCAAAACGGCGTGTTGTTCCTCCAGCCAGGGATAACCCAGGATCATTGGGCTGATCAGGTCCGGCACCACCAGGAACTGAGAGCGGAATTGGTCTCGGCCGATGAGGTAGGAGACCGAGGTTTCCCCCAGGATGTCCATTGTTTTGGAAGCGCTTGCTAGGCTTGCCATGGCTCCGGGATGAAGAGGGTGGATCGCCTCTGCTAGGTCCTCGCGTATAAAATTGTGGGTGGCGGCTGAGTCCAGAAGGGCTTCGTGTGGAATCCCGGCGACAACGGCATTTAATTTGGGTAAGCCGTCTGTTCCGCCTCCCGTTCGCAGCAGGATTACTGAGGTCGGTTGCTGCTGCTGCTCCCGGCCTGATCCGCGTTTCCCGCCTGTGGTGCTGCGTTCAGGGTTGGGCAGTGGCGGTGATAATGTCTGCCTGGGCAGAATTGACACGGTGGTGGGGTCCTAGGTGTCGCCTCTGGTGCTGGTGTTTTGGCCTCTCTGTGTGGTGCGCTAGGAGCGGCACCCTTGAAATCTACTTCCGCCTGCATTGCGCGTTGTATTAATTCTGGCATATCCCGTGGCGGAGGATACCGAATTGCCGGTCGTAGGTGTGGCAGCAGCATGTTGGTGTAAAATGTGATGTTGTGCTGGATCTTTAGGCGGTTGGCCAGGTCTGTTTTCCGTCGCAGAAATTCCTTAACTAATTGGGAACTTCCTTGCTTGCGGCCGTAATATTCGGCGTTAAGCTGGGCTGTCGTCACCGGGTTATTAAAGTACTCCAACAGCAACTCTTGGAACCTGGCGAAGCTTATCTTATATTGTGCGTACGACTCCCACCAACTGGCGGCGTTGCCTCGCAGTTGTCGAACTGCTATGATGGTGCGCTCTGGTTCCGGGAGATTCTGGGTCATCCTCTCGATGGCGTCGAGGAAGGCCTGGGGATCCTCGATGGTTTCGCCGTGAAATAGCGGAAGCTCGGGTTGCTGTGGCGTCTGTGTTTTTGCATTTAGCAAGGCTACTGCTTGCAAGTAGGTTTGTAGTTGATCCGCAGTCCATTCGGACATGTTTTTGGATAGGGTTTGGGCGCCACTGGATTGTTGCGGTTCCAGAACCGGTTTGCTCGGCTCGCTTGTAACGGCGTTGCCGTCGTCCGTCGATCGAGACCTCTGTCTCGTGATGGGAGCCATGGATCTCAGGTTCTCAGGGGATGTCGGTTCGGCACAGAATCCTCTGTGCTAGAAAGGCCCCACGCCTTGGGCTCGCCAATTGTCACCACTGGGTTTCAAACACTGGATTGTTCGTGGATAAAATCCGTGACGCACTGTACACTAAGGCGCAGAGTCCAAAATATAGTCTTAGAGTTTACACAAAAGAAGATGTTTATTATAACGGAAACGACATAAACAGAAGCAAACACATACATGCAAGTCAGATCAAGTCTGTGTATGGCACAGGTTAGACGCTGAGCAGCGGGACTAGCGGCTATGCCATACACGAGACGAAATAACAACAAAATATATACACAACTACACTTGGAGTATGAAGTAAAAACAATATTTCTCGGAGAGAAATCACAGCGGGCGTTAAGTGAAAGTGAAATTGTATTACGTCACGCTGACGTAATACGCAACAAACACTTAACGCTCGTCACAAAGGTCGGTACAAAGTACAGTTATGGGAAAAAGAAAATAGGTGTGACGTCAGTAAACGTACACCGTACACAGAAAGTGAAAGCGATAATTTCTCTCTGGGAGAAATCACAGCGGGCGCTTAAGTGCAAGTGAAATTGTATTACGTCACGCTGACGTAATACGCAACAAACACTTAGCGCTCGTCACAGACAAATATATACAAGAATACACGAATAGGCAAAGAAACACACAAATATAGACATCAATATATACACACTATACTAAGAAACTTACGCTAACTTACAACTAGAAATTGTCCGGGCACGAAAGAAAGTCTAAAGAACTTGGCACTGGCGAAACGGGAGCTTGCAGCTCGGCAATCCAGTAAGGACGGCAGCGGAAGCTTCCTCGAAGATCGTTAACACTCAGGCCTCTATCTGCCTACTCCTGAATGTTAAATGTTTCTACTTGGGAATCAATCCTTCTAATCCCAAATAGAAACTGACTTCTACGTCTGAGCGACCGCCAAGAAGTGATTTTGCTGTCGGAGTGCCGTATATTTATACTATCTCGTCCAGGCGGCCGAGGCTCCTATTGGTGGACGGGGTAACTCTTAATGAGCCATCATTCCTGGAGGCTCCACCCCAAAGTTGGAAGCTGAGCGAGTTCACCCGGTAACATCCCATCCATTCTGTTGCCGGTGCGTGTGTGTTTGATATACCACCTTCTATCAAGAGTTCTGTGAGGCTCTCCATCTATTCTGCAGTCGGTACGTGTGGTGCATTACCTTTATCAAGTGTTTCTCAGAATTTCTTTCTCCCCCTCTCACGCTTGCACCGTGCAGCGTAGACAGGGGCCCGACTGCTAAGATGGCGTAGACACGTCCTGCCCAGCCGAAAACATCATCTTCGACATCCCAGCCGAAGCCTCCGACCACTGCTACCCTCCAGAAGGTCACACCGCCCGATAAAGCATCCAAGAAGATCGCTAAGGTTCCATCTGCCGCCTCACAGCGAGCCCCACCTACCTATGCCGACACCATTTCATTAAGACGCACCCGTTCCACTATTTCAATCATCAACGAGGATTCCAGGTCTCCGGTTTCCTCTCCTGTCGAAGAAACTATTGCATCTCCTTTTGCCCTGATCGAAGACGATTCCCAGCCTGACTCCAACCCCTGGACTGTCGCCTCCAGCAGGCGTCGCACCAGCTCCACTTCGTCAAATAACTCCATTGGCTCAACAACCATTAAAACCCGCCTTATCTCTGGTCTCCCGAAGGATGCCTCAACTCCTAAAGCCCTTGAATCCAACCTCAAAAAAATTCCTGGGCTTATCATCACCTCGATCTCCGTTTTCAATAACGGCACTGCACGTGTCAGCTCTCCTTGCCCCGACCTCGGCACAAAACTTCAGTGGCTTTTCCATCACGTTGGCCGTCCCTTAAAAATTTCGTCACACTCCGGCACAGATCGCCGCAACATCGCCCCCCGTCTTCCTACTTTCTCTTGCGTCCTGCGAGGAGTAGAGTTTGACGTCTCCGCCGAAGACGTAAAGGACGCCCTCCGCCATGCTGGCCTTGAGTTCAACAACACCTGGCGCATCCGTTCCAAGGCCACTGACCAAGAAACCAAGTTGTTTAGAATCGTCACCAGCTCGCAATCCACCTTGGACACTCTTCTCTCCAGCGGGTTACGAATGTTTCACCATTCTTACTCCGCAGAACCCTCCAACCCTCCCAAACCCCAACCAGTCCAATGTGGCCGATGCCTCAAATTCGACCACGTAACCTCCAGCTGCCAAAAGAGGAAGTCTGTTTGTGGAGTCTGTGGTGGGGACCACAACACTTCCTCCTGCAAACCTCATGCCACGCCCAAGTGCGGAAACTGCAACGGCGACCACATTGCCTTTTCCGCGAAATGTCCCAATCGCCCTACTGAGGCCGCAACGGTCGACTCCGCCGCTCCCCTGAAGACGGCTGATGCCCCCCTCCCTGAGGATTTCTCCAAGGCTGATGATCCCACTGTTCACAGAATCATCCGCTTCCGCATGAACACTCTCGCCAACCTATTCCCAGACTTGCGCGGCAGAATTCAGCAGGTCTTAAAGCCTCTCATTTCCAATTCTTTGGCCTGCAGTTTGCGGCTTCTTATGCGGGCAACTGGCTGCACGTATCCTTGGTGTAAACTGCTTCTTCTCCTTGTCCACCTCTCACGTCGATTTCACTTATGGATCTACAAGTCGCTACGATTAACACCAACGGCTGGACCAGGAAACGTCCTCTTATCGAGAACCTGGTTCAAGCCGAGAACATTCACTTCCTCTCCGTCACAGAGACCCATTTGAAGCCCAAACAATCCCTAACTCTTCCCAGATTTCAAATCTTTCGCAAAGATGGCCCAGAGGAAAAGCAGGCGTCGCTCTTGCCATCGATGATCGTCTTCCATCTTCTTCTCTAGATCTTCCAGAGGAATTTTCAGATCTTCATTGTTGCGCGGCGATTCTTCACACGCCGTTAGGCTCTATCCACGTCTTCAGTTTGTACGTCCCCCCTGATGATCCCCTTCCAGAAAACCTTCTGAAATTCGTAGCCGCCCACCGTAGATCCATTAACATGGGAGATTTCAACGCCAGAAACACTGCTTTCGGCGACATCGCCACGAATATCAAAGGGGCCGAACTTGCCAATTGTCTTCTTCTTCTAGACCTCTTCAGAATTCCCAACCAAGCTCCGACATTTATTTCCCATCTCGGATGCTCCATAATCGATCATATCATCGTCACTGATCGACTGGCCCCACACTTCACTGCTGACGCCTTTATTGGCACTCCTGTCATCAGCGACCACCTCCCTCTCGTAGCATCCACAGACATCATGGCTTCTCCGCCACCTCGCCAGGGTTTCAGAACTATTCGTGACTGGAACAACGCTCGCTGGGATGACCTTCGGGAGTTTCTAGAAGATCGCCTCCAAAACATCCCCTCTCCCACCAACACCCAAGAAGTTGACGCCACCGTCGACCTTCTCTCCACTACTATCCAAGAGGCTGTTTATCAATCGGTCCCTATCAAGGCTATCAACATCAGCCGTCCACCTCTTCCACCTCAAGTCATCGCCCTCATCAGCGAAAAGCGGCGCCTTTATCGGCTTTTCACTCGTACCAGAGATCCCCAAATCAAGACCCAATGGAATCGCCTCAACGCCATCATTCGTCTCCAAACCACCAGATTTCGGAAACAGCGTTGGAGGACAATCTGTTCTGGCCTCGACTATCGTGATGGGGCGAGATTCTGGAGGAAGCTAAAAGGCCTCACGGGGCAGCAACGCTCTTCTGGGGTTCCGCTTCACCATGGTGGCGAGGTTGTGGTAGACCCTCAAGGACAGTCCGAAATCTTTGCCGACACCTTGGAACAGGTTCATCAAGTTCCGAACGACCCCAACTTCTCTCAGGCTAGCTATGCCCAAGTTCATCAAACCCTTGCTGGCAATCCCAGTATTCGCTCGCTTCGTATCATTCCTCCAGCCCAGGCCATTCCTGACATCAACCTTCTTCTTCCCATTGAAGAGCAGGGAGTCCTCGACGCCCTGGCCTCTGGAAAGGACACCGCCCCCGGGAACGACGGGCTCACCCGTCGAACTCTTCGCCAACTTCTCGCCGTAGCTATCACCCTCCTCACTTTGCTTTTCAACTGCTGCCTCCGTTCCGGCCACTTTCCTTTGGCTTGGAAAACAGCCAATGTGGTGATGCTACCGAAGCCCCACAAGGATCCTAACCTACCCTCATCTTATCGCCCAATCGCCCTTCTCAATGTTCTGGGCAAAACTTTCAAAAAGATCCTTGCTTCCAGGCTTCGACAATTGCTAGAGGCTCACAACGTCATTCCCGACTTCCAATATGGTTTTCGCCCTCAACGAAGCACCACCAAGCTTCTGCTTCAGCTCCAAACCGACGCCACTCTCGCCATTAACTCCGGTCAATGCCTCCTCGCCGTCATGCTGGACATTGAGAGAGCTTTTGACTCAGTCTGGCATGCCGGTCTGCTGAAAAAGCTTTTGGACTTTCACGTCCATCCTTTCTTTGTCCGCATCATTAACAGTTACCTATCCTTCCGCCAACACCAGGTTACAGTCCGCGGAAAAACCTCAAGATCGTTCTCCCCAAGAGCCGGTGTTCCCCAAGGCTCGATTCTCGCCCCTCTGCTCTTCATCACTTTCTGCGCCGACATTCCACTTCCGCCCAACCCAAGAGTCCAACTTTTTCAGTACCCAGATGAAACCTCCATCTGGGTCAAAGCCATCAGCAGCGCCCGCGCCTCCAACTTTCTGTCCCCGTCACTTCTGATCCTCGAACGCTGGTTTCAGCGCTGGAGAATCAAACCCAATCCAAACAAAACCCAGGCCATCTTGTTTAAAAACCCACGTCACCACAACAGACCTTCACTGAACCCCAACAACGTCGTCTTGACACTATGAAACTCTAGACTAGAGCTCTCCACTTCAGTCATCTATCTGGGGGTTCATTTTACTTCCACCCTAAACTGGCTCCCCGAGCTTCAAAGATGCCTCGACTCTATTCAGAGAAGGAGTGCCATTCTCTCCTTACTCCGAGGCAGCTTTGGAGGCTGCCACCCTCGCACCCTCATCCCCACCTACAAGACATTTATTCGACCTATTATTGATTATCGTTTTATCTGTTTTAGCGCTCTACCTCGCCCCAGCATGAAGAGGCTAAAGGCAAAGGAGGGGGCCGTCGCCAGGAAGATGCTGCACCTGAACTGGTTTCATCCCCCTCAGGAGGTTTGCGACCTTGCTGGCATCCCCCCTATAGACGGCAAACTCTCCGAACTCCGAGGCCGATTCGTGCAACGAGCGATAGAGCAGGACCACCAGCACACCGTCACCATCCTCAGGACCCCAGCATTCCAAACCAGGAGACTCAGGACGAAGAAGAGGTTTCCCCCCGCCATCCTTCTCGGCGACGCTGAAGATCTTCCCGAGGACTTCCAGGACCTCTTAGAAAACGTTCCTCTCAACCTCCGATGATTCAGATGTCTCTGTAAATGTCTTGTATAGTTGTTCTTGTATATATGTCAAATCCAATATCTTAAGACCAAATCCTGTTAAATGAAATATCTTAAGTTTAAATTTAATTTTGTAAGCATGCAATACTATATCTTAAGTCAAAACCAAAATAATGTAAACATGAAATATCTTAAGCTAAAAACTAAAATGAAATGTTTTTTTTAAGCCCAAACAATTTTGTACAAAGCCGAAGAGGGTTAGTCCCCTAAACGGTAGTAGGTTAGGTTTAGTATAATTTTTTGTATAGACCTAGCTGAATAAACTTTGAAAATTGATTTAAAAAAAAATTCCTTCGGCTCTTAGTGTGACTTTCACTCTGATGATGCAAGCTGCAAAGTCTTGCGAAACGTTAGTGAATATGGATGCACAAACGGCAAAACGGCCAAATCTGCCTAAGTACTCAAACAACACGAGGCGCCAAAGAGCATGACCATCGCGCGGGTTTTTGCTCGACTTCACAAGGTGCAAGGCACATTAAGCCAGAAAATGCTGGGTGTTGATATACAAATACTACGCGGTCTAAGCCGAAATTCCACGTTAAGAAGAATAATTTAGGACCTATTCTACTGCCTTTTTTAAATATAGAGACTATATAAGAGATTTTCCATTCTTTTGGGATATTAACTAATTGACATCATTTATTCATCAGCTCTGCAATTCTTGTAATTAATTCAGGTCCTCCTCATTTAATTAATTCTACTGGGGTGTTTCCTGGGCTAGGTGATCTTCCATTTTTCGTTTGATATAGACTGCGTCATACATGCTCTTCATTAATAATTATCTGTTCTTCATGTTCCTCATTCCTGTATAAATCATTTATAGACTGGTCATATTCGAGGAACTGTGGTCTTTTTTCTGTAAATAAATTTTCATGGTAGCTCTTTCACTTATTGATTCCAATTAGATGGTCGTATTTATTGGTGTTGTTTGATTTTATTTGTCTAATAGTACGCCATACTTCCGTTGACTGTGCGCCTTCAATCAGTCCTTCAATTTGTAAGCATTTTTGTTCCCAGCAATCATTCTTTTGTTTATTTATGATTCTACGTAGTTTCCTATTTTTGTTTTTATATTTCTCTCTTTTGGCTGTAGTTCTGTTTGTTAGCCAATCATGATACATTTAATTTTTTTCTGTTATTAATTCTTGTATTTTTTCAGTTAAGCAGGCAGGCTGTTGATTTCTATTTTTTGTTTTGTAGGTACCTAATGCTTCCCATGCAGCTTTATGTATTGCTGTGGTGATTATCTCTTGTTCCGTTTCGATATCGTCTACTGTTGCTGTTTTTGTTAGTGGTCCTCCGAGTCGTTTTTCGTAAAGGTGTTTGATACTTGGTTGCTGTAGTAAGAATAATTTATATCTACAGTTTTTATTGTCTGCTGTTGTACTTTGATTTTCGCATGGTACATTAATTTGGCTGGTTTTAATTTTATAGGGAAAAACGACTTTTGCAACTACCAAATAGTGGTCCGATTTACAATTAGCGCCTCGTTTAACTCTACAGTCATGAGTTCTAATCTTTGACAATTGTCTAAAACTGATTTTTTTTGTAACGAAGGTCACTCCCAAGTATATAGATGATCACTCTTGTGCGCAAAGTAAGTATTCGCAATTTTCAAATGATAATGTTCGCATACGTCTATTAGTCTTTCTCCCGAGTCGTTGACCACTGTTTCACCATATTGCCCTACGACTTTATTATTTGTTTTGGAACCTACTCTACCATTAAAGTCCTCTGCTAGAATAATTTCTTGACGTGGTTTTATTTTCTCTAGGAGTGTTGATAGATCATTGCAAAAGTTTTCTTTAGTCTTATGATCAGAATCGTCGGTTGGTCCGTATACTCGGATTAATACTGTCTCAATTCCATAGAGAGATATTGTCATTGTAATAAACCTTTCAGATATACATGTAAAATTTCTAATGTATTCTTTTAGTCGCTGTTTGATTAATAGTGAGACTTTTGCCGTAGTTCTCTGTGATTTCTCTACACCAGACCAAAAATGTATGTAGCCACCGATTTGTTCATTTCCTAGCCCTTTCTTTGCTGTTTCCGATAGAAGGGCAATGCCAATGCTGAGTTTATCTAATTCATCCATCACTTTTTTCTATTTATTTCCTATACTTTGAACACTCGACGTACCAATTCTTATTGTCCTTTTCATTGCTAATCGTTATTGAGTAAAGTAATGTTCCACGTCCATGTCCCAAATTCTATTCTTTTTCTCGCTTATCATCGTTGTTCAGTCCGTCCGTTCTATTATAGATTGCATCATGTTTGTGGAGGTTGAAAGAAAGTTGATACGAAAACACTACATCGGGGATGTTAAGTGAATTTGTCGTGCTACAGCAACCAGGTACAAAAAATTCGAATACATCAAGGTGTAAACGCAGTAGCGAATATGGCTTTTTCCGTGCGGAATCAGGTCGTCAGGTAGTTTAGGAAGCAATAGATCTAAATTATGAACCATAAACACACACGTGCAAAACGGCGGCGTCAGCATTTTTCCCATTGGCTTCGAAACTTCATCATGCGATTAAACACCTCATACGGATTTCACCAATCAAGTCTTGTCGATTAGATAGCGTGTTTTGTTTAACCAATCGACTGCAATCACCTGATCGCCCTTACCATTGCTTGCTTATTCGAATGGACCGGAACATCAGTCTTTTTTCTGGGAGTCATAAAAAAAGCCTTGAAGGAGTGTCGAGTGGTTTGCGGGAAGTTAATATGTTAAGGCTGCGACAGGTTTAATTATCGAAGGCTTAATCTTCATTTCGCTTTATACGGTATTAAGTAAGGAATCAGGTCAACAAAGGTCTATTAAGGAGTGTGGTTGCCGCAATTCTCGTCTCATTACGCTCGCACACCTATTCTTCTTACCAGCCTTCGTCCCGACATGCAAAGGCGCATCTAGTCCGGCATCTATCAATCCCCTTGGCAGCAATCAACAGATGCAGAGGTCCTGCGCGTTCCCGACGGACAGAAAATAATCCTCAGCCGCCAGGATGTTAAGGTATCGTGTAATTTATATTATAGTAAACGCCTGTTTCGTTTTCACTCAGTGAGAGGTGCCGCCAAAATAATGAAAGTAACGCGCACGTGAAAGGCATCGCATAGTGTCAATTGCAACACAAAAACATTCATTCTTGTCCCGCGAATCAATAATCCCGTTAGATACCTAAGTAGAATTAACAACAATAATCTTTAACAGCTTGTGAAACACCATATGACGTCATATAGAAAAAGAGTTTAATTAATTAAGTCCGTTGTGTTCATTGCGAATGCTTAATTTTGGTGTTTTTAACTTCAATACAGTAAGATTAAATTAACCCTTGTTTTTTTTCTATCGATGGTATTTGCATGCAACCCTTCGTATTTTGTGTAAAAAATTCCAGCGGTTCTAGTCCAGTATAACGAATATCGAAGTAAAACTACCCTTCCCGACAAGTTAGCTAGCAAAATATTATTACACCAATCCCGTTACACATCGGACGAGCGGCACTTGTATTTACCAAATTATTGTCGATCCCAAGCCCAGGCCTGTTCCCTATTATTTATCGTAAAACGAGTTTCGGGTGTAACAGGGATTCTTTCAAGGATAATCGGCGACCTCAAAACATAAATCGAAATGGAACAGGAGATCTGGCAAGTTAAACGCGAGAAACAGCCAGGAAACTACGAATTTTCAAGAGTAGGTAATGTCAACGGTTATCAGGCTATCCAAGAAGCATACAGCCCATTGCCTTAGATAAGTGTGCACATAGCAGTATGGCCACTTTTCTGAGATACTGCCAAACAATTGAGAAGAATAGTGACATTATCACTAACCCATGTTGGAATCAGAGAGAATGACAATCAGGAAAAATGTAAGGCAAAACTGCGCACTGACCTTGACACGCACAACTCGAGATCAATCACTTTGGGATCAGAGAACGACGAATTGTTTGACAACATCTAGTATTTCGGCAACACCGTGCTGCTGGCGGGTGATCTAGAGAAAATCCTGAGACTTTTCAATAGTGTATGTACTGCACCATGCATGATACTTAGGACTACGGCCTGAAACTAAAATGTCGTCTAGAAGCAACTCGAGCTATATTCACTAAAATGAGAGACCTAATGTGCAACCGAGATCTCAGCGTAGTATCTACTAAATAGAGAATCATTAAGTGTTAATGTCTACTCTAACCATGTACGCCCTTCGAAATATAAACTTATCAGAAGTTTTTCAGGATTTTCTGGGTCGACCAATTCACTAATTTAAAAGTCATCCACAGGATTGACAACTACTTTGAACTAATGGCGATTATCAAGGTGAGAAAGATCTAATGTCAGGTTTACGTCATTATGAACGCGAACAAATACCATTTGCTACAAGTCATCGTCCAAGGAAAGATTAAGATCAGTTGTTCGTCAGAATTTTTCTAACGGTAGGCAAAATTCGGATACGATAAGAGAAGAGAGACAAGAAAGATCATGATTTTCCAGATTGCTATTTCAGTAGAATAATAATCTCGTGTGGATATTAAAAATATGTCTAAATTACTACATCTACTGCTACAAAGCATTACATATACTCTACATATTCTTTGACTTATTTTAGTTTACTTAGCACAAACGTCCTTACATCACTCTAATAGACATACACGCTCCAAGTGAGGAAAAATAAAAAGGCATTAGACTTTTTTTACGAAACTAGAAACTAGAAGAAAAGTACGACAAGTCTCTGAAGTATGACATCAAAATAATCCTAGAGGATTTTAATACTAAGACCTGGAAAGTAGACATATAGAAACCCACCATGGAAACTCACAGCAAATATACAATAAGTGACGAAAACGGAACAAGGTAGATTTGCAAAAAAATCATCATTAGCAGCAAACATTTTCCACACAATGAAACCCATAGAGAAACATGTGTAACAGGAAATTTATTAGGTGCAAAACATAATTAAAATATTTAAAATATAAAGAGTCGCAGAGCAGCCGATTGAGACTCCGACCACTTCCTGGTGAAGGGACGGCCAAGAGCTAGAATAAGTAACACAAAAAAAAGAAACAGAAAAAGTATAACACCAAAGCCTTACAAGATGAAAACGGAAAGCCCAATTTAAGATGAAGTTACCTACAGAACTCAATACAAAAAGAGAGGAAATAGAAAACGAATATAGCATAGAAGTAGACGAAAATAAAAAATGTCGCAGGTAATAGCCTTGGTACAGTATAATACAAGGAAAGAAATAAATGGCACCACGAAGAATGTAAAAAAACCCTGAAAGAAATAAATGAAAATCTGGTATATACACGCACACAACTTTCTTTTACAGTGATCTTATAATTAGCCAAAAATTTGATTTTAAATTTTTAAGCATTTGTCAAGAATTTTCAAAATTTACAAATTCTACAAAAACGGTGCAAAATAGAGCGTTAGTTGAAAAGACAAATTTTCTCTAGAGCTGAATTCAAAAATGTAATAATATACCGGGTATTCTATTTAAAATAGGTGTTAACAAAGAAAATTAAAAAAAAAACTAAAGAAACCCATTTTAGAAGTATTCAACTGAAAAATCACTTCTCTCACATCAATACACATTAAAAATGTAATAAAAATGTGGAGTTTGAAAAAAATCGTTAGAGCCGTTTTTGAAAAAAACGAAAAAAACTGAAAAATCACAAGAGTAGACACCTACTCTCGGTTATGTGATTTTCATCAAAAGCTTGCTGTCGCATCTACATAGTACACAAAAGTTATATATGAAGTTTGAACGTCATACCTCTTTTCGTGTTTGAGATATTCTGTTCACCGGCAGACAGGCACACAGACAGACCAATGAACAAAAACATGTTTTTTAGGTTTAGGGGACTCTAAAACGTGAAGATTTGTTGAAAACTCAATTTCGAATTTTTAAATGCTACAACGAAAAACTAGAGCAAACGTGGAAAAATTTAACAACAAATTGAGAATTGTAAGGAACGTGTGCAGGAGAAAGAAAAGAGAGCAGTAAATATAAACCTTAAGCCGAATAGAACGACATTACAACAGCCAAGAAGTTAGGAACTACTATAACGGAATAGGTGAACTAAAACCCTGCTATCAACCAAGAACAACCTACTGCAAAAATAAAACCAACTACTGGGAGATAAAAACAAGATTTTAGAAAGATGGACGGAATTCGATCGCGTATTAAAAATCCGAATAATATTGATTTACGACGTACATCTTCAACAACCATTACAATTAGAACCAACAACTAAAGAAGAAATATTAGATGCAATCATGAAACTAAAGAATAGCAATGCGCCTAGGAAAGACGATATTACCGCAGAGTTACTCAAAAACAGCAGTGAGAAACTAATATCAGTGTGAACCACGTCAGAGGTGAAACTCGACTAACTATGGGAAGGAGAAAGGCGAGAATTTATAGGTAAGCACCGTCGCGGTTCAGCAAATGCCGTCGGTTCAGTGGCGGTGGGTGGGGGCTTTATAGCCTCCTCGGCTCTATGGTCTTCCCAAAATCCATAAAAAAAACATTCCCCTTAGGTCCATCGTCAGTCCCCTACTTACTCATTAGCTAAATACCTAACCACTATCCTCAGAAAGTTCACTGGTAGGTGTCCCTCGTATGTTCGCAATTCAGCTTATTGCGTTGAACTTATATCCAATATAAGCGTTGAACCTGAGGATTTACTTGTGAGTTTCGATGTCACTTCCCTTTTTACCTTTCCTATTCCCGATTCTATAGTCATAATCCAACAGTTGTTATCAGAGCATGGGGAGACGTCTTCAAGTCTACCTGCCCTGATAGAAAAATGCCCCTCTTCCATTTATTTCTTATTTTAAGGCCAGTTCTTTAAACAAATCTCTGGTGCTGCCATGGGTTCTCCTCTTGCACCTGTCGTTGCCAATATCTTTATGGAAGCTTTCGAAACCGTAACTGTGGAATCTTCAGAATTGAAACCTAAGATTTGGTTCCGATACGTTGACGCTACCTTTATTATTTGGCCACATTGTAAAGACACGTTACCTGTCTTCTTAAATCATCTGAACAGTCAACATCCAAACATTAATTTTACCATGGAGATAGAAAGTAACGGTTCTCTTCCTTTCTTAGATATACAGGTCTCTCGCCAACCCAGTGGCAAACTTGGTGATTCTGTATATTGCAAACCCACTCACACTGATCGCTATCTACATGCCGTTTCCCACCATCATCCTACACATAAACTTTCCGTTATCAATTCGCTTGTACACCGGGCTGTTTCCATATCCCAACCCGATAATATCCAGGCTGAATTAAACCACATTCGGAAAGCTCTTAGGAATAACGGTTACCGTGCTAGAGATATACAGTCTGCCATCAAGCACCATCTTCATCCACTGCACCCAAACCTCCAAAACCCGATTTTCCTGTAGCAATAGTCTTTCTCCCCTATATCCACCAAGTCACCGACCGCATTGGAAAGTTTCTTCGAAAACAAAACATTAAAACAGTATTCAATCCCTCAAGCAAAATCTCACAGGTTCTTCCTTCATCTAAAGATAAATTAAACGACATAGTGTTCATAGAGTCCCTTGCTCTTGTAATGCTGTATACATTGGTGAAACAGGTCGTTCAGTGAAAACTCGCATCTCTGAGCACCAGCGCTGTCTCAAGTCGGGTCTCGTTTCATCATCAGCCATCGCCGAACACCAACACGATACTGGTCATGAGATCCTTTTTTATGAAACTTCGATCATCTGCAAATCTCCATTGTTCTTTAGCAAAAAGATTCGCTAAGCCATTGAGATTTACAAACACTCTAACAATCTCAATCGGGACGAAGGCTTTCCCCTTCCTTCTATATGGAAAGTGCTGATTCCTAAGCCCCCGCCCACCGCCACTGAACGGCGACGGAATAAGAAATTTCTATCGTCTTTCCATTGCAGTTGCCACGATTGTTGAAGCTAAATTGGAAAACACTTTTGTTGACATCCGCAACTGCGTTCGTGATCTACAATCAAAGGTTTCATCTTTAGAAATTCAAAATCAGCTGAGAGAACAAAAGTCTGCTTACTTCCGTGGACAACATTCAGCAGTATTGGCGACGAAACAACATCCGCATTTTTTATTAAAAGAAACCCCTAATGAAGTAACCACAGATAATTTCGTCACGAAATTATTTAAAGATCAATTAGACGTCGACTTAAGCCCGTCCCACTGCTATTGACCGACCGTTCACATCGAGTAGGTAACAATATCAAGAATGGCAGACATTGTAAAATTCGTTAATTATCATGATCGAAAATCCGTAGTAAATTCCAGAAAGGAACTAAGAGAATCTGGAATTACAATTGGCTTGGCTATAAATTCCCGCCTTTCTCCTTCCGATAGTTAGTCGAGTTTCGCATCTGACGTGGTTCACACGTTGAGTTACCGTACTCTTTTGCTTTTTCCTCCTGATGCAGCCTTTTACGAAAGCGGGCAAAACCTTGAGTTTTTCATAGTCGCATTGTGAAGCCAAGTGCAGGAAATTTAATCCTTTCAGATTTTAAGTGTTATTTATTACACCGTTGAATTAGGCTACCCTTTGTCGCCCAGCCTTGCAAGGAATTATTGTTAATGCTCGCACTTCGGCCGTTTTAATGCAGAGTACATTGCATTATTCGCGAAATCGCTTCGTGGTACCATCGCAAGATCTTGTCGGTCCGCGACGACGCTAATCTGAATTGATCATTATCTAATTACGAGAGGAACCTTGCATACAGGGTGTTCAGTTAAATTCAACCTACCTACTAAATTTACCTTTCAATTTAATGATTACGCCGGAGCCACGATGTTTCTGAGCTCTTCTTTAGTGCTTATTTAGTAATGCATTTGGCCAAATTTAATATCAATCTTGTAATCTTTTTTAATACTGTTAATTAGCACTATATACATACTGTGTGAAATTTTATTAATTCTGGGCCCGCCCGCTAACTTCGCTTGATGCCCTTGTATATGTAATTGGCTGTACTGTGGTAAGTTTAGCCTCAAGCCACCCTTGATATTTATTGAACTGTGATATGGTCTCCTTATTGAGATATTGTGTGGAATATTCCGTAGTAATTGTTGTGTAAAATACTTGTGGATTCCCATTTACTATTTGCTTATTATACTAAATCGTTACTAGGCCAGTGAATTTTATTTATGTTCCCTTGCCGTACCTCTTTTTCAGGAAGTGTTTGGTAGCGCATCTTATCGTATGCCTATATGTGCGATTAGCAAAGAGCTGGGTTAGCTGCTACCTGGCGCCCATTTATTTTATTTTCAGCTGAAGCTTTGAGTCTCTGATTTTAACCCACGCCCTCCTCTGGCTGAGAAGCCGGCCGCTCTTGCTTACCGCCCCCCCCCCCTTACCACCAGAGTATCGGTAATTAGCGGTAACAAATTGCTTCAAGGTTTCTGTGACTGTACCATTCGTTGTTATGTCCCGATTATGATTTGTATTAGTCATGGTTTTTGTTTTACTAATATTGATTTTTAACCATATGTTTTCTGAGACTTTCGTATGCGCCAATACAATTTCTTGCGTTTCTTTATAGTTGTTCACGATAAAAATGGTGCCATCAGCAACTTTAGATGGTTAAGGTTCTTTCCAGTGGCGTTAACAAATATTTGAAGACGTATTTCAACGCCCCTCACCTGCCCAACACCTCTCGTTATTAGTATCGCCTCAGTGTTTTGTTCCAGCTGTATTGTCACAAGAGCTTCTTTGTATATACCTACTGTATATTAGTTGTCTACATTTAGAGTCAATGTAAAACCTGTTCGATTGCCCTTGGTTCGATTTCTTTCTTGGTGATTCAGTGTTCCTTGCAGTTGAATTCTTTTGCAATTCGTGATTCTGCATTGAACATTTAATTTTATTTCATCCTTATCCACCATAGCTAATGGGCGTTTTCCGATCCGCCACTTGGGGATGCGCTTTCTAGGGGCTGCAGGCTCCCCAAGAAGATCCCCTTTCTATCATAACATAAAAGGGGTAGTTTTCACATATTGGAAAAGTAGTGCTAATATTAATTCTTGTTATGTATTCTTATTTGAAGCTGAAGTGAATTATTTATTATTTACATAATTTTTGTGCAAAATATTTGTGTATATACAAAATAATAATTAGTATTTAAGCCGGCGATCCTGGAATTGGGGTTAACTTGAAGAAAAAATATTTTTCAATGAACACCTTTAAATCCTCTAAAATTGTGATAGCAATTAATACCATTTCAAGCATTTCAAATATTATTTTACAAAATATTCTATAAATGTGCTAGTTTAAGTTTTGCAATTCTATGTATGAATAGCATTGACTTTGAATTAATAATTTGTGAAAACGGTATTAAAAATAGTATTAGCTTTGATTGAAAGATAAAATGTAATCAGATCAGGCTTATAAGTAATGAATAATAATGTGAGATGAGTGAAAAAAAGGGAGAAGCGGATCCAAACTGTGAGGTGTGTTATTTTGGCTTTCCCACAAAAAATCCATTTAAAAGCAAATAAACACAATTTTTTTCCAATTCAGTGTTTTATCATTAGTGAAGTGTCTTTTGGATAGACTGTAGACTTGTTTTGATTTGTGGCACTCCTACAGGAGCCCTAAAAGGTGTTGAAAAGTACCTCGAGTGGTAGATGGTGTTCCTGTGGCAGTTTTTGGAGCAGGTGCAAGGTTAGCCTAGCCCTGAAAGCCGGAAGAAATCAGCGAGATTGTTACTAAGCAGTGCGGAGCCCTAGAACTGGGGCAAGAACCTAGTTGTAATCAGTTTTGGAGTGGTGAAAGCTGCAGGCGGCGTTCGAAGAGGTATTTGACTTGTTACAGCAGGCCAACGGAGAGACAAAAGAGCCCCTGTATGTCGTGGGACTTACTGTAGGTAGGCTTGGCGTCTTATTTTACATCAGGAAAGCCAAATAGGGTCAGAAAATTATCCTAAAAATAGGATTTGGTGACATTTTTAAGATGGCGTCGGTTTTTGCAAACATTTCTGGAAAAAGCGCATCGTGAGTGTGTTTCTGTGGCGTCTATTTACTTATGTTTGTTAAATCACTTCGGCAACACGCTCTTGTCTAATCACTGACGTAATGATTTAGGCTTGGTTTCATAAATAATGAAGATGGAGGGCCATGCTTTGTAAAGTTGTTCCTATCAGTTGAAATATCTAATTTTGTAGCGGTCCCATTGGATAAACAAGCGGTGGTGGCTAAAGCAATTACTTTTAAAAAACATAAAAACCACAATAATTATCTTAATAGCAAATGTATTGCCTATAATTATACGTCCAATCGTATTTGCGAGGATGTAAAAAAACCTAACCCTTGAAAATGATAGAGTCATTTATTTAAATATAAATATAATAATAATAATAATATCAAATCATACACACATCATAACAATTTATTTATCTAAGAATCCCATAATTAATTATAACTGACAGCTACCAAATTCTGTATTAAAAAGCATTTCTATTAGATTTCAAATAAAAGAAATAATTTTAGGTATTGCAGATGTTTTCTGAAACGTAATTACAATTTCTTAGAGTTTGAAACCTAACAAGCTTGATTTTGAGAACTTACCGTCTTGTAATTGACTTCGCTTACATCTCCACAACCAGTACCATTTGCATTAAATCGAAGAAGCAGAAGTAAGCGGACTTTAACAAATAGGTGCAATTTCCCCTACACTTTATGTACACGGGCATTACCCACTTTTTGCGACAGATTCCTGCATTCAGTCTAGTCCCATTACGGGAACGACGTCTAAAAACTACTTAGACGGGAGCGCTTCCTTCGCTCGCAATTTTTATTTCAAATCGCAAACGCAATAAATTTAATATTTCAGAGCGGGAGCCGGTTTACGGTCCGGCTCCATACTCGAAAGTAAATAGAATCCTGCTTCAAAGCCACATTAGGGATTGTGGTGCAAACCGGGATGACAAAATAAAACGCTTTTATTTGGGCTCGGAGCCATAAATCGACAATATGAACATCAATTTTTCGGGCGTAAAATCCCGCAAAGGGAATTTGAACAGAACAGAATAAATTCTCCTCTAATGAAATTTTGGGAGAATTAGAAAACAAGCTCCTAAATTAGGAACTTAATGAATTGATAATCACTCCGCAACGATTTCTCCATCTTTCCTTATCCCGGGACGTTTAATTACACGTTAGAAGCGACGGGGATTTTTTATTTTGACGTTTAAGCGGCAGCTCTTAAATAACGCGAGTGTCACGTCCAAAACGGCACGCCCGAGCTAATAATTTCGAAGCATCCGAAAGGGAATTACAATTTCAGCTGAACTCCAGTCACCTTGTCAGTTGTACTCGTTACAACCTCCATTTATTTTATTCGTCACTCCGGGTTGACGCAAACAAGGCAAAA
Source organism: Agriotes lineatus (assembly GCA_940337035.1). Taxonomy (NCBI): domain Eukaryota; kingdom Metazoa; phylum Arthropoda; class Insecta; order Coleoptera; family Elateridae; genus Agriotes; species Agriotes lineatus. The sequence continues at coordinate 261,697,544 of OW679194.1, read as the reverse complement.
TAAATTGTTTTCCTAAACCTCTCGGATTGGTACTGAATATGCAGAAGCTCGCGGGAAGTTCGAGTCGTGTGCCGAAAATTTCTGATTTTAGGAAAATATGGAAGAAACTTCAAATTTAAAACACAAGAAACTTGGCACTTCTGTAAAGCAGCTTTTCATTGGCTTTTTATATTTGGTTGTTCTAATATTTAGCAGTAATAGTGTAAATAAGCGCAGTTAGGGAGACATTTTTCTTTATCATTATATTTACAAATAGTCTGATCAGAGAGGGAAATAGTAGAGCAAAGTATATTTTATTGCTACACAACAGTTTCTTCAACATAGTTTTTACCACTACGGTTGCTTTGTAGATATACAATATGACTTGTACGTAGCTTTCCAGGTATTGGAAACGTCGTAGTTACCTTTGGGACGACCATAAAAACTTTTAGAACTTGTATAACGTTGATTCATGCTACTGAAATGCGGCTTTCAAATTGCAACTACATTCAAGTAGTTTTGATAGTTGCCGCAACGTTCTGGAGACCTTGACTATCTTTTTACAGTTTTGGAACTTGTACAAGCAATATTTATTAGCGTTAATAAAGTTTCCGCTACCTCCAGAACGAAAAGTTACTGTGCACGCTTACTTCAAAATGCGTCTCACCTCTTAAATTTACCATGAAGTACACTTTGCTGTCTAATGCCCAACTGATAAAATATCATGGTGTGCATCGTTGTGTGGTGTGTAGTTAATCCGGTTAAGTTAGCTCGAAAACTAGTGGTAGGCTTACAAAAATTCGCAAGAAACTGAATATTGTTACAAATGTTGAGAACGCCATCATAAACAAATTGTGAAAAATGCCCATCAATCCCACGTGTGTAAAAAAATTGATTCAAGGTCAAAGTTTGCAAAAATGCGTTTTTTGCATTTTTCAGCCAAACGGTCAGTTTATCATAAAAATACGTCAGACAAAAATTGTAGATCATACAATTATCTATAAAAATTGTTCTTTCACTTTTTTTCCTAAGAATTTCCATTTCTGATATATAGCGATTCTAAAAGTTGAAAAAGTCGTGTGCTCCATAATATGCACTAGATATCCTGTATATAGTTTACTCAGAGTTGGGCAAACAGCCTCATTTGACATACAATTTTGATCCAAATTAAATATTTGACATATGTCGAACAAAGGGGTTATTGTACCAATGTTGCTAACTTGCTTTTGATGGGAGAGTTTTCAGAGAATTGATCATTCTTAGAATCTCTAGAACCGACTATTAGGAATACACGCCCAATTTAGTTAAAATTTAGAGTTGCATATGCGATACTTTCGCTCGTAATATGTTACAAAATATGTAAAAAAGGCACTTTTATCACACATGCCTTTTAAAAATTGATCCAAACCAATCAAAATGTATCCCGCAGTTTGCCCAACTCTTAGTAACCTATATACAGGGACTCTAATATGCACGCGTACGCAAGCGCCACCTATATACATTACGGGACCCGTAGTATAAGTTAAAATATTGATCTGTGCAACTTATACATATAAATTATATGATTCTAAGAATAGAAACTCAAAAGATACCCGATCCCTCATTTTACATGCCAGTATAGCCTTGAACAACATCTGTCTGCTATTCAATTGTCCGTGTAGCGACGCTCCTATACCTGCTCTCTTTTCAAACTCCTAAACGAAATACTATTATATTAGTCTTGAACGTTCCTTCATAGTGAAAACACATGGTTATTTCTAATATAACCTATCAAAGTTTGTGCCGTTTTTAGTTTAAAAAAAGATTTCGCAATTTTGCTTCATTTGTAATAAACATTTGACTGAAAGTGAAATTGTTACTGTTGATCGTGTCATGAAGACGTTGATTGATGCAAGTGTTGAAAGAGATGATGGATTTTCTGAATACTTGAAAAACCAGAAATCGGTGACGATTCACTCTCAGTGTCATAAAAAGTACACTCATGTCATTTTGATAAATTCATGACAGTTCCAACAGGCCAACAACAATTTCTTGCTAATACTCACAACAAGTCTTGTTTCATTTTAATGTTAAAGGAAAAATTTACCGCTGAAAATATTTTAGTCAAACAAGCTAATAATGACGCTGAATAGTTGAAACAGCAATAGAACAATTCAACCCAACAAATACAAATATTGTTGTTGGTGAAGATGTTGATTTATTGGTATTACTCACTGCTCGAACTCCAACACAGAAAATTATTTATTTTAGAAAAAAAACGCCACATACACTACCTCACAGGTGACGTGGAAACGTGTGCATATTATGGAGAACACGACTTTTTCAACTTTTAGACGCGCTATATCTCAGAAATGGAAATTCTTAGGACAAGAAGTGCAAGAACAATTTTTATAGGTAATTGCATGATCTACAATTTGTGTCTGACATATTTGTATGATAACACTGACGGTTTGGCTGAAAAACTTTGACCTTGAATAAATTTTTTTGCACACGTGGTATCGATGGGGATTTTTCACAATTTGTTTATGATGGTGTTCTCAACATTTGTAGAAGTAAATTGAAATGAGAAGAAAGCACGCCATGACGTCACATGCGCCACCGTAGAATTATCAGTGGCGGCGAAATTTTTCATTAAAATGGGGACTGGACACTGGACAAGAACAAACAATAACTGAAAGTATCAACAAGCATCTTTCGACCGTGCTTCATCCTACAGAATGTGGTAGAAGCTTAAAATAAAATGAAATCTGTTAATAATACAGATTTCATTTATTTCAATAATTAAATAGCACCCCGTTTAGACATTACGCTACTGATTCCGAGATGGCCTCACCTTGTTCGGCATGTTGGACTCGTCCGCCAGCTGGAACGCTACTGCGCACATGTCACGTGAGCCTTCTTCTCATTTCAATTTACTTCTACCAATATACAGCTTCTTGTGAATTATTGTAAACTTGAATGTCTATTTTGACCGGACTAAGTAATGTAGACGAGTACTCAGCGGTGTGGCTCTTAAAAATAATGTCACCTGTTTAAAAAATCAAACTTGGTCACATTAAAGGACCAACTTAACGTCATTTCATAAACAATTTAAACTTTTCTTCTATATTTCATTAAAATTAAACACATAAAAACTGTGTGCAACATCGGTCATTTGAAAAAAATGTGAGATTAAAAAGTAAATAAAGGTTTAATTTCCATGTGGGACCTTGAAGTGATAACGGAAACTTTGAACAGGCAGTTCGTGATAGTCACATTTCCGCCAAAACTTTAAGGTGCCGCTACAGTTCCATCAGTACTTTGTAATTAATAAAACTTTAAAGCTACATATTAGCAGTATATTTTTTACTTAAAGCAACTTAAAGGTTCTTTTTACAGAAATGCGCCATTTTTATGAACAAAACGAAGTCATTATTAAAAACATTTTGGCGGGGTTGCTGGTCTCCAACCGAGCGCCTCCCCAGGTGTCGGATAGGGGAATACTCGCTAGATATAGCGGGTACCGGCAAAATAAAATACCCGGGGTGGACCAAAACCAGCAAGGAGGCAATTCCCAAGGATGGGATTAATGGCTTACAAATCCGAAAATGCTACCTTCTAGCTAGACGTTGATTCGTTAAAGGCTAGAGGAAGAAAACCTCGATTACAAATCACCTGGCCCTCCAAGTTGGGGGTTGGATCGCAGGGGGTAGCAACCCAATATCCGGAAAACTAAACAAACCGCTAAAAATCCCAGTGCAAAGCCTCGGAACTTGGACGGACGCAAACGAAGACGACCCAAGCAAAGTAAACGGCTTATGAATAGAGGTATGTGGAACGTTAGGAGCATGAGAGGGAAAGCCGAAGATATTGAGAAAGGACTGATGGAATTAAAAATAGATATAGCCATTATCTTTGAAACAAAAAAGAAAGGTAGTGGCGTTGAACAAATTGGAAATTATATACATATCTATAGTGGTGTCCCAAAAGAACAAAGTGCTAAAAGTGGTGTATCCCTTTTGTTTTTAAAAACTTTAAAAAAGTATATAACAAATTGGGAATCAATCAATGAGCGTATAATAAAACTTAAAATGAGTCACCTAGGACACAGGTTTACCATAATTGGTGTCTATGCTCCAAATGAAGATGAAAATGCAGAAGTAAAAGATCAATACGAAGAATCGTTGAATGAAACGCTGAGAGAAGTAGGGAATGTGAGAGAAATTATTCTATTTGGTGATATGCATGCTAGAACAGGAAAAAGAATCAAACATCAGGTAGTCGGCAGCCAGGGAGAGGAAACACAGAATAACAACGGACAGAGGTTAGTAGATATATGCGAACAAGACGAATTAAAAATAATGAATGGATATTTCAACCATAAGGATATACATAAATATACATGGAGGGAAACAGCACGAAATCGAAAATCAATCATCGACTATTTAATCGTTAAACAACAAACGAATATGGAAATATTAGATGTGAGGATTCGACTGTGGAAGTGATCATTATCTAGTAAAGTCAAAGCTTTTCTTACCTTTTAGGAACACACCTAGGGAGATTGTAAAAAAACATTGACACAACCTAAATAACATACAAAAAATATAAATTACATTTATTAAAAGAGGAAAGTATAAGTTTACTATACCAAGCTAGACTAAATCAAAAGTTTTAAATGAAGAAACTAATAGCCTAAATCCATCCAAGATATATGAACACATAAAAACAGCTCTACACCAAACTGCCGCCGAAGCCTTAGGTAAAGAAAAAAAAATAGTGAAAAGACAAAATTTCTGGAAGGATCAACTAATAGTGTGAGAAATGAGAGACAATAACTACACCAGAAATGGCTTCAAAATAAACAAACAGATAACCGTATAGTATACAAACGGGTTAGGGCAAAGTTTAAGAAAAAAATAATAGAGGAGAAGAATAAACAATGGGAAAGAAAATGTCAGGAACTGGATAATTAAATAGGTGGAAGACGAAATACTGAATCCTAGAGATTCATTGGAAATATTAGAAAACAAACAAACGACAAAATTAACCTGGAAATAATAACAGAAGAAAAATGGAAAGAGCACTTCGAAAATATACTCACAGAACAAAGAAATTTCAACAAATTCCAGAGAAAATTAACATGCAAGTCGAAGATGAAGAGATAAAAATAGAATACAATCTACTAAACTCGGCCATAAAGAGTTTAAAGAATGGCAGAGCAGCTGGCCCAGGAGGAATTAGCCCTGAATTAATAAAATATGGAACTGATAAGCTTCACCGAATGATAAAGCGACTATTTGATAAATGCTTAATTGACGAAACAATACCATCCGAATGGAAAGGGAGCTGGATCACACCACTACATAAAAAGGGTCCAAGAAATCAATGTGAAAACTATAGAGGGCTCTATGTGACTAGCACTTTTAGTAGACTATACGGACGAACTATAACAAAGCTTATTACCAATGACTACCAACTATATCAGAGGAAAAATCAGGATTTAGAGCCGGCCGCTCAACAATAGATAATATATTCTGCATAACACAAATAATAGAAAAACGCATGGCAACAGCAAGGAAAACTCACCTGGTATTCGTAGACCTCACAAAATCGTACGACAACATACCCATAAGAAAGTTGTTTAAAATTCTAGAGGAATCCTCTATTAACGCTACCATTATAAAAACAAAATAGAAAATGTATAAAGACACATATGCTAGAGTGAAAGTTGGGACAAAGCTAACATCTAACTTCCAAGTCACAAAAGGACTCAGAAAAGGATGCTGTATGTCGCCAATTTTATTCAACATACACTTAAACTCAGCACTAAAGCAATGGAGAAGAAAATGCGAAGAGATGGGCATACCAATAGAAGACAAAACATTACTTGACACTACGCAGATGATCAGGCGTAATTGCCCAGAACTATGACGATGCAGATTATATGATGAGAAAGCTTAGTGAAGAATAATGGGGACTAACAGTCAATCTAAATAAAACGAAATACATGTGTGTAGGTGGTATGAACCAAGACATCAGGTTGGATGATGTAACATTGATAAAAAGCTGTGACACCTACACATACTCAGGAACAAAAATGGGAAAAAACAGGGAAAAGTGAAGAGATGATTAGCAGCAGAGTAAATAATGCCAGAAAAATAACTGGCACTTTAAATTTTATCTTCTGGCAAAAAGACACAACAAAAAAAAACAAAAATGCACATATATGATGCTATTATGAAAAGCACATTGACCTATGGATGCAAAGTATGGCAAATAAACAGAAACATGGAAGGAAAACTATTAGCGACAGAAATGAATTTTCTAAGAAGATCAGCAAAGGTATGAAGGACCGAACACGTAAGGAATGAAGAAGTACGACAGCTAGTTAAAAGAGAAACACCAATAATGGAGGAGATACGGTGGAAACAACTTATATGGTACGGACATGTCAACAGAATGGGTGCGGGGATAGGCTCCCAAAGAAAGTAATGGAGTGGATACCAAGGGAAAGGAAAAGAAGGGGACGTCCTAGAAAAACTTGGGAAAAAGAAATAAAAAGAGCAATGTCCGAAAGAAATCTTCAGGATGGAGATTGGAAAAACCGAAATCAATGGAAACTGAGATCCGAACGGCGACCGCAGTCACTGTGAAACCGGCAATATATATATATATATATATATATATATATATATATATATATTGCAGTGGATACGTGTATATGATTTTTATTTATTTCAAGTATCGAAACTTTAAAACTTTTTACTAACTTTAACTTGAATTATACTTCACAATATACATGATTACTCTATCTCAGAATGTGGTTCGAAAAAATCTAGTTAGTTGTTTGTTATTTTTATTATTTAATATTGAATTATTTTAATACAAGTAGCTTGCTGTCAAATATTATGCAAAACACAGCGTTCAATAACAATTTTTAAATTAATATGACAGAACAAATTTCCTTACAAAGCTTTTATGATTCCACCAATGTTACGACATGTAAGTCAATTCCATTATATTATAACTAACTTTGTTAACTGTCTTTTATTTTAGATAAATTCAGAAAGATACCTGCTTTTTACCCACCTAAGTTCCTTATCCAGCAAACTCGCTTCAATTTTCCAAGATACACCTCTCTCTTGTATCCAAACTGCTATACACCTCTGTCATAAAACACCGAACACCAACTAGACCGCTTTCCACTCGTTGCAAACCAATAAACTAACAGACCATCACTTCCTCTCGAACTCCAACCAAGCTGTCAGTACTAGAACCTTCCTGTATCCAAATCCTTCCTAGTAAGTAGCCTTCCAGTTAAAGTGGTAACCTTAAAGTATTCCTCCCTATGTTCTAGTATCTCCATACAACGACGTTCACAACCAGTATGTCCGCAAACCCCAACAGCTCCACCTTCTGCTGCAAGCAAACCGTCTCTCGTCCAATGGTCCTCAGTATTCAATTCCAGATTCCAACAGCTACCCCTTTTACTACAAGCCAGCTAGCCCTCATCCAAATAGTGCCAAGTCCCTCAGACGTAGTACTCGAAAAACTCCAAATGTCATTAATAATCCAAATTATGTAAATATTAATAAATTGTACTCCAACCTCAATTACACTATGTCCAAATCTTTCTTCTTACTTCTTTGTCGTATTAGTTAGTTCCAGTTTACCATATCTTCATTTTTAAAATCATATTATTATATTTCTTCTTATAATTCACGTTTTTATCTTTTGCATATGATTAATAAACCCTTTTTAACTTGATTGTAATAAATTAAATGAAATTAAGGTCACATTTATAGTTTTATTTCCACCAAAATTAAATTTTTACAACCGTTTTCAAATTTGTTATTTTAATAATCATTCCAATTTTTTTATCCTTATCCTAGACTACCATTATTCCTGCCTGCTAAGTTATAAATAAATTTTGAATGGTGCTTACTTTATAAATTGTTACAAATAGAATTTTATTCTGTCATACTCAATATCCAACCTTGTATTTATTATTAATTTTTTATATCTTATCGTTTCAGTATAATTACTGTCTTGAACTTTTCATTTTTTTTTCATGTAAATAAATAAGTGTATTTAATGTCATATATGACCTCTATATACCATAGCATAATTCCTCAGATTAAAAAAAATATATATATTTTTTTCTTTTGTAAACAAAAATCTTTTTCTTAATCTGCTACCAAACAAGAACACTCAATAATATTTCTAACATTCTTATTTACAAAATCATAACTTCATAACAATTACTAATCTACTCTGTTTCCATAGAAACATTTTTAAATTCATTGAACAAACAACAACTCTTGCATATTTACATTTTTACATTTTGTATGGATATATCATTGTAATGTGAAATCTGCCTCTTATGTGACCATGTTTTTCAATTACTAATTCGTATGTATTATTATTATTGAAGGTTTTCTGTATTTTATAAGGTCCTCCATACACATTTAAAAGTTTTGCACATATCTTTTCCTTTCGATTAGCAACCCTCAGTTTCTTTACAATTACTAAATCTCCTATTTTAAATTGTACCCGTTTTAAAATTTTCTCATTCTGTTCCTTTTCATATCTGTCATGAATCTTCTTTAATTTGCTTCGAGTTTGTTCTAACAATTCCATTATTTCAATATTACTTTGTTCCTTCCTCCAAGGTCTTGACGGAATTACTTGTTTACACAAAGTAATTGGACAAATTTCCGTTGCTGTATTCGGAACATTATTTATAAAGCCTTCCACATCTGATAAATACTGTACCCATTTATTATGATTTTTGTTTGTTAAAATTCTTAAATACTTTATTACCTCTTTGATGTACCTTTCTGCTATATTACTTTGAGGATGTCTTATACTACAAAAACAAATCTTTATTCCTTTTCTTTACAAATTATTTATTAATCTAGTATTCCTAAAATACGTTGCATTGTCTGCTAAAATCTTTCTTGGTTTACCTACTTGTTCTTCAAAATTTCCAATTAACTTAATCACATGTTTAGTATTACAATTTTTCGCTGGGTATAATTTTATAAATTTTGAAAATGCATCTACCATAATCAGAATATGCTTGTATCCATACTGTCCTGTAACTAGATTTGATAAGTAATCAATAGCTACCAATTCCATCGGTTCATTCACTCTAATACGTTTAACAATATTCTGATTTTTAAAATTCTTTTCTTTTGCAAACTGACAAATTTGGCAAGTCTGTATTAGTTGTTTAATAATTTTGATGTCATTTTTCGAATAAAAACATTCCCTAAATATTAACCAAGTTTTTCTTGCTCCACAATGTCCAAATATTGTATGTATTTCTTCAACAACTTCTAACATGTCTTCCTTACTGAACACAATCAATTCTTTATTTCCCAACACTTTTACTAACAAGTTTTCTTTAATTTGATATCCTTTATAATCCTGATCTTGACTTTGCAATACTAAATTTCTTAATTCTTGAATCCCTTCTGACATCCGTTTATTTAAAACTTCTTGTTTAGATAATCTTCCTTCCTGATAAATTTTTTCAATCCCAATTAAAATTTGTTTTGGTTTCTCATAATTAGGTACATCCTTTCTACTTAAGAAATCTGCAACTACATTTAACTTCCCTGGTCTATGTTTAATATCAAATTCGTATTGTTCTAAGTACAATGCCCATCTATATAACCTATCATTGTGAAAAGTTTTATTTTTCAAAAATGAAATTGCTGAATTATCTGTTTCGATATCAAATTTATTCCCTGTTAAATAAAATTTTAATTTGTTAATTGCAAATATGATTGCCAACATTTCCTTTTCAGCTACAGTATATCTAATTTCATACCCTTTTAATATTCTTGAAATGAAACATATTGGTACTTCTATCCCATCTTGTATTTGTATCAACTCTGCTGCAATTGCTTGATCTGATGCATCCGTTCTAAGTATAAACTTTTCCTCAAAATTTGGATATTTTAATAATAATCCTTCATGAAACCTCTGTTTGATGGTATTCAATGCTTTTTCCCTCTCTTCATTCCATTGCCATTTTATATCCTTCCTTAGTAATTGTACTAAACATAACGTTAACTCTGAATAATTCTTTATGAACCTTTTATAATAATTAAAAACACCTAACAACCCTCTTAATTTCTTTAAGTTAGTTGGACGAGGTAAATTTTTAATTTCCTCAAGACGTTTCTCATTTATGGTTACTCCATTCTTACTTATTTCATAACCTAAATATGTTACTTTTTCTTGCATGAATTCACATTTTGATATGTTAAGTTTTAACCCATTTTTATTTAATGTTTCAATTACAATTTCTAAATGCTTTAAATGTTGTTGTTCGTTTTCAGAAAACAATAGAATGTCATCGACGTAATGCACACAAAAGTCGTCAAATTGATTTAATATCTTCTGCATTGCTCTTACCAGTGCTGCACAAGACGTTGATAACCCAAATGGTACCACTCTGAATTGAAATATTTCACCATCAATACAAAACCCAGTATATTTTCTTGATTCTTCATGTAATGGTATTAGCCAAAACGAATTTTTCAGATCTAACTTTGTAAGAATCTTCTTATCCCAAATTCTACTTAATAACCCATCTATAGTTTGTGGCGATTCATATTGTGGTTTAGTTATTTGATTTATTCTGCGTGCATCCAAACATAATCTAAGAGAACCATGACGTTTCTTAACTACCACTAACGGATTGATAAAATTACTTTTTGAAGCTTCTATCACACCATCTGTTACCATCTTTTGTATTTCCATCCTCACTTGTCCTCGTAATTTATATGGTATTGGGTAAGATTTACTATTAAAACTTTTCTCTTTATCAACCTGTAACTTATGAATGTATTTCTGAGCTTGTCCTACTTTATCATTGATAATCTGTTTATTTTTATAAATTATTTCTAATATTTGGTCAGCAAATTGTTTATTCTTCTCACCTATTTTTAATTCACTCAGCAATAACCCCTTATAATCATATTTATCTTCAATATCATTTATTATATTATAATTAACAATTATTCCTTCATTATTCTTTATTGCGTCTCCAATTTTCTCATATTGGCTACACCTATCTTCTTGGCTGACTCTTCTGGTACAGTTCCAAGATTTAATTAACCCCTTCAAATGAATACACCTTTGTGCACCATCAATATTTATTTCTAGTTGCTGAATGATATCACTTCCTAACACCATGTCCACTGTTAATCCTCTAACAATAAACAACCTAACAACACCTTCCCATTGACCAATAACTATTTTAATATTTAACATTCTGTTCGTTGTTGAGATTTTTCTTTTAGTAGCCGATAGCAAATCTATTTTATTGACTTTAATAATATTTTTGTATAGGACATCTAAATTATCTAAAATTACCTTCTCATTTATTAAAGATGCCATAGCTCTAATTCTTGTAACATTTCATTGTGATATATAGTGGAGCCCTGTCTTCAATTTTCACTAATTTTTCTTGATTGTTAAAATACGTGTGGTTCTTTAATTAACATTCTAAAATTACTATATTACATATTTACAAACCGAGTTTCTTTTATCATCTCATAACTCTTTTAAAATCATCTGTAGTGGTCTTTTTACCGTCCTTTGCTTTTTTAGCTGCTTGTTTTAATTTCATTAATTCAGTTTCAAGCCTCGGTACTTCATTTTGTCTCTGTCTTTCTTTTAACTTCTTTCCTTCTTCCTTTAGTCTTCTTTTAATTGTTTCCTTCTTTGTCTTCTTCTTACTATTATTAACATTACTTATGTCATATCCTCGGGAACTTCCAATTTTATTTACTTTAATTATGCAACCTCCTGTAATTCTTCGTACTTTATAAAATCCTTTATTTCTTCTTAAATATTTGTAATTCTTGTTCCTCATAATATTATTTAGTACTAGTGGACCCGTTGCAAAATATTTTGCAAGTTAGAACACTTCTTTGTAACCTATGGCAGGATCCATTAGGTAAAATTTAAATTTTTAAGTTTATAAAACTACTCACACGTGATATTGCTACGTATACTTGACCATTGCTAAATACTGGTTGTGGCAAATACGATATATTCCCACTTTATCCATAGTTTGTTCTTGTGATTTATTAATTGTTATCGCAAATGATAGGCGTACAGGACAATTTCTTTTCCGAAGGCAAAAAGGTAGTGCAATATTATGTGTTAATCTATACACAGTAATAATACTCTTCTGCCTGGTTTGCGGTTTGTCCATTTAATACGAAATCTAAGCAGTTATAAATAAATTGCGTACCATTAATCCTATCTCATCTATTAAACCAGTAGACACATTTAAACTTTTTAAAGGAATATCTATTGATCCTATTTTTAGTGTTAAGCAGTGTGGATATATTCCACTGCAATTTAACGAATATATTAATTCCATAGAAGATTATAAAATGTTGTCATTATGTGATACAATTATATTTACACTCAAACATTGGTTTTCATATTCAGGCAAGAGAGATGTAATTTTGTTGCGCTTCACGCGAGAGCGGACAAAACTCCAAATTAACTCGCCCCAAGAATATGGGCCATGTGCACGAATTTTTTAGGAGCTTTTTTGCAACTAAGACCGCCAATCGGCGCGGACTTAAATGTCCAAATATTCGCTTGTACACCAAAACTCCGCCAAACGGCATGGGGCACACAAAGAATCAAAAGCAGACTAACTCCCCATCGGATTATAGATTCCGAAAAACCGTGCAAGCTGTAAAAATGAGACGAAGGCCGAAGTGCCATGAGTTTGCAAAATCCGAGAATCACAAAAACAAATCGCCAACCTAACAAATTTCGACAGGCGGGAACCGAATATCGGCACTAAAGGTTTATTCACACAGTATCAACCTCTAAGAGATCATTTACACCGTAGCACCCTTTGAGGGTGAATTCCAAAGATTCCTGGAAATGATTTGGTCTATTTGTAAGACGATCTAATATGCAAAATTTTAACTTCCCATCTGTAGTAGTTCGTTCGTTAAGGTAATCTTTAAAAAACAGATCTATCTCATTTAACTCTTTTGAGGAGAGGCATTCTGCAAAACCCTGAAGATAGTTTTACATGATTTGTAAAACGAACTAATATGCCGAATTTCGACTTCCTACCTGTATCTATGTCGTGACGATCTTTAGAAGAACACATTTACCCCATTTAATCCCTGTGAGAGGATACATTTCGAAAAACCCTGACTTGACTCGATGTGTAAAACGAACTGGCTTGACTCGATGTGTAAAACGAACTACTGTGCTAAATCAACTTTCTACTTGCAGCAGTTACCGTATTATTGCGATCTTTAGAAAAACACATCTATCCCATTTCTTTCGGGAGTTAATTTCGAAAAGCCTGAAATTGATTTGACCTAATTTGTAAAACGATTTAATATGCCGAATTTCAATTTCCTGCCTGTAATAATTGCTTTGTGGCTATTTTTCGAAGAACACTTCTGGTCTATTTAACCAGTTTAAGGGAATGTATTTCGAAAAACTAAAAATTATTTCCGATTAGTAAAGCGATCTAAAATGCCGAGTTTCATCTACTGCCTGTGGTAGTTTTCCCGTGGCGATATTTTGACAAACAGATTTGTTTCATTTAACCCCTTTCGGTGATGAATTTTCCGAAACCCTCAAACTGATTTGACCCGATTTGAAAAATGTTCTAATATGCTCAATTTTAACTTCCTGTAGTTGTAGTAGTTTCCTTGGAGCGATATTTAGAAAAACATGTTTGTCCTATTTAAACCCTTTGGGGGATGAATTCTGCAAAACCTTGATATTTACTTGATCTGATTTGTAAAACGAACTAATATGTCGAATTTCAGCTTCCCACCTGTAGTAGTTTCCTCGTTGTAGATCTTTGCAGAAACAGGTAGCCACATTTAGCTCCTTTGGAGGAATGCATTTCGAAAAGTCCTGAAAATGGTTTGACCCTACTTGTAAAAATAACTAATATGGCGAATTACAATTTCTTACCTTCCCCCAAATTCTATTATGTAACGATCTGTGAAGTAGAAGTCAATCCCTTCGAATAGAGGGTAAACGCACTTCTTTGTAGACAATATTGGAGGTTTTCCCTTCTGGTTTGAGCACCACTAAGTTGTTTGGAGAACTGACCCCTAAACAGTCTAGATAAAGTTGATCGAGAAAAAAACAGTCTTCCCTCAAGTCGACCCCAGCCTGATTCAGCGACTGTCCCTGCACCTTATTGATCGTCATGGCAGAGCAGGTTTTTACGGGAAATTGCAGTCTCTTAAATTGAAAATAATAGACTGAAAGAATAAGGGTTATTTTCCAAAACCCATAAAAATTTTGGCCTCAGTGACGTTACGATGCGAAGCTTTCACCTGCAGTCTTCACGTTTCTCAGTAGTATAAGTGCTCTAACTTTCAAAGGCAGGCAATTGGGAAGAAGTGCGGGAGGGTGGAGAAACTCAATGTGGTAGTGCACTGTGTCATCTGCCTCCACCACAGTGTTAATTGATTGATAGATCTTTTTCTCCGAATGAAAGGCCTTGGAATATACTCTTCGGTGAACCCTTATGTAAATTCAAGACAATATGTCCTTATTGTAGGGATACTGCATTTTTTAAAATCACTATTATAACACGTATTTGTCTTGAGAACAACTGCCATTTGAATATCATCGTCGAGCTGATAAAACCACAGTAAATAAAAAACCACTAATTTAACCCCTTGAAAAATATTTTGCAATTTACAAAACTCCTTTGTAGACAATGTTTAAAGCATCCATCAAGTAAAATTAAAATTTTTAAGTTTTCAAAACTACCCTCACGTGACATTGCTACATACACTTGACCATAGCTAAATACTGGTTGTGACGAATATTATATATTCATACTTTATCAGGAGTTTGTCTTTGTGGTTTATTAAATGTCATCGTGCATGCTAGGCGCACAGCGAAAATGGGAAAGGTACCATAAAGAAGAGCTAGGAGAAAGCCGAATAGAATTTTGAAATAATAGCTTACAAAAGCGATGACTGAATGCAACTTAAACGAAAGAAACTGTGAGGATGGAAGAGTATGAAAAACAGGTGTCGGATAACGTCGAAATACGTTTTAAAAATATACGTATGCTTGTACCAACAGGGAAACCAATGAACCAGTGTGTGAATAAGCACATCCACATAATCATAATAAGCAGAAAAACACCTTACAGCGTATGAGCAATACCGATTTTCGTTAACTGTCATTTTACATGTATTTTGACGTTTGTCTCACTAATCAGCAGATCGTTGATTTCAAATAAACATTTAGTAGTTACAGTAGGCCACTGCAAAAAATCAGCAGAACGCTGCAGGCTGACTTCGAGAATACACTTGGTTTACTGTTACTGCATGGCCGGCTGCAGCCACTTGAAAATTACAATATGTTGGTTTTACTCTTAAAATTATCCATTTATTTTCAATTTAAGACTTTTGTGCACATCTACACGGTAGCCGCTTTCCTTAAAAAAAGAATTATCGAAATCGGCCCGGTGGAAGTCTCAAAATAGATGTCGAAAGAAAACGCTTCACGTTTTAAATATATAGATTCCTCCTGTTACCACATTTAATACTTCATTATCAACTACTTCATTCTGTTTTATCTTAATATTATTTTCCATAGAATCGTCTTCCTCACCTAACATATTCTTTGTCTGCATTAGCTTCTTTAAATCTCTCTTTTCAATAGAACCATTTTCATTATCTTCACAACTGTTTAACATTTGATTTATTTCATAAGTTCCAAATAATAATTCTTGTTTTTCATCCAAAATTCTATTTTCATAAGTGTTATTTCGAAATCTAACTTCTAATTTCTCTGTCATAATGTGTGTTAAATTTTCCTCTAACTGTTTACTTTCATCCTTCCATTCTCTTCTCACCTCATCCTTAAATTCTTCTTTAGAACTTTCAAACATTTCAGTAATTTTATTTATTTGTGTTTGCAATTCTTGCTTATTCTGGATTTGTACTTTGTTAAATTCTTCTTTTAGCTCCTTTATTGATTCTTCCATCTTTTCTGCATATGCTCTTTGTTCTTCCAACTTATCTGCAGTACTTTGAATTGCTGCTTTTAACCTGTTTTCTCTTTCCTCAGCATCTTTCTTACTCTCTTCTGCAGTTCTTGCAATTGCTTCTTGCAACCTACTTTCTCTCTCCTCAGCCTCCTTCTTAGAATTGCTTTCCCTTTCCTCTGCTTTCTTCTCAGTTATTTGTAAATCCTTTTTCAACTCAGCTGCATTTTGTACAATAAATTCCATTAACTTCTCTAACTTCTCATCTATATTTGTTTTCTGTTCTTCTTCTTGTAATCTTACCTGATCACCTTGCTGTATTTCCTCCACTTCAACTTCACCACCACTCGTTACTGCTTCCATTTCTTCTTGTCTTTCATCTTTTTCCTCTTCAGTCTTCTTGCTTTTTCTTGTAACTCTTTTGTCTGCCATATTTTAGTTTAAAATTTTTAACTTGTACTCAAAACGTATTTATTTTTTATTAAACCTTATCTCAACTTGCAAAACCTTGTATTTTTGTTCAACAATGAATCTTTATCAGAAAACTTTACTTATTATTATTGACTGTTCCCTTATTTGATCTCAATTACCTAATTCTTACTTTCCAAAACGTGATTTATTTTATTTTACCTATCCTGACACTTATGTCGCAATTACTTCCTTAATTTTGTTCTAACAAACTGACTAATAATCACACTTTTGCCCCACGTTTTGAGCGACCATTTAATTATGCAGTGGATAAGTGTATATGATTTTTATTTATTTCAAGTATCGAAACTTTAAAACTGTTTACTAACTTTAACTTGAATTATACTTCACAATATACATGATTACTCTATCTCAGGATGTGGTTCGAAAAAATCTAGTTAGTTGTTTGTTATTTTTATTTTTTAATATTGAATTATTTTAATGCAAGTAGCTTGCTGTCAAATATTATGCAAAACACAGCGTTCAATGACAATTTTTAAATTAATATGACAGAACAAATTTCCTTACAAAGCTTTTATGATTCCACCAATGTTACGACATGTAAGTCAATTCCATTATATTATAACTAACTTTGTTAACTGTCTTTTATTTTAGATAAATTCAGAAAAATACCTGCTTTTTACCCACCTAAGTTCCTTATCCAGCAAACTCGCTTCAATTTTCCAAGATACACCTCTTTCTTGTATCCAAACTGCTATACACCTCTGTCATAAAACACCGAACACCAACTAGACCGCTTTCCACTCGTTGCAAACCAATAAACTAACAGACCATCACTTCCTCTCGAACTCCAACCAAGCTGTCAGTACTAGAACCTTCCTGTATCCAAATCCTTCCTAGTAAGTAGCCTTCCAGTTAAAGTGGTAACCTTAAAGTATTCCTCCCTATGTTCTAGTATCTCCATACAACGACGTTCACAACCAGTATGTCCGCAAACCCCAACAGCTCCACCTTCTGCTGCAAGCAAACCGTCTCTCGTCCAATGGTCCTCAGTATTCAATTCCAGATTCCAACAGCTACCCCTTTTACTACAAGCCAGCTGGCCCTCATCCAAATAGTGCCAAGTCCCTCAGACGTAGTACTCGAAAAACTCCAAATGTCATTAATAATCCAAATTATGTAAATATTAATAAATTGTACTCCAACTTCAATTAAACTATGTCCAAATCTTTCTTCTTACTTCTTTGTCGTATTAGTTAGTTCCAGTTTACCATATCTTCATTTTTAAAATCATATTATTATATTTCTTCTTATAATTCACGTTTTTATCTTTGCATATGATTAATAAACCCTTTTTAACTTGATTGTATAAATGAAATTAAGGGCACATTTATAGTTTTATTTCCACCAAAATTAAATCTTTACAACCGTTTTCAAATTTGTTATTTTAATAATCATTCCAATTTTTTTATCCTTATCCTAGACTACCATTATTCCTGCCTGCTAAGTTATAAATAAATTTTGAATGGTGCTTACTTTATAAATTGTTACAAATAGAATTTTATTCTGTCGTTTCAGTATAATTACTGTATTGAACTTTTCATTTTTTTTTCATGTAAATAAATAAGTGTATTTAATGTCATATATGACCTCTATATACCATAGCAATATATATATATATATATTGTAGAGATATGATGATGATAATTAAATTATTAAAGAAACTGACTACACACCCTACTTTGTTTTTATTTAAATCAAATTTTGACTGATTAAAAGTAAATAAATAATTGTATAAATGGGTTCATTGATTGTAGTGTTTTGCCCATTATAGTAATTCGCACATTTCATATTTAAACTCCCGTGTTACGCCACTGGGCTGTGAAATTGAAAAGCAACAACGCGATAACTCACTGCGCTGTCAATTTTATCTATCAACAGATTGATTTTCCGTGCGGTTCGTTTCTGTGTAGTTACAAGTGAATTCAAAAGCAAATCTATGAACAAATTATCAGGTAATTCGAATATCGCGTTTTATTAAGCGTCACTAATGGTGTTTTGTTTTTAATTACGGACGCGGACATGCAATTGTTTTCCTAACCTCAAATTGGGCTTTTGAAATGCAAATCCTGGATAAATGGCTATTGATGGACATGCAAACTGACTGGATTCAGGTTGCTCAGCTCGTATTCTTGGTATGCAGACAATTTCCCGGTCTCTAGCGCCGATTGTTTGATCGAATGCACTAACCTCAATTTCTGCAGGAACGTTGGCTTGCTCGAACGCCTCTCCTGATGCGCTGTGCTGGAAGTTGGGCCCCCGGGATGCTGGAATTATTGTGCTGGCCTCGTACACACCGGGCGGAACTGCTGAGACCCTCTTGAAACAATAAAGAATCCAACCTGCGATTGATTACTAATAATAACCAATGATAGTACAATCGCAGATCAACCCCCTTATCATTTAAACACCACGGTAGCTCAGAAATGTACTTACTCACCGCAATGGCCTAGCTAGCTTCAAAGTCGATGGCCTTAGGTCGCAGATTTCTATCATCAGCTGATCAGCTGCAAGCTTCTTTAATAATAGTCAAAACACAGGGCGCCAGAAATCACAGATTTCAAGAAATAAATAAAATAATAACAAACAATTAAGTTTATTTAATTAGCAGATCATATTTGACTGCAACAACGGTAATACGTAGGTAAATTGTGTATCACAATATTAAATGGTTTGAATACAATATAATACATGAGCTGAAAATGCGACACGCACAGCGAAAATATGTGAACTTTTTTTTTGTAGGCTCTTAGATTGAATTTAATTGCAATTCAATAAAGGGATAAGCTTATCACTGTCATATGTAATAACCGTTATCTCGGTAGTGATATTAAAATGGCGTGAGGGCACTTTTTACAAGATTTTTTAATACGTATTCATTAAGCAAAACTTTAAATTTGTGAAATGTAGATCATAGAATAATTATTACATTATGTTTTAAATTTATAAAGCGGAGCTTTAAATTTATGAATTGTAAATTGAAACAATTATTACATTAAGTTTTCAACTTATAAAGTGGAAATTAAATTTAGAACTGGTAAATCGGTTACCGGTGCTGGAACGTCGTAGATATCTGTGACTAACCTGGTTGTGACAAAAAGTCGCATGTAGGCGAAGAATAATTGGTTCAGGATAATCGTAACGTGACAGCTTTCCGCAGTCCAGACCTCGTGGCCAAAAGTGATAAGGAAACGAACGCCTCACGTCAGTAACAGCAGGTTCAAAATGGCATTCCAGAAGAAGCTGCAGGTCCACGCCATATGCCAATTAGGACAGCGAACGTGGCGTCAATCCAAATGAGAAATCGCCCTAATAGCTATCAAAGAACCTAAGAATGTTGACCTGACGCTTTGAAAATATCTCCTGAAGCGAGATGGGGAAAGGAAATAATAAAATATTTGATGGAAAAGTTTCCCAAAGAGAGACCGACCCTGCATACCCAACCAACCACCCTAAGTAAATCGTGCAGGTCTAGAAACTCTTTTATAACTTGTCCCACCCCTTTGAATAAGGGCGCACACGGCCGGGACTAGCTCAGATATCCTCGATAGATTTGTGGCGTGAGCAAGGATTAGGTTCAGATCCTTTCGGCTTTCACAAAAACTACTTACAACATTCAAAAAAATTAGGGCGCCTGGTTGTCTTCACAACCGATACGAATTCAGCTAGTAAACCCACCACCTACCTTTGGCGCTTATGCTGCTGACATTTCAATCGTGCAGACGGGAACGTGGTAGAAAAATATATTAATAAAACAAATTGTTAGCATGGGGACATTTACTCAATTAAATATATACTAGCAACAAGTGCAATACCACTGTAGCCTAATGGCTGATAATTGTCAAACAACTATACTAGATTATTGACTAAATAATTTCATAGGCAAAGTAACCAATTTATGATAAGTGCAAAGGAATTAATTACAATAAAATCACAATTGTGCGGAACGCTACTCTGGCATTTGCGTCTGCACTAATAAGGAGTACATACAAATTCAGCAATTGAGATTAATTAGGATTCACGCAATAAGCGTCAATTGCAATTTTAAAAAATATGATCGCGTACGTAACAGTTGTAAACACCTAAGGCCTTAAGTTAGCTGTTATTTTCTTTATGCGGCAATCCGCCAGTACGATAAAAAACGCTGAATTAGGTTGTACTTACATAATACACAAGCAGGTCGCATCTTGAGGGTGTAGTGCGCCGCAATATCGTGATGGAAGAATCCTTGTAGATAATGGTTGACCTCTGCACGTCTCATAAGTCGGACCTCGACGCCAGTTAATTCGAAGACATTATCGGGACCCCAATTTGTTAAAAGAAATTGCGCCGCAGGTGCCGCGATTTACGCTCTGCGAGTGCTTATAGCCCCTAGTCTATCCTTTGGTGGCACTTTGCTTGCCCTTCTTTTCCGCCTAAAGCTGGAGAACGGCGGTTCGCGGATTATCACTAAAGTGATCTTTCATTAGTTAAATCTGTGCAGACTTCTTTGACTAGCATCATCCCTTGCGGCGCTGTCAATTAAAGCAAAAGCTGACTGCTTTGTCTGCTAGCAAAATCGAAACAGGAAAGCCCTCGCTAGGATCGACGCGTTCGAGCCCGGAAAACAAGCGGCTGTTATCGCAACCACACGCTCCAACGAGATAATGGTAGTTTATACCTGCCTCAATTAGCATATATCGTGGTCCAAAAGTAGTTAATAATTATTAAACGCTCTTGTAAAACGGGGCGTTACAAACTAACTCCATTATCAGAAAGACACACTTCGAAAAAGTAAAGAAGACTCACGCATTCATCACGAAAGCAACTCACCTAAACACTTGCTTCACTATCAACAAAAGACTCAAGAAGAGTTCGACAAAAGGTCCAATCGCTATCTATAAGGAAGCGAGGAAATCCGTCACTCAAAAGGGTTTCACCTAATATAATCTAATGATAGGGAAAGTACCATCAAATCGGTAATTAAGGAGTCGCTCAAGGTGCTTAACTAGCACTCAAAAGCAAAAATATGCGGCTTAAAAAGCACGCAATAAATAGGAATCATAATAATAGAAATTGGTTATCAAGTCGAAAAGGGTGAGAATAATGTTGGTAGTATAATATTATCCGTAGGGTGAATAGGCGAGATAAGCTAAACATGCACATACATCATCATATATACAATCACACACACACAATCAGGCACACCAAAATTCACTCCTCCACTTGTCCTTCTCCAAAGTAAGGTTTTAAATCTTTAATATGCCAAACTCCAACGTTTTTATTGTCGGAGACGGTCATTAACTGATAGGTAAGTGGGCCGGTGACTGTTAGTACTCTGCATTTGACATATTTAGGAGCCAATTTCTGATTGAAGGATTTAGATGCATCAGATAAGACGTAGTTCCTTTTCCAAACCAAATCATTGACATTGAATTTTAATGGACGCTTACGCAAGTTATAGTGCTTGGAATTGCGTTGGTAGGAATTATTGAGGCGTTTAACAACGTCTTGATAAAGTTCAGAAAGTTGGTTAACGTCTGAAGCCAGGTCTTCACGAGTTTCTAAAGATAATTCGTCTTCTTGGAAGTTTTTAAGACGACCGTAATAAGTCCCAGAAACTGGTACAGTCCTCCCAAAATTTAAGAAAGAAGGGGTGTAACCCGTCACCTCATGAACGGCGTTACGCAAAGCGTGTGCAACTTGATAAATGTGTTCGTCCCATGAACGATGATTATCCGAAACATAAGAACGAAAAGCAGTACCGATAACTCGGTTAACTCTCTCAACAAAATTGACTTGAGGATGGTAAGAAGCATTATACCAAACTTGTTGAACTTGGTATTGTTTCATCAAGGCTTTAAATTGGGAACTTATAAATTGTGGTCCGTTATCAACCATAGATATTTGAGGAACACCAAAAATGAGGAATACTTCGTTCTCCAAAAACTTGGCTACTGCTTTAGCAGTGGCAGCGCGAACAGCTTTCACTAGCGTAAACTTGGTTAGCCAATCACATATAACTATGATAGAAGTGTTACCAGTTTTCGTGCGAGGTAAGGGACCCATTATGTCGATTGACAAACATTGGAAAGGGTATAAAATCTTCTTATTTTGGCCCATTAAACCAGGTCTAGCAAGTTGACTAACTTTACTCGCAGCACAAGTTTCACAATGGCGTATGTAACGGATAACATCTGCACGCATTTTAGGCCAGTAATATTGTTCGGAGATTTTACAAAAGGTTTTATAACCACCCAAGTGAGCAGATGTGGGACTGTCATGAAAGGGTTTGTAAATTTCAGTTGGGCGAGAACGAGGTATCACCTGTTTCCATTCCACTAAGTTGCTAACAATGGCATGACGGTTGGGGACATACTTAAAAAGTCGACGATTTTCAATTCGCCAAGTAGGAAATTGATTAGGACTTTGGTTAACGCGGTCCAGCATTTTTAAGTACCAAGAGTCTAAGTCACCATCAACAAGTTCTAGAGCGAAAACCTGAATAGGAGCTCGAGATAAAGCATCGGGAACTACATTATGTTTACCCTGTCGGTGTCGAATGGTAAAATCGTATTGCGACAGACGAACACTCCAACGGGCTAAACGGCCAGTGGGGTCTTTCATATTAGTGAGCCACAATAAGGAATAGTGGTCAGTTAACACAGTGGAATGTGTACCTTCAATGTACGGTCTAAATTTCTCAATGCCAAAGATGACAGCTAAACACTCTCTCTCTGTGACAGAATAATTGCGTTCGGCCTTGTTAAGGGTACGTGAAGCATAAGCAATTACCTTTTCCTCATCGTCAATATTTTGTGTAAGCACACAACCGAGGCCAAAATTAGAGGCGTCACATTGTAACGTGAACGGTAGTCAAAAGTTTGGGCTACTTAAAACAGGAGCGGAGGTCAAACAAGATTTAATTTGATTAAATGATTTAATAGCATCATCAGTCCAATGCACACGCTGCTTTTTAATACGACCTTTAATTAGGTCCAAAATAGGAGCAGTAATAGTGGCAAAATTTGGAACGAAACGACGATACCAAGAAGCTAAGCCAATAAAGCGTTTGACTTCGGTCACCGTATTTGGTTGAGGATAATTGGTGATAGCCAAAATTTTATCAGGGTCCGTGCGTAAACCATTTTTATCGACAACAAAGCCGAGGTACGTAAGACTGGGACGTCAAAATTGACATTTGTCGATATTGACAGTTAAGTTAGCGTCTTTAAGACGGGTATAAACTTGCTCTAAGGTGTCCAAGTGTTTCTTAAAGGTTCCAGACACGATAACAATGTCGTCTAAATACACGAAGATGTTTTCACCTAATAGCGGACCAAAAATGCTATCCATGAGACGTTGTTGACTAGCTGCTGCGTTCGCGATCCCAAACGGAACGACTGTAAACTCGAACAAACCACGTCTAGGGACTGTAAAAGCTGTTTTTTCGCACGAATCTGGATGTAGAGGAATTTGGTGAAAAGCTTGCTTAAGATCGATGGACGTAAGATAACGTGCATTGCGCAATTTATCAAGAATGCTATTTAAATATGGTAAAGGATAGGCATCTTTCTTGGTAACCGAATTTAATTTCCGACCATCGAAACAAAGTCGATAAGAACCATCTTTCTTTTTGACTAAGACCATGGGAGAACTCCAAGGAGATTTCGAGGGACGAATAATACCCATCTCTAACAAGCGATCAAGTTCGTGGTCGGCATGGACTTGCATAGCAGGAGACAAAGGATAATATCTCTGCTTAATAGGAGATGCGTCACCCGTATCAATAGTGTGTACCACTAAATTAGTTAAGCCTAAAGTAGGACCAGAAATTTCAGCAAATTTCCCAACAACTTGGTCTAAAAAAAGTTTTTGTTGAACTGACAAATCAACTACGCCACAAATAGTCTGCAGCGAAAAAGTTTCAGCCACATCGAAGCGCCCAGCGACAAAATCAGTCTTTGCTCCAAAAGCGTAGCAAAAATCAACATCTAAAATTAGTGTAGACGGAATTGAGTCACAAATAACCGCATCGATGGACCTAGTAATACCATGAATGGTAATGGGTAAGGCTACAGTACCTAAAATATTTTGTAGCTGACCGTCAGCAGTAGTCAAGGTAAGCGGAGACCTATTGTTACACAATTTCAGATCATGTCTCTGAAGTAAATATAGACCGTTGCGCCCAATTAAAGTTTGATTGGCAAAGAGCGTGAATAGGTTCGCCATTAATATAAATGGTTAAGTAAGGACGGTTGTCAGAAAGTTGTTTAGTAAAGGTGGCTGAAGTATTACAAGTCATACGGCAAAATTCATTCACAGTTCGTAACCAAGATTCCCAAGATAAAGTATCAGCCTCAGTATAATAGGGATAAGGAATAGATCGGCTGTGATATCTACCCTTTACTTTGCGTTTTTTTGGATGGCATTTAGGACAAGTGGAAAAATAACTATTTGCATGACCGCAAATATAACAAAAAATAGTCTTATCTGCCGAGCAAGTACGGAAAGTATGGCCTAATTTACGGCAGTTCCAACAAGTGGTCGTACTTTTCGCACGGTTAGTTCTAGGACCAGAATGTTTAACTGTCATTTGTGCAGTCTGTGTCACAGGTTTTTTAGGAGTAGGCTGGTAGGCCAAGTCAGGTTCCAGTTGCAAGGATGAGGCAGCAGCAGGATTGCGGTATTTAATATTCTGAATCTTAACATCTTCCAGCTTTTTACACAGAAATGCAAGGTGCTCAATATCGTGAACTACTGTCAAGGATAATTGAGTAGCATAAAAAGGTTGCAAGTTTTTCATAATATGCTTAAGTTGAACTGATTCGGATGGTTTAATGAGTAAACGATCAAATAAATTAAGCAGCACAGCAATAAAAAGTGAGGGTTTTTCATCGGCCCCCTGTTTGCGTTTCCTAATCTCGTCCCATAACTCTTCATCAAAATCAGTAGGCAAAAAATCAGATCGCAACTTAGCTACCAAGTCGTGCCAGTTTGAAACCCGGTGATGCATAGCACGGTACCATACTAACCCACGACCCGAGAAAAGGTCAACAGCACTAGAAAATAATTGGTCGTATGAAATGTTACGCGCTACTCTAAGTTCTTCGACACGTTGTAAGAAAGAATTTACCCCCATGGTAGTAGTGTCTCCATTAAATGATAAACCCCATTTGCATACCGGTACTGAAACTAAACCCACATGTCTAGGAAGAGACGTCGTAGAGTAATTAATTAGGTCTAGTTCAGTTCGCAAATTAGCAGTAGCTGACATACAAGGTTGTTGTGTAAAAAGAGGATACTGAGGTACGTGCTCATTAGAAAAAGATACCCTAGGTCGTTGGAATGTCGATGAAGCTAAGCCGGCGGCTTCAGTTATGTTAGGGTTGTCAACAATATTATCTGCCATAGGTTCAATAGGGTCAGAATTAGGTGGAGCTACTGTATTAACAGAATCGACAAAATTAGTGGCATCAACATTTGAAGGCAAAGGGTCCACTTGTAATTGCGAATCGTCATGCTCATTACTAAGTGACTGTAATAAATCTAAGCATTGACTGGTAAGGGTAGCATGCTCCTGTTCTAATTTAGAAGAGGGTTGTAGCCTGGTTAGTCGTGAATACAGATGCGTTAGCCGCATATCGAGCCGAGCAAATTCAGAATTAGAAGGTGCAGCAGCGAAAGCAGTAACTAACACCGAAAGTTCAGTAAGTTTGCCTTTACAAGTATCAAGTTCTAATTGTACATCGAAGGGTGCTACTAATTGATAAGCGTTAGACAACGTAGGGTCAGCCTTTTCCAGTAACAACTTAGCACGCAACGTCCTACGACGTTGGTCGACGTTCATACCTTCCACCGTGTCTCTATCTAATCCCCTGAACAGTAATTCGTAAAGCAGCTCATCAACACGAAGCGCGTTGACATTCATTTTAAATAAATAATTTTGTCAGAATATTAAAGGAGAATTGCAGGTTGTACAGCTGATGTAATACCAAAGTCGAGCCCAGAGCGTTGGTCGCGCCAGTGAAACAATAAAGAAGCCAACCTGCGATTGATTACTAATAATAACCAATGATAGTACAATCGCAGATCAACCCCCTTATCATTTAAACACCACGGTAGCTCAGAAATGTACTTACTCACCTCAATGGCCTAGCTAGCTTCAAAGTCGATGGCCTTAGGTCACAGATTTCTATCATGAGCTGATCAGCTGCAAGCTTCTTTAATAATAGTCAAAACACAGGGCACCAGAAATCACAGATTTCAAGAAATAAATAAAATAATAACAAACAATTAAGTTTATTTAATTAGCAGATCATATTTGACTGCAACAACGGTAATACGTAGGTAAATTGTTTATCACAATATTAAATGGTTTGAATACAATATAATACATGAGCTGAAAATTCGACACGCACAGCGAAAATATGTGAACCTTTTTTTTTGGTAGGCCCTTAGATTGAATTTAATTGCAATTCAATGAAGGGATAAGCTTATCACTGTCATATGTAATAACCGTTATCTCGGTAGTGATATTAAAATGGCGTGAGGGCACTTTTTACAAGATTTTTTAATACGTATTCATTAAGCAAAACTTTAAATTTGTGAAATGTAGATCATAGAATAATTATTACATTATGTTTTAAATTTATAAAGCGGAGCTTTAAATTTATGAATTGTAAATTGAAACAATTATTACATTAAGTTTTCAACTTATAAAGTGGAAATTAAATTTAGAACTGGTAAATCGGTTACCGGTGCTGGAACGTCGTAGATATCTGGGACTAACCTGGTTGTGACAAAAAGTCGCATGTATGCGAAGAATAATTGGTCCAGGATAATCGTAACGTGACAGCTTTCCGCAGTCCAGACCTCGTGGCCAAAAGTGATAAGGAAACGAACGCCTCACGTCAGTAACAGCAGGTTCAAAATGGCATTCCAGAAAAAGCTGCAGGTCCACGCCATATGCCAATTAGGACAGCGAACGTGGCGTCAATCCAAATGAGAATTCGCCCCAAGAATACAGCGTTAAAAGCGGTATTTGAAAGCGGTAATTAAGAGGTGACGTTGACAAAATTAACGTCAAAGAAAGAGCTAATAAAAAAACGAGGAATTACTATAATTGAATATCAAACCAAGTAGCGTAACATACCTGATTCCATTCATCAGCCCACAAACAAATTTAATATTGAGGTGCAATAGCACGCAAAATGCTTTCTTGGAACAGGTTGCTCCAACCACAAGCGAAAATGTAAAAATGAGGTCGCGGACCGCGGCGGCTGGTACTAGGAGATAACAAGTGAATTTTGGGAAAACCAAAATCAGCGCTTTTGCGCGGACTAGCTTGATATGAATTGAAATACAGCGGGTTATAACTCAAGTGAACATATACAGGTTGGACCGAAATAGATGAATAAATGGCGAAACAAATAGCAGGAGCTAAAGATTTGTTTCACTCTCTCAGACTCTGGACTCCCAATGAAGCCCACAACTGGAGCTCGGAAAGCTGGAGTCTCGCTGCCGATGTTGTCGGAAGCGGTAGCCGGTGAAAATAATTTTAATGACGTGGAATTTGCTACCTTTACTTCCACAGATGCACCACAAAATTCTGAACACGATGATATAATTTATTTTGATTTATTTTAATTGCAAAAAGCTTAAAATTCAAATAATTTGGAGACACAAATTCGACTGGTATCAAAAAATATATTTCAATTGTTTCTCTTTTGTTAGTTAACAAAAATTGTCTATCTGGCTTCATAAAAGTGGATGTTAACTAAGCACAAATCAAATACTTACAAACTAAAATTACAACTTATATTATAACAATGTACATCTTAAATCTAAAATTATTGTTTGTTCATGTTCTTATTTAAACTAGGTTATAGCGCCACTGACTATATTTTATTTGGATTGTCTGTTCACTTATGTCATTTCACTGACTCATTTTTATAAACACAAATCTCGTTCATTTCCTGTAGTGTGAATTTCTTGCATTTTATAAAAGTTGTCTGCTTTTCACCATTTTCCAAATATTACCATTCCATTTTCGATAGCCTTATTTGATCTAGTATTGTGCTCTCTTTGCACTGTATTAAGAACATTATGTCCTTCTTACCTTTATTTAAAAAGTTCTGACATGTAAATTTATTTAACACGCATGTAATAAACCCTTTGGTGATAGATTTGTCGAATTTTGATTGGCTTTACTTTGCACCAACTCCTTAATTTATGCTAATTGATATTTCTGTGACTCTAATTTACTAATTGAGCTCTGCCTAATTGCCATTTATTCTGAAGTAATTCAATTTAATGTCGGCAATGCTTTACCAATGTAATTATGAATTAACATTTCTGATGTAACTTCTTGCAGTTGCCTGCTTTACCCCAGCTCGGTGCTTTATTGACTTGGTTTAATTATTTATGTTGCAAGCAGAGTTGAGTAACGGGCTAAATACCATCTCAATATATACAAGGTGCTTTTCAATTTTTTCTCTTTGAACACTAATAAGTACTCATAAATTAAAGAAATCAAAAATAATTATTGTAACAAACAGAAAGCAAAATTTACCTTCAGCAAATGTTCAAAAATTGTCCATTCTCCTGAATACATAATTGGCAACGACGAATTAAACTCTCTTGCACGCATAATAAATTCATGTTATTTCTATTACGAATTGCAGCATCTTGAAACCTCTGCAATAACTGATTGAGATCATTTATTTCCAAGGCACAAAGAAGTTGCTTGAAGTGACCCCATAAATAAAAATCACAAGGAGTCAGGTCGGGTGATCTAAGTGGCCATAGTATAGGACCTCCGTTATCAATGCATTTATTTCGGAAATGAGTATTCAGCCTTTTTGTCACTTGTCGAGGCGCGGCCCCACCATGTTGAGACCACATATTTTGTAGCACGTGGAGTGGAACATCATCCAGAAGATCAAACAATGTGGTGTTCAAAAAGTTATGGCACATCTCTGCATTTAACTTTCCATTCAATACATTTATAAGTAATCTGTTATTAAGTACGCCACACCAAACATTTACACTAAATCTCTCTGGACGTTACGCGTTCTGGTCGCATGTGGATTGTCCAAAGAACGAACATGGCCATTATGGAAATTATTAATACAGTCTCTTGAAAAAATCGATTCATCTGACCATAGATTTTTTGAAATAAAGTGATTATCTTGGACGTGTTGTTGTAAAATCCAGTGACAAAAATTTAATCGCAGTTCAGCATCTCCGTGATGTAATGCTTGTACACTTTGTTGATGATAAAAGCGCAGCATTTCTTAATTTATTGTTTGCCATTGAAAACTTTGTGGCGGCCCCAAATTTCGTGTCATGTGTCTGGTACTAATTTCCGGTTCTCCAGTTACAGTATTTATTACGTTTTCACGATCTTGAACATTTACATCATACGGGCAAATGGGTCTAGGAGGAGCGGCAGTACCAGTTATGAGAAATCTTCTAAATGATGTACTGAATATGGGATGCAACGGTTGACGTCTATGAGGAAATCTATTTCGATATTCTCTTTCTGTCTTTTTCTTAAAAAACGAGTTTAGCAAATTATATTCTTTTATTAAAGATTTGTTATTGACCTTATTGATAAAATAGCTATTATTA
Source organism: Agriotes lineatus (assembly GCA_940337035.1). NCBI lineage: Eukaryota > Metazoa > Arthropoda > Insecta > Coleoptera > Elateridae > Agriotes > Agriotes lineatus. The sequence continues at coordinate 261,667,444 of OW679194.1, read as the reverse complement.
AGAGTTGCTAGAGTCAACTAGAATAAACTTTTCCAAGTCAAGGCCTTCTATGGTAAAAAAAAAAGAATTGAAAAAGTATTTTTTTGTTTCAAAAAATAGAAATTTGACAAGATTATTATATGTAGTTTGACTTGTAGATTCATAAAAACATAAAATATACAGGGTGTTCTATTTAAAAAATTAAAGTTGGTATCATTTCCGGTAAAACCGGAAGTCAGTTATTTTGACTATATCTATCAGCTAATCAGAAATTATGTCTAGTATTTTGGCATTTGGAAATTTTATCCAAATTGATTCATACATAAAGAAGATATAAACATGGCCCTAGTCTCATTGTCACCCGGTATATAAAAGTCTAACACAAAATTCACAAAACAAAAATGAAAATAAAATTTATTAAGTCTTACGAATTCTTGAAAATAAAACACAATAATTCTTTAACATAAAATCAAACACAACATTCACAAAACAAAAATGAAAATGAAACAAGCACTTATTGCACTATTAAGACTTTCTTAGCTATAGTTGGCCGTCCTCTTCTTCGTTTTTCTCCAACTGGTACATTCCTTACTTCAGTAGGTGGTTCAAGAAGTTTCAGGCGAATTGGTAACCCTACTAAATGTTTGCAAACGCAATTTCTGAGGTTATTTGGACAATTGCATGTGCCATTCAGCTAGTCAGATTCGTCCTGTGGTAACTGTACTTCGCACTCGCTGAAATGTTGATTTTTGTAGTCGTCAAACGTCTCTCACATATTTTCAAAAGTTTCACATTCCAGTGCATTTTCACCTGGAATTCTGTAACACAGCTTCATTCCATTAGTATGCTTTAACGAAGTTTTTTTAGGCAGTTTGGCCCACTGATAAGCTTTTGTCCACATCTTCAAAAACATCGTTGGCAAGTGGCTAAACTCTCTCTCGCTGTTTATAGAGTACTCATTAGACTAATCCTTCACCATTTCTGAAGCAATGATTAAGAATCGAGCAAGCGGATGGCACTCACGAAGTGTACCTAAAAATAATAAGGTAAAAGCACCCTAGTGTAGACTTTAACAATATTAACTGCCGGTCTTATAAAGGCCACTAATCTGACGTTAACTTTAATTCGCTGTTAAAATAAACAAAAGCGCATAAGAACGTCAGTGCTTATGACATTTTATTCATTAGTAAACAAATTTTGATGCGCTTTTGTTTATTTTAACAGCGAATTAAAGTTAACGTCAAATTAGTGGCCTTTATAAGACTGGCTGTAACAATACCAAATCACGCCATTGATGAAAAGTGTACCTTTGTCTTTTATTATTCCGTTAAAAGACTCCAATGCAATATTTGTGACAGGTGTCCCTGGTGCGAAGCCCAAATACCAACCACGAGTTTGAGTGAACCCATTCGTCTTTGCAATAAAGTACAATTTTTTTTCGTCTTTCCATTTATCTAGAAATTTTTCGCAGGCCCTGCCAAAAACTTCCGTTGTTGAAGCACATTGCAAAGAATCAATATTCTTTAGTATGTCCTTCTAGCACTTCTTTTGCGCAGATTGCCCAACTCATACTTGAATCTTCTTTTTTGTATGCGCCCAGCACATTCGTATAATTATTGTATCCTGTTCCAATATTTGCACAAAAGCATTTTGAATACTTTTGGCTGCGTCACATACCAAAACTTTATAAGTTAAATCGTAGCAATACAGTGAGAGGAATGTATTCTTTAACGTTTGAAATAAAAACACAAAATCACTTGTTTGTTCTGTGGTTGTAACAGATATACCAAAGGAGTGAAAATGTTTATCTCTATCGGTGGTCCCAACTATGAGTACTGGAAACCCCAGCCAAACAAGTTTATAGGTCGCGTCAACATGAATAATGTTGCATTGACGCGATAGACCAATTAAATATTTAGTCGATACCAAAATCTGAAGCTTGAATTAGAGTCGTCTTCGTATGCAGCAACAAAAACTTGATGATCATCAAAAGGTATTTCTGAGTGATCATTAACCAGAATTCTAGTTCTCCTAAGCTGATTACTGCAGATCCATACTTATTTTTAAGTAAAATTGTAAGATAATTGTTCAATTGTTTCATAGACGGTAAAGTCAATCCTCGTATTTTGCTAAAACTGCTCATAATAGATTTGGGCTTCAAACGTAATTCGAACAATTTGTCTGTTTCTTTTTTTGTCTCATTGCTCAACCTACATTTCGATTGGGACTCCAAATTTTGATGGCCGTGACCTTTTTCAATTCGAAATAATATTATCTCGTCGCTGGATGCATCAAGCAATAAATAAAGTGCAGTTGAACATTGAATTGTCGACGTTTGGCTCTATTACAGCGATAATATCGCTTTACACCTTCTTCCGTACAATGGCATTTGTGAAAGGACCACAATTTTTCATTTGTAATAAATTCTTCGGCACTTTTAATGTTCGAAAATTTTCTCTCAAAACACCAAATCCTACCTTGCTTGCGCCATTTTTTAGGCTGTACCGTGTCAGCTTCTCCACCCGACTCTGAAGAAGAGCGAAACAGCGGAACTTCGTCTGGAACACTGCTCGGCCATGGTAACTTTCATCGGCCGGTTTAGTTTATCATATTGCAATATACTGGTTACACTTACTGTAAAAGCTACCGAGCACAGTGTGCGGCTGAAGCCTGCAAGAAGTTTGTATGGAAGCGACAGGGAGAGATGCGCTAGCATATTTCATTTTTGGAGTAACAGAATAATTATTTGATGCACACGTAGTTTTTTTGAGAAAGACTAAATATAAATGGATAGCGCGAATAGTTATTATGTACAGCACGGACTCGTAACTTGAGCGTTTTAAAGTTGGTGAATATTTAGTAAAATAGATAGACATATGGAATTTAAAATGTAAGCAATGGTAAAACAATACGCAACATAGCAATTTTTAGTGGGGCTGTTTTTATTTTCCGAAGTATAATAATTTGGGTTTCATTAAGATTTTTTGATGTTCATTAAATGTTTTGGTAGACAGCGCTAGGGATGTATGGTTTAATTTAGTGTACATTATATTTGACCCCTTAATTAATGTGTACAACTTCTCTGCATGTCTTTCTCTTTTAGCGCGAAATTCAAATTATAATTCATATTTGAACACTCCTCGTACATTTATGAGTGCCAATATTATGTATCCGTCCTAGGGTTAAATACCTTGATCCGCGCAATTGTTGAAGATATATTAATTGCCATGAGGATACGCCAAACTCCAAGTCCTTTGACTTCAATTCTCGAGTCTATCATCTGGAAAAGAATATTTTCTGCATGTCGAAAGACTTCATTTCTTTGTATTGCGGGATCGAGGTTTTAATTATCTGCTAATAATGTTGTGAATCCAGGCGAATGTGAAATTCGCATTTGCGAGATAAATTTTTGCATGGATTATTTTTAGTAGGTGGCTTATTTGGCTTATAGAAGTTTAAGCCATTATAGGTTTTAGATGTGGTCTTTTTAGAAATTAGGACGAACTAACGTAAAGCGTACAGAGAAATGAAAAGTTTTGCTATAGGAGCAAGTGCTCATTCATCTTTGATAACTTCTATTATCTCATGGATATTTAATCAGGCGCTGGTGCGTTTCAATTCTTGGAGCTTTGGCTGGAATTTTTTATTTATCTTCGTGGTTTTAGCAGGTTTTGCTCTATATGCATGGATGTTCCCCACGACTGTCATTGGTAAAAATTGGAAACTTCCCTTTATTTGCTTTTCTATATAAAAATGACTTCTCCACTCTTGTCAACAACAATTCCCCTTCATTTCTCTTGAAATAGATAATCCAGCGGATTCTTTGATTAATTTACGTAACTTGATGAAGTTATGCTCCCTTTTAAAACCTTTATTTTCTTAGCATTGCATTGCATGTTGAGCCATTCTTCTTTAGTTAATCTAATCTCCCTACGAATCTACCTTCTACTTGCACTTGTTTGCTTTTATTTGCTTTTCTACTTTTCAGTTGATGCATAAACTTTAGAGCAACATTGTTTATTTTGTGTTTCTTCTTGATGTTAGATTTAGCTTCCAGATATTTAGTATCGTTTCTCCAACGCATCTCTAGTTTTTTCAATATTTTGCATTGTCCTTATTTAGTTTTGTTCGATTTCTCTTTTTATTGCCAAATTTTCTTTCATGTTATTTCATCTGATCCTAATAGAAACTACAAGAAGGTTGTGGTCGGAAAAGATGTGAGCTCTGGAATAAGTTTTTACACTACAGTCGCACACCCATTCAGTGAACTCCTATTTAATAATTTTTTTCTATGTAGTGATGATTTCATTAGGATTTTGATCTTCGGGTTAAATTTCGTGTGAAAACACATCTAAATTATGATGTACAAATTCTATATTCTATATTCTAACAAAATTTTACCCAAGTACGTAAAAATGCAGAGAAGGTTTTGAGCAGATTTTCTTAGAATTACGAGGAGCGTTCAAATATAAATTATAATTTAATATTTATTCGAAATCAAACACAAAGACTCTAATGCAGTGGTTCCCGAACTTATTTGGCCTACCGCCCTCTTTTCGGAAAAAAATACTCAGCGCCCCCTAGAAATCTACATTCTTTAAGCGAATAAACAGAAAGATAAAGAGTGGTAGCTTCTTGAGACTGATAATTATCTATAAGAGTATTTCTAGGTAGGAAATTATTTTAAAAGAATAAATTAATTAGCAATTAAAAAGTACAAGAAAGGATTTATACATTAAATGTACAACATAAATATTTGAGAATTGTTTAATGAATGTTAGATACAGTTACTGTTAAATTGCGAATAGTTTATTAAAAGGTTCGAGCATATAAGTTGATTTAGATGGGATAGTTGTTTGGTAACATCAGAGCTTAGATTTTAATTTGTAGGTATTAACTAACACGCGGAATAACTAAAGTGAAAGCCAAACTCAAATGATTATCTGAAAAAGTCAATTATGTAATGTTATAATAAAATATACCATATAGAAATTTTTGATAAATTATTATTGCTAGAGAAAACGATATTTTTAAAATAAACAAATCTTTTCTGAATTTGTAACCTGTATTTTGAGTAAAAGCAAATTTGAATAATAAAAGCCCTTTATTATAATGGTATTTACTTTATGGATGGTGTATTAAAGGTTGTGATAAAGTAAAATTAAAGAAACGGAAAATAAACAAACTGAATAAATAAAGTAATAAATGGTATGAAGAAGAATAAGAACATTTAATAATGGTAAATAGTCTTCACGGAATAAATAAATCAGTAACTTGCATTTTGTGTGTTTATTTGTGTTTATGTTACACAACGGATGAAATATCTACGAATGGTTTTTCTAAATCTTCTTATCTTCTCTTCCTTCTTTAAGCTTTCACCGCCCCTTTATATTTATTCACCGCCCCTCAAATGCACCCGAGACTACTATCGCCCCCCTGGATTGTTCCAGCTCCCCCCAAGGGGCGATATCGCCCACTTTGGGAATCACTGCTCTAATGTATATAATAATAATTGTTTTTATTTTGAAAATAAACAGATATATAAGATATATCACGTTATTTTTCTACCTAGTCTTCCTATCTTTGAATGAACTGGTGCTATCTTTCCGCTAGCTTGTGTATTCCACGAGATAATTCAGTCTTATTAGTTAGCCACTCAAGCACATTATTATATTGAAAGACAAAATTGACAGTTGTTTCAACGCTGATGGAATCGAGTCGTACAACTTGAAAACGTATGAAAACGAGTGCGGTATACTGAAGGAGTCATTAATACTCTATGCCTTAACTATAGATTGTGAACTTCAGTCCGATATCCAATTATGGTATAAAGATAAGGTGGTATGTTAAATTTCATATTTTATAATAAAACATTAGTGCAGCAGAATGCATCGGTTAGCCATATTAAGCAACTTGGTTTCTTTTATTTTATGCTTGACGTGCTCGCATCTTTTTATTCCATAAATAAACAGCAAGCAAGAATTTTGAACATTTTGAATTTTTTCACAGTAATTTGGTCAAGACATTTAAATTGTGACAGTACTAGAATGTCTCAAAGCATTATCTTAACTTTTCATGTAAGTGCATGTCGATTACGGGACAATAACTTTAAATTAGCATAAGTTCTAAGCGTGCAGCATTGATATGAGTAGAACAGTGGACAGGATAGCGGCCATTTTGTTTTTAATTGGGTCAATTAAAATGATCGATTAAATTGATTGAACCAATTAAACCGCTAATTAAACCGCGAATCAAATGCTCTAATTAAACCGCGAATTCGCAGATTGACCTAATTAATCACATATGAAGTTTGATATTTAATTTATATATATGCTACTGATTAAATTACGCATTAGCTTCCGATTAAATTACGCGGCGGGCATTTTTTAATTTTCACGCGAATATTTGAATTTGAAATTTTTTGAATTTAAACTTCCCGGGTGTCGGCCATCTTGGTTTTATGCGCAGGCACTTCTCACGGCTGTCGTTTTTAATTTTGAATTTTTGCGGAAATATTTGAATTTCAAACTGGTAGATCTCTCTCTCTCTCTTCTACTCCTTGGTTGTCTCTCTCTTGCATTCACTCGCGGAAATATTTAAATTTCAAACTGGTAGATATATCTCTCTCTCTTCGGCTCCTTGGTTGTCTCTCTCTTGCAGTCACAGGATGGATGTTTAATTTCAAAAATCTCTGGCGGACTTGGATTTGAACCCTCTACGTTTGCATACACATTGGGCTCACATCGATCGATGCCGCTACACCACGGAGCGCTACGGGATTTAAAGGGTTTGAACAAAACGTCATTTCCCTGCTCTAAGAATGGAATTGCATAGCTTGTGGTGTTAAATGAATTGTAGTAATTTTAAAAAAGTGTTTTTGCATTTGGTTGGGCCATAATTAATTATTTTATAATTTGTGCCTGCTATATGGATGGCAATGTCCGCTCGCTTCTACTTTCTGGCGCCCGTTTTTGAATTTCAATTGGTAAATCAGTCATTTTCGCGCTCTGTCTGGTTTCTTGTAAAGGCCAAATAGAATTTAATGAATTATTTTTTAGCCGCTGTTGTATTTTATTAAAGTATTTATAATTAAATTATTTATGAAAGCCGCTGAAAATTTGAAAGCTATGTGAATATCGGTGTGCCTAATTTGTTTTTGTGCAATTTGAAGCCTTGAAATGCAGGCTTTAACTTGATTGTTAGCACAGACAAAGAAATTTGCTATGATATCACCGACTCTGCAGGGGACATCTTGTCTGCACTCATACTTTACGTAAAGTAGAAATTTCCTATCTCACTCGCTCTTATTGACTGCTGTAACTTTATCTCTGGCACTCGCTCAAAATGTCTATAGTTTTAATATGCTTGAAGGTATTTCGTCATTCTTTCCAAGTATTTAAAAAATATATATTAGACGTGTTTTAAAAAATATATGCATAAGCGTTTTTCGATTTTCTAACGATTTGGTTCATATGATTTTTGTCGCTTTTAAAAATAAATAGACATTATTTTATTTCGTGCTTGAGTTTTATAATTACGCTGTGCCCTTTGTGGCTTGATTACGTCACGCCGAAGTCTGCCGTCTTACTCATCATTTATTTAATTTAAAAAAAAAGCTTTTTGCGGTGGCCCAAGTCGGATTTGAACCCTAGCCACATGTAAATAATTATTTTAAATCGCGAAAAGTGTTGAGTAAATAAATGCAACGTATTATAAATACGTAAAACTTTTAGTTATTGTGCGTTTATAAGATGGGTCTTTTGACAAAGTGGAAGAATCAAACTGTGATATTGTAAATGTACAGATTTTTCAAGGTCAATTTGTATATAACAACTTAATGTAAATTGGTAATTTAGAACATTTTAACGAAAACAGCGACTTCTTTCGGAATAAACTGTTTCTTCCCACCACGGAACCCTTGCAGATCTATGAATGCACCGACCATACTGACGAAATGTTTGAGAATGACTAAATTTTAAAAATTGTTGTTGGATTTTCGATATAATGTTACAATTTTTACATCGCTTCACATAAAATTCTACAAAAACAATATTTTTATACAACTTTAATTGAAAAAATAGTAAAATTTTACGAAAATACGTCTGTGTTGACGACAAATTAAAATAAATTTGAATAACAGCAAGCAAAAATTACGAAAATACGTATGTGTTGACCTCCAAAGTAACAAAAATTTTAATAAAAACACGCCATTTCATTGAAAAATCTACTACCACCTACATTTCGAACTTCAGTTATGTGGGCTCTTTGTGCATTTTTATTACAAAAATTCTTGTACAATCGACTAAATATGCATGTGATGACAAATTAACTCAAAAGTGAACAAAAACCACGCAATCACACAGCATCTCACATAAATTTTCACAAAAATCGACATCATGTCACATAAATTATACAAAAACTGTCATCATGTCACTTGAAATTATACAAAAAACGACATTTTTATTCAACACACGATGAAAATTGAACAAAAATCACGCAATCATGCAGCATCTCACATAAATTTTCACAAAAATCGACATCAGGTCACATAAATTATACAAAAACTGTCATCATGTCAATCGAAATTATACAAAAAACGACATTTTTATTCAACACATGATGAAAATTGAACAAAAATCAAGCAATCACACAGCATCTCACATAAAGTTTTACAAAAACTGACATCATGTCACATAAATTATGCAAAAAATGGAATTTTAATTTAACACACGATAAAAATTTAATAAAAATTTTGCAATTACGCATCATCTCACTTAAAAAATTATCACATTTCATTTTACAAAACGATTTATAATAACGAAAATGCTGTAAAACAGTTTTAGAGTTATTTCTAAGCATAATTTTGCAAATGTTTTACTCTTTTTTATAAAATGTATCGCCAAAAATTAAAAGAAATCACAATTTTTTAAATTATATCACGCCATTATGAAATCGTAGATTGATTTTTTGAAATTTTACACTTTGTAACTGTAAAATAACTTCAAATACTAATATTTTAGCTTTAGATTTTGTAATTATTGCAGATTCGTGAAAAACAAAAGCAGAGTAGAAATAAAAAAACACAAACACTTTGTAATAAACAAATATATTGTTCTTATTTCGTATAATACTTAATAATATAAAAATAATTGTACAGCTGAATGTCTTATTTTCTAAAAATTTGCTAGCAATTTACAAAACGGTAGTTTGAGGTGCACAACATTTCAAATTAAAAAGGCTGCAAGTAATAAAATCAGAATTTCATTGTGTCATTTTAAAGTTTAAGATGCACCCAATCCAGAATACCCTTCGGTTTTGGTGTTGATGACATCTGCCTTAGAGGCGTTTTCCTAACGGCCCTTTTTTGGAGGCGTTTCCTTATGGGCGTTCTTCTGACTGAACCTTTTTGATGTCGACTTGGATGAGTAGCTGGTGTTTTTAATTTATATTCTAAATCGGACCCGCAGTTATCAGTTTCCATTTCGGTTTTTCCTGTAGTACCAGTCGGGGTTGGCTTTTTTGCTGTTTAGGTTTAGCTAGCAGCACATTAGCAACGTTAAGGTCTTTGATGTAATCAGCAAACTGTAGGCGTCCGGGTGGATTAATAGTTTTTCGAGGCCGCAGAGTGTCGTGAACTAAATCGACTATGTTAGACGCCGGTAAAATTTCACCCTTTATAGTAACGGTACCCTTGTGATCCCAGCTCACATCGTTTGAGGCACTCAAACTGCGTAGGAAAACTTCAGCTTTTTTCTTAAAAGTTTTGGGAAGTGTAGATAAAATAATGGCATTTGATAGGCTGTTACTGGTTGTTTCAATGGGTATTTTGATTGGCTGCCGTGCCTGGTTTGTGAAATGAAGGAATCGTTGTAACACTTGATTGTATTGCCCCCATTTATCGTGATCAGTTAATTTGGACTTTAAAACTTTTTGCATTTCGTCATCAAGCTGTGATAATATATTTTTCTCCGCATCATCGCCAGACTTAAGACGTTGGACAAATTCCGGCGATACAATCAACATCTTCCGCTCTTTGTCCATTTTAGTCGAAAAGGAGCACAGTCGTTTGTTCTGGTAGAGCCGTCGTGAATAAACTAGCTTAAAATCAAGACTTTCATAATAAATTTATAAAAAAATATGACAGGTACGGGAATCGAACCAGTATTGTCTCTCGAGATCAGAGCTTGAATCTGACGCCTTAACCATTCGGCCAACCTGCCTCCCTATATAAACGAGCACTCTCTGCATAATTAAGAAAACATATAGTTTAAAAAGCCTTCTACATGCAATTTCATACAATATTTCATATAAATTAAGCCATATACAAATTTCTAAATCAGGTGTTGATATATATTTTATCGAAAGACTTGACCCTCAGCTGCCGTTTTATTATTTGTCGTAATGCGTCATCGCTGAATTTTACAAGAGTCATCCTGTCTGCGATGTGACGCACGCAGTGTTTCCATACCTTTTTATTTTAAAATTCTATAAAACCAGAGGTCCAAACTGCTGCCGCTTCAGGTAACAGAGTACAATGGTTTAAAACGTGTTAGTGCGGCATCAGTCGGGCCTCTGGTTTTATAGAATTTTAAAATAAAAAGGGATGGAGACATTGCTTACGTCACACAGCAGACAAATTGGCTCTTGTAAAATTCAGCGATGACGCATCACGACAAATAATAAAACTGTAGCTGAGGGTAAAGTCTTTCGATAAAATATATATCAAAACCGATTTAGAAATTTGTACATGGCTTAATTTATATGAAATATTGTATGAAATTGCATGTAGAAGGCTTTTTAAACTATATGTTTTCTTAATTATGCAGAAAGTGCTCGTTTATATAGGGAGGCAGGTTGGCCGAATGGTTAAGGCGTCAGATTCAAGCTCTGATCTCGAGAGACAATACTGGTTCGATTCCCGTACCTGTCATATTTTTTTATACATTTATTATGAAAGTCTTGATTTTAAGCTAGTTTATTCACGACGGCTCTACCAGAACAAACGACTGTGCTCCTTTTCGACTAAAATGGACAAAGAGCGGAAGATGTTGATTGTATCGCCGGAATTTGTCCAACGTCTTAAGTCTGGCGATGATGCGGAGAAAAATATATTATCACAGCTTGATGACGAAATGCAAAAAGTTTTAAAGTCCAAATTAACTGATCACGACAAAATGGGGACAATACAATCAAGTGTTACAACGATTCCTTCATTTCACAAACCAGGCACGGCAGCCAATCAAAATACCTATTGAAACAACCAGTAACAGCCTATCAAATGCCATTATTTTATCTACACTTCCCAAAACTTTTAAGAAAAAAGCTGAAGTTTTCCTACGCATTTTGAGTGCCTCAAACGATGTGAGCTGGGATCACAAGGGTACCGTTACTATAAAGGGTGAAATTTTACCGGCGTCTAACATAGTCGATTTAGTTTACGACACTCTGCGGCCTCGAAAAACTATTAATCCACCCGGACGCCTACAGTTTGCTGATTACATCAAAGACCTTAACGTTGCTAATGTGCTGCTAACTAAACCTAAACAGCAAAAAAAGCCAACCCCGACTGGTACTACAGGAAAAACCGAAATGGAAACTGATAACTGCGGGTCCGATTTAGAATATAAATTAAAAACACCAGCTACTCATCCAAGTCGACATCAAAAAGGTTAAGTCAGAAGAACGCCCATAAGGAAACGCCTCCAAAAAAGGGCCGTTAGAAAAACGCCTCTAAGGCAGATATCATCAACACCAAAAACGAAGGGTATTCTGGATTGGGTGCATCTTAAACTTTAAAATGACACAATGAAATTCTGATTTTATTACTTGCAGCCTTTTTAATTTGAAATGTTGTGCACCTCAAACTACCGTTTTGTAAATTGCTAGCGAATTTTTAGAAAATAAGACATTCAGCTGTACAATTATTTTTATATTATTAAGTATTATACGAAATAAGAACAATATATTTGTTTATTACAAAGTGTTTGTGTTTTTTTATTTCTACTCTGCTTTTGTTTTTCACGAATCTGCAATAATTACAAAATCTAAAGCTAAAATATTAGTATTTGAAGTTATTTTACAGTTACAAAGTGTAAAATTTCAAAAAATCAATCTAAGATTTCATAATGGCGTGATATAATTTAAAAAATTGTGATTTCTTTTAATTTTTGGGGATACATTTTATAAAAAAGTGTAAAACATTTGCAAAATTATGCTTAGAAATACCTCTAAAACTGTTTTACAGCATTTTCGTTATTATAAATCGTTTTGTAAAATGAAATGTGATAATTTTTTAAGTGAGATGATGCGTAATGGCAATATTTTTATTAAATTTTCATCGTGTGTTAAATTAAAATGCCATTTTTTGCATAATTTATGTGACATGATGTCAGTTTTTGTAAAACTTTATGTGAGATGCTGTGTGATTGCTTGATTTTTGTTCAATTTTCATCATGTGTTGAATAAAGATGTCGTTTTTTTGTATAATTTCAAGTGACATGATGACAGTTTTTGTATAATTTATCTGACATGATGTCGATTTTTGTGAAAATTTATGTGAGATGCTGCATGATTGCGTGATTTTTGTTCAATTTTCATCGTGTGTTGAATAAAAATGTCGTTTTTTGTATAATTTCGAGTGACATGATGACAGTTTTTGTATAATTTATGTGACATAAAGTCGATTTTTGTGAAAATTCATGTGAGATGCTGTGTGATTGCGTGATTTTTGTTCATTTTTGAGTTAATTTGTCGTCATCACATGCATATTTAGTGAATTGTACAAGAATTTTTGTAATAAAAATGCACAAAGAGCCCACATAACTAAAGTTTTGTTTATCGAAATGTAGGTGGTAGTAGATTTTTCAATAAAATTGCGTGTTTTTATTAAAATTTTTGTTACTTTGGAGGTCAACACATACGTATTTTCGTAATTTTTGCGTCCTTTTATTCAAATTTATTTTAATTTGTCGTCAACACATACGTCTTTTCGTAATTTTTGCGTGCTTTTATTCAAATTTATTTTAATTTGTCGTCAACACAGACGTATTTTCGTAAAATTTTACTATTTTTTCAATGAAAGTTGTACAAAAATATTGTTTTTGTAGAATTTTATGTGAAGCGATGTAAAAATTGTAACATTACACATACGTATTTTTTTTTTTTTAATTGATTTTGGGCATCAGCTACTTTGGCTATTAGCCCATACGGTGTAATATGTAAATTTGTTTAAATTAGTTGATAAAGGCCGACTTGCTTCACAAAACTAAGTAAATAGTTGCTATCTAGGTTTTTAAGATCCTGATTTCCACGGATTTTTGCTCTCTTACATTCTAGCAATATATGGTTGACTGTTAAAGGTAAGTTGCAATCATTACAAGTTGGCTGGTCCTCTCCTGCTAATAAATGTTTTTTATTCAACCGTGTGTGACCTGTACGATTTCTTGTCAACACAACTTGCTGCTTTCTAGTTAAATTAGTGGGATATGAAAAGTTTCCTATTACAGGCAAGAATTTTTTTAAGTAAGTGTTATAATTTCTCCAGGTATTTTGAAACTTCTCCTGCACTGTAGTGGTGACTTGATGTTTTATATCCTTAATGCTGTACAGTTTTTCTGATGCCTCGCATGTTCCCTCTGCGGCTTCTTTGGCAGCACAATCTGCCTTTTCATTTCCTACTATTCCAGCATGGCTGGGTACCCATATGAAACATAATGTTTTGTTGGAGCGAAGAAGAAGCCCATATAAAGATTTTATATTTACTATCACTGGATCTAATGTGAATCTATTTCCAATTGCATCCAGTACAGATAATGAATCTGTACAAATTATGAAGGAGACATGATCTGATGCTAAACATATTTGCAGGGCAGTTCGTATGGCAAATGATTCGCAAGAAAATACACTGGTGTTGGATGGCAATGAGTATTTGGTAGTTTCATCATTATATATTACTGCATATCCCGCTCCCTTATCAGATTTAGAACCATCCGTAAAAAGGAATTGGAAAGTTTGATATTGTTGTATTAATTGTAGATAACACTGCTTAATTGCACCTGCGTTTATATCTTTTTTGCTTACCTTTAACAAGTCTAATCTGATCTCGGGTATTTTCTCGAGCCATGGTGGTTCTGTTTTCTTTTCGGTTAAGTGCAGAAATTGTTTTGGCAGAGATAAGGTAGCGATTACAGTAGTTGATCTGGTAGACGATGATTTATTCCGTGTATCTTCTTCTTGATAGCGGGCAGAGAATATATCACTCTGGAAAAGGGATAAGATCGGGTGTCCAACATGAGCATGCAGCTTAATTCTATAGCAAGCGATTATTTTCTCACGTCGTAAGTTCAAGGGAGTTAGTGCTGAATCTGCATATAGGCTTGCCCTTGGGCAGGTGTAGAATGCTCCTGTAGCATATCGAATACCAGAGTTGTGGATAGTGTTTAGTGGTGCTAGTCTACTGGGTTTAGCAGAACCATATGCTACACAACCGTAATCTATTTTCGAGAGTACTAATGTTTTATGAAGGAGTAGGGGGATGTTTCGTTCAGCTCCCCAGCTAGTGTGAGCCAAATTTTTAATGACATTGAGTGTTCTCTTGCAAGAAGAAACCAGGTAATCTATATGAGCTTTCCATGTAAGCTTTCTATCAAACAATACTCCAAGATATTTGAAAGAATTTACATTTTCTATTTCATTTCCGTTTAAGATAAATATAGGATGATTAGCACAAGTGGACCTTTTTCTACAAAAATGTATAGCTTTGGTTTTAGCTATCGATATCGAAAGATTTCGTTCTGTTAAAGCTTGTGAGAGTTCTGTCAAACCGTTTTGTAGTGTTTCTTGAATACCATCGTTCCTGTTGCTTGCTTTGAATAACACAATATCATCTGCGTATGCGCAGTAAACTACTGATTTACTAACCGTCAATAATGAGGAGTTGATTGCTACTAAGAACAATGTGGCACTTAGCGGCGATCCTTGTGGTGTTCCATGTTTAAGGATAAATGGATCTGATAAAGTATCATTTACTTTGACGTTTATTATACGGCCATCCAAAAAGCGTTTTATAAATAGCGGCAAATTTCCTCTTATACCCCAGTCATAGAGCTGGAAAAGTATGTCATCATATCGTACAGTATTAAATGCATTTTTTATGTCAACAAAAATGGCAGAGGCATGTAAGTTGTAAAGGAAACAGTTATTAATCGCATTTTCCAAAAACACTATTGCATCGGTAGTTGAGCGACCTTTTCTAAAACCGAATTGGTAGCGCGCCAGTAACTCTTGTTGTTCTAAAACCCAGTTCAGTCTGAAATTTACCATTCTTTCTAATAATTTGGCAATGCAACTTGTGAGCGAGACCGGTCTATAGTGTGATGGTTCAGACGGATTTTGTACTTTGGGGATGGGAATTATTACAGCTTTTTTCCAGGACTCAGGAAAATTGTCGCCATTCCATACAGCGTTAAGTGATTCTAATAAACGATGTTTCACTTTTTGAGTAAGGTTTTTGATGAAATCAATTGGAATATCATCAGGACCTGGAGCATTACTTTTGGATTTCGCTATTGCGTATTCTAATTCTTCTAGCGTAAACGGCGAGTTGTAAGGATAATTATCTCCGGTAGTAAAATTTTTGTTATGTTCAGTACGGTTTTCATCATTTTCCTCATTACACGATTGTGCAAATTTTTTTGCTAATGCGTTTGCCATATCTTTCAAATTCGTTACTATTGTATCATCTACAGAGAGGGATGTAATAGAATTTATTGGCGCATTTCCTCTTATTCGTCTAACCTTATCCCAGACTTCTTTAAGGGTGGCATTCGTATTTAAGGACGATACATAGTTTTGCCACGATTTCCTTTTGGCAGTTAATATTGCTCTGCGACTTATTGCTCTCATCTTTTTAAATTTAATTAGGTTTTCCTGAGTTGGATAACGTTTGAATTTCTGCAATGCCCTTTTCTTTTCTTTTATTGAAAGTTTAATTTCGTCAGACCACCATGGAACTGGAAGTTTGTTTAAAATTCCTCTTGAACGTTTTGAAATACAAGTGCTACCAACATCGTGAATCATAACAGTAAATTCGTTAATAGAGAGATGGTGAGTATTTTCAAAAGCCGTTGTTAATGTTTCCTGGAAATAACTCCAATCGGCCTTCTTGAGCAACCATTTTTCAGGTAAGTATATCTGGTTAATATATTGAAAATTTTTGAATTGTAGCGTGATAGGAAAGTGGTCACTGTGATGGAGATCAGCATCAACAGACCAAGTTATAGATGATAAAAGAGAAGCTGAACAGATTGAAAGATCAATCGCAGAAAAAGTGCCAAATCTGGAGGAAAAATGAGTCGGCGTTCCAGTATTTAGTATTCCTATATCATCGTTTTCCAGACATTTTTCAATAATATGACCCGCCTGGTCTGTTATTAAGGAACCCCATAAATTACTATGGGCATTAAAGTCACCTAAAATAAGAAATGGAGTTGGGAGTTGTTTTATTATGTTTGTAAGGTCTTGGAAGGTCCAATTTAAGGTGGGTAAGTATATGGAACATATGGTTACTTCAATAGGATATGTAACCTTAACGGCTACAATTTGTAGGTTTGAATTTATGTGTAATTTTGAAGCGGAACACTCATTTTTAATAAAAATTGCTACGCCACCATGAGCTCTTACACCATCCTGAGCATCTTTCCTAAATATTTTGTAGTTTTTAAATGTAACTTTTTTGGATTCGAGGAATTTTGATTCTTGGATACATAGACATATCGGTGAGTATTGGTTAATAAGCATATATATTTCTGGTAATTTGCTAAAGAAACCGTTGCAGTTCCATTGCAAAACATTGAGATACGGATGTGTTTCAGTACATAATAGCGGTATTTCATCGCTAGTCGATGTAGCAATGTTCAACGCATTATTAGTATTAGTGATTGAGGATAGATAATCCATAAAAATAAATATAGAAATAAATAATATAAAAACAACTGACGAAAACATATATACACATGTAATATCGACTAACTTTATCACAGCAGTTATCACAGACTAAGAAATTTATACACCCTCTCTTATGATCTTGGCTTTCGGGGTTTCCCCTTAGGCCAACCTTTTTTCTTCTTCTTATTAATTTCAGAGAGTACCATTTGGTCAATCGATTCCAAACTAGATTCTACGGATGCTAGCGTTTTTGCAGAATTTGCTGAATTAGTTTGTGGAGATGCTTCTCGTTTTCTCTTTTCAATTTGTTCGCTTGTTTCCATTTGATTTGACAAACTATTTGAATATTCTGATATCTGTGGAGATGATAATTTTTGTGAACTTTCTCGTGTGGAGTCTATGTCTCTTTCTACTGTGTCAGTAACCTCATTCCGTGATGGAGAACCGATTACTTCAATAGTTCGATTACTTGTTGATGTGTTAGCACATGAGTATTGAGAATTCGGAATAAGCAACGACTGTTGATCTTTGATTATTTTAATAATACCTGGAGCTAAAACCTGAAGAAGTTGATTAGCAAATTCTTTAGATGCTAGCAATTGCGTCGCATTTTCTGTTGCGCTTGCAAATGATTTATTCGGAAAACGGTTGAAGGACCAACTCTTCGTTTTGCTTCTATGTACGATACTTTATCGATTACCTTTATTTTTTGAATTGCCAGTTCTTGTTGATAAACTGGACATGTTGGTGATCGAGCGGAATGGTTTCCTTCGCAATTTATACATTATAGGGGTTCAATGCATGGTTCGCCCACGTGCAATCCCCTACCACAGACACAAATTTGTACATTTTGACATTTGTCAGACATATGTCCAAATCTCTGGCATCAAAAACAGCGCATTGGAGACGGTATATATGGACGCACGCGTAGCGAGTACCAAGCCCCGCGAATTGTTGAAGGTAAATCACTACGATTAAAGGTAAGTATGTGATTAGCTGTATCAACCATTTGCCCGTTCCTTCTAGTTGTAATTCGTTTAACTCCTACTACATGTTGCCCTCGTAGTCCTTCTAGGATTTCTTCAATGGAAGAATTTAGGAAGTCCGGACAATATACCACACCTCTACAGAAATTCAATATTCTATGTGGAGTAATCTTTACAGAATAGTCAGCCAATCTCTTTATATCCAAAAGTCTTTTACTTTGTTTATTTGACACAGTTTCCACTAATAACCCATCTTTAGTTTTTCGAATATTTTTTGTTTCTCCAACCAGACCGTATAATGACTTTGCTATTAAAAATGGACTAATCTTTTGAAAATCACCATCCACTCTCTCAATTACCAGGAACCGAGGATAGTTACCCATCGTCTCGCTGCTCACAGATTTTTTCTCCAGAGGAGGAAATGAGTCCTTTGGTGGTGAGGAGGACTCAACCTCAATAATATTAAGATGAGGGTCAACACCATCACCCACACCATCTTTAGAGGGGGGTCTCGAGCTACCTCCCATCTCTGTAAGATTTAAGATAGGAGAACCCGGACTCTGGCGAGTCTCCATCGCCGAAGAATATGTAAATATTTTGGGCCAAAAACAGATATAATGCACAGGAAACGCCAAGGATTATACAAAAATTTAAGCCAGTCAAGAAAAAACGCAAGTGCGTTCGCACAGAACGGCCTCAGAATCCTCCGTAGCAGGGTCCGCGCTGGTACGGAGCAGATTGTCCATGGTCCCGGAACAACAGAGCCGCGGACCTCTAGCTCCAACCCATTTAAGCTTCGGCTGGCCAGACCTACCACCCCATGCCGGAATCCGGGTCTACGGTGACATGGGTACGCTTCAAAATGGAGAAGGACAACGAAGAACCACGACACCTTTATGAACAGGGACTTTCACAACCGGGTGGTCTATGTACTTGCTGGATAGACCACTCTGCCCCAGCAAGGATTGTTTATCGAGGTTTACTCCTCTAGTCCTTTTAGTCGCCTTTTACAACAGGCAGGACATACCGTGGTTGTATTCTAACCCCCATACCACTGGGGTGCACATACGTATTTTCGTAATTTTTGCGTGCTTTTATTCAAATTTATTTTAATTTGTCGTCAACACATACGTCTTTTCGTAATTTTTGAGTGTTTTTATTCAAATTTATTTTAATTTGTCGTCAACACAGACGTATTTTCGTAAAATTTTACCATTTTTTCAATGAAAGTTGTATAAAAATATTGTTTTTGTAGAATTTTATGTGAAGCGATGTAAAAATTGTAACATTATATCGAAAATCCAACAACAATTTTTAAAATTTAGTCATTCTCAAACATTTCGTCAGTATGGTCGGTGCATTCATAGATCTGCAAGGGTTCCGTGGTGAGAAGAAACAGTTTATTCCGAAAGAAGTCGCTGTTTTCGTTAAAATGTTCTAAATTACCAATTTACATTAAGTTGTTATATACAAATTGACCGTGAAAAATCTGTACATTTACAATATCACAGTTTGATTCTTCCACTTTGTCAAAAGACCCATCTTATAAACGCACAATAACTAAAAGTTTTACGTATTTATAATACGTTGCATTTATTTACTCAACACTTTTCGCGATTTAAAATAATTATTCACATGTGGCTAGGGTTTAAATCCGACTTGGGCCACCGCAAAAAGCTTTTTTTTTTAAATTAAATAAATGATGAGTAAGACGGCAGACTTCGGCGTGACGTAATCAAGCCACAAAGGGCACAGCGTAATTATAAAACTCAAGCACGAAATAAAATAATGTCTATTTATTTTTAAAAGCGACAAAAATCATATGAACCAAATCGTTAGAAAATCGCAAAACGCTTATGCATATATTTTTTAAAAAACGTCCAATATATATTTTTTAAATACTTGGAAAGAATGACGAAATACCTTCAAGCATATTGAAACTATAGACATTTTGAGCGAGTGCCAGAGATAAAGTTACAGCAGTCAATAAGAGCGAGTGAGATAGGAAATTTCTACTTTACGTAAAGTATGAGTGCAGACAAGATGTCCCCTGCAGAGTCGGTGATATCATAGCAAATTCCTTTGTCTGTGCTAACAATCAAGTTAAAGCCTGCATTTCAAGGCTTCAAATTGCACAAAAACAAATTAGGCACACCGATATTCATATAGCTTTCAAATTTTCAGCGGCTTTCATAAATAATTTAATTATAAATACTTTAATAAAATACAACAGCGGCTAAAAAATAATTCATTAAATTCTATTTGGCCTTTACAAGAAACCAGACAGAGCGCGAAAATGGCTGATTTACCAATTGAAATTCAAAAACGGGAGCCAGAGAGTAGAAGCGAGCGGACATTGCCATCCATATAGCAGGCACAAATTATAAAATAATTAATTATGGCCCAACCAAATGCAAAAACACTTTTTTTAAATTACAAAATTCATTTAACACCACAAGCTATGCAATTCCATTCTTAGAGCAGGGAAATGACGTTTTGTTCAAACCCTTTAACTCCCGTAGCGCTCCGTGGTGTAGCGGCATCGATCGATGTAAGCCCAATGTGTATGCAAACGTAAAGGGTTCAAATCCAAGTCCGCTAGAGAGTTTTTTAGATTAAACATCCATCCTGTGACTGCAAGAGAGAGACAACCAAGGAGCCGAAGAAAGAGAGATAGATCTACCAGTTTGAAATTCAAATATTTCCGCGAGTGAATGCAAGAGAGAGACAACCAAGGAGTAAAAGAGAGAGAGAGAGATCTACCAGTTTGAAATTCAAATATTTCCGCAAAAATTTAAAATTAAAAACGACAGCCGTGAGAAGTGCCTGCGCAGAAAACCAAGATGGCCGACACCCGGGAAGTTTAAATTCAACAAATTTCAAATTCAAATATTCGCGCGAAAATTAAAAAATGGCCGCCGCGTAATTTAATCGGAAGCTAATGCGGAATTTAATCAGTAGCACATATGTAAATTAAATATCAAACTTCATATGTGATTAATTAGGTCAATCTGCGAATTCGCGGTTTAATTAGAGCATTTGATTCGCAGTTTAATTGGTTCAATCAATTTAATCGATCATTTTAATTGACCCAATTAAAAACAAAATGGCCGCTATCCTGTCCACTGTTCTACTGATATGCTTTCGAAATAATAATAATCATAATAATAAAATAATAATAATGTAATAATAATAAATAAATAATAATAATGTATAAACAATAATAAATAATTAATAATAATATTAAATCTAATAATAAATAATAAATTTATTGCGTAAAAACAATACATAATTGATTAAAAATAATATAACAAAATCATAATCATGAAAACATAAGATTAAGATAAATAGATATATAAAAATTAACTACATTATACCAAAACAAAAATTCTTTTGAGATTAATAAATAAAAAATGTGTTATTTCCCTCAATTGAAGTGTATAATAAACCCATATAAAAAACAAAAATAAATTATGAATCGATAACAGATGTTAGTTATATTAAATTTAAATTCACTTCTTGTTTTAGTAAATAAACCGTTCTATATAGCTCCAAGCTGTATGAAGAATTGGTGTTTTGTAATTTACAGTAATATTATTGGCTAGATCAAACGCATATATTATCTACACTTACTATTTTATTAGTTTAATATTAATAAAATTAAGCAAATGACATGAAATGAAATGTAAACAAAAAAACACGCATAAACATGACCCATATCTACTCTAGTTACATAAATTAATTATAATTCACATTGAAACAATATAAAACTGAATTCTCCTGAGCAGATGTTCTGATATTTCAGGGTGGTTTATAAAATAGTTTATCGATGTTTTTGTAAACATATAAGGTCTATATTTTTACTTCTCTTGGAATGTTATTTTAAACGTGAGGCGCCAAGTAGCTAAAAGGTCTCTGCGAGTATGTTTTGTAAAAGAATGGGGCATTATAAATTTTCGGTTTTGATAGCAAACTGGAGTATTTTTAAAACTGAAAAAAATTACTTTTGAAAAAGTATATTTTACACACTGTGGTGCAATATAAACTTTTTAAATTTAATGTATGTAGGTCTATAAAAAGGGGAAAGTGCATGAACTATTTACAGGGGCTAATAACCAAGGCAGCGGATGCCCCACAAACACAAAAAAGGGGCGCTGTGTGGGTCAGTGGCGATACCCTCGCTACACATCTAATGAAAGATTTTTGAATTGCAGTCAGCGGATTGAGAGTTGTGTTGTAAGTTCCCCCAGATAGAAATCCCATAATTCAGTAAAGGCTCAACTAGAGCATCCGCAAGATATATTTCGGAAATACATTTCTAACAAAATAAAATCTATACCTAATAAATTGCAATATTTGCAAAAGTGTATGACTCCTAAATATTTAATTTTATTTGTTTGTTCAATTTCTGGGCAACTACAGTTTTGTTCAGGAATTATAGATGAATGAAGTTTAGGATTTTGAGAAAATACTTTCTTATGCTTTAGATGAAAATTTATATATTTTGTTTTATTAATGTTAATGGACATTCTGTAATAACTAAACCATTTATGCAATATGCTTATGTCATGTACCATGTCACTGTATATTGTATTATTATCTCAGTTTGCATACACTAGTGCAGTATCGTCCGCAAATGTAAAACTTGTCCCCTTAAATGGGCCTGAGCAAAGATTATTTATCGCAACAATAAATAAAATAGGACCCAAGACAGAGCCCTGGGGAACACCATGAGGGATCGCATTAAAATTGCTGTAAGAGATTTCTACCTTTGTACATTGTTCACGGCCTGCTAAGAATGAATTGAGCTACCTAATCTATTGTTATGGTATTGGTATCAGATTAATAAGATTAAAAGAATACAGTAATTAAAAATCATAAAGATGAATTTAGATGTAAAATGAATATCAAAATTATTAAGACGAAGGAAGCATAGAAAATCGCGAAAAAATCACCTTCCGAGAGTTCCTAGATGACGAAAAATAGGTTTTATTAATTCCGTATGTCTGTCTGTTGGCGGTATAATTCAAAAACTATTTGTCGGAGGAAGATAATATTTTGCATACATATTATATATAATGGTTTTGTGCTTTTTATAATTCTGCTTGCCAATTGAACTAGAATGCATTAAAAATCAAACCGAGGCACAGAAATTATTATTTAAAATTAATGCATTTTAGCTTACTTTTACTGAGATAAATGCACTGATGGGTGCAGCCAAGTTTCACAAATAGGGGCAAAGGTAACATAAAAAGCTCGTTCAAAAGGGTTACGTTCTTGGGCTCATATTTGACGAGGTTTTTGGAAGTGCGAATGCAGTTGGATTGTATCTGACGATGGTAGCGTTAACGTTTGCAGTATTATGTTTGTTATTGTACGGAATAGTTTGCACAAGTACAAAGTTATGAGTATTATAGTGGTCAGAAAGCTAGGACCAGAATGCCAAAGTAACTGAAAGGTATAGCAATACAGTACAAAGATTAGAAACGTTGCAAAAAGCAACCGACAAGAAATGTTGCAAAAGAGCAACCTACGAATAGCAAAGAAATAGAAGGAAGGACATTATTAAGTGCATAATAAACTACAGAACATAACAGTGAAAACGCAGTGAAAGAGCAGATTATTAAGTGTAGTGCATTATAACCTAAGAAAAACATTTATTTAGCCTGTAAGAATTAGAGATGTTATCACGATCACGATCACGATAAGCTTATGTTCATCCGCTGCTTCCCCTTGTTGTTCCACTTATGTTTGTCTTGTGCGATTTGTTGTCATCTCATACCTGCTATTTTTACAACATCGTCTCTCCATCGTGTATTTGGTCTTCCCACACTGCGTTTAGTTTCCCTTGGACGCCAATATATTACGCGTTTTGTCCACCTCTCATCTTTTATTCTAGCAATATGTCCAGCCCAGGACCATTTCAGTTGTGCAATTTTCTGTGTTACATCGATAACTTTTGTCTGATGTCTTATCTCCGGATTTCTTACACGGTCAGATAGTTTGATGTTTAAAATAACTCTCTCGTGGGCTCTGTGGGCTCTTGCCATTTAATCTTATGTTGTTTTTTGTGTAACTCCAGGTTTCTGTTCCATATGTAAAGACTGGCAAAACGCATTGATTGTACACTTTACATTTTAAGTTGTTAGGGATATCGGATTTAAAAATGTTACCTAGTTTTCCAAATGCACACCAGGCTAATTTAATTCTTCTGGTTACTTCCTCATTTATATTGTTTTTTGATGTTGTTATTTTTTGTCTCAGATATATGTAACTGTCTACAAGCTCTATGCTTTTCTGATTCAATGTAATATTAATGTCGTCTTCGGTATTGGTCATAGTTTTTGTTTTTGTTATGTATATTTCCTATTTCCTTCGATACGTTGTTTAGTTCATCAATCATCGTTTGCAGTTCTTTCGGGGATTTACTAAGTAGAACTATATCATCTTCAAACTTTAAGTGATTGAGATTTTGGCCATCAATGTTAATCCCTTTGTTTGTCTAGTCGAGTTCGCAGAAAGCATCTTGTAGAGCCGTTATAAATAACTTGGGTGATATGGTGTCACCCTGGCGTACACCCCTTTTAATTGGTATTTGTTGTGAATCTTCGAATACCTTTATGTACATTTGTGATGTTGTGTATATATTTTTAATTAAAGTGTTGTAGCGGCTATCTATTGAAATTGTCCAAGCTGTTAACATTGTTCTACATCAGCTCCCAGAAAAGTTTAATTTTTGTTAATAAAAACACATTCATCTAGTGCGGGTGTTGGTTTTATTGAACCACAAAAGTGTTGGGCACAATTGGAACCAGTTTGCCAGTCCTCAAGTGGTATAATTTGTGATTATTCGTCGTCTACAAAATCCAGGCAAGTGCGGTTCAGGTGCGGGCTGCGTTCGAGAGTCGATATCACCTGTAGCAGCTAGTTGGAGCCAAGTTTGGTGTCTTCAACAGCTAGAGGAGTTCTCTACGCAGAACTTCAGAAAAATCTAGGAAAAAATACCCCCGGAAAAAATACCCCGGAAAAAATAACCCCGGAAAAAATACCCCCGGAAAAAATACCCCCTGGAAAAAATACCTCCGGAAAAAATACCCCCATTCAAAATACTTGCAGGTTTGCACATTTTCTCACATTTTTTACTCAAATTTGTTTACTGCTTACTATCAGTTATTCACTTATTTTTGAAAATAATTTCTTCTTTAAACTTAGTTGGACTTCTATTGTCTTGTGATAATCCCGCATTAGCATAAGATTTGACAAAAAAGCTTCTAAACATGTTATTATTTTATTATTGTACTTGTACATTTGAAAACTACAAATTATACACTGAACTAATAGTAAAACACACTTACATTTATACAGTTTCTAGAGTTCTTATGTTGTGACTTATTGCGTTTAAAAAATTTTCTAAGGCTCTGGTGCCCGTTAAATAGTCCTCACATAGCGCCTTTAAGCGAGTTTGCAGTACTTCATAGACTGGCCGTTTTTTCTTTGGTGGAAGCCTTCCAATCAGTCGTTGTTGAATCTTGGTTCTGTCGCAAGCAAGTTCCTGCCTCATCTTATTGATTAACACCCAGACAGTGGGGTGCTTCTGGCCCACCAAATTAGAAAACCGGTGATTCCAACCTTCCGTCTGGTTGTTGGTACGTTCTCCGTCTTCTAATGTTGTTTGATGAACATTCCAATCGCTCAGTGGAAACATTGCAGGAATGTTTCGAAGCCGTAAAACACCATCGTTATTCCCCACTCGTCTATAAGTGCCAGAAACGTATGTAGTGTCAAAATAATTCAGAAGTTCTTCAGCACCAGCGGGAATATTTTGTTTGAGGTACTCCATACCCCTGTGAACATCTTCAGTTGGCAAAAAGGCCAAACCGTCCATCATTCCGCAGAATTTTCTGAAAGCTTCGTCCTCTCTATATATTTGCTGAAGACCCAGCTCCTGAATTTTCTTATGAGTACTCTGGCACAAATGATAAAAACAGCCAGATACGTGAATTTGGTCACCAAAAACTGTTTTCACTGCTTGAATCGCGCTTCTTTCAAAATCCATTTTGATGTGCGTTGGATCAGGAAAAAGATTTCTGTCTTCGCACTGCCCTACTATTGTGCGTAACATGTTTTCATATGTAAACTGCGTTTTTCTTTGTAATAAAACATATGCAGCAGTTATAAACACGCCTTGCACTTTTATTCGTAGTACATACAATTGCATAAATAAAGAAGGCGCAAGTGCAAAATTACCATCTATGTACCAGGTTGTAGCACTGGAAAGGTGCGTAAGGCAATCGTCTGTAGCAAATTTGATGATTCGTTCGTCTGCTTCAGCTCCATTGTCATGCAGCAAGAACCTTTCGTTGGCTGGTTCACCGGTGGTACACCAACTTCCTGAAATAAAATAAAAATTTGGTTATATTACAATCGGTAAAGTGTTTTAAAAAATTAGAATAAAAGTAGTTTAGATCATACCTTCAATAGTCAGATCTTCCAGAGATACTGGAGTTCCAGGAACGTTTTTTGCCTTATGATTTCTCAACGTTCTCTTAACAGAGTCCTCAGAAGGCATTACCGCACGTACAGAATCTTCCAGAGTAGACACAGCTTCTGCGTATATTTGTACTGGTTTCGCCAAGACGTCCTTAGCTCTTTTCTTCATGTCCTGTACGCATTTTGCTACTTTAATTTCTTCTTCATTTGCAGAATGATTGTGTTCCGTTTTCAAAACGGGGCTTGTTTTTTCTACAGTTGTAGTTAAAATCGCTCTACACTGTAAAACAATAGTAATTAATAAATAAGTAAGTAAAAAATGCGGGATATTAAAAATTAAGAATTATTGTGCATTATTATATTTGATTAATTACAATGTCACATGAATTAAATTGTTTGTTAATAATTACCTTCAATGAGCCGTATTTGCAACATCGCCAACGAATACCACTTGCACAGTTTTTATGCACCACATACATATACCCATTACACAATAACTTCACACCACCTTTATTGGAGGTTATTACTTTCATGGTTAAAAGTAAATTGAACACAATTCCTAAATGTTGGTTTATGTAGTCATTCAAAACATTCAAGTACTTGGGTATTTGGTATAATTAGGGAAAACTAATCCTAATACCTGTATATAATTTAAACTCTCTAGAAATGGAAGATTATATACTTTCAGTTCTATTGGCATGCAAGTACGCACTTAGGTATTTTGTATAATTAGGGAAAACTAATCCTAATTCCTGTAACTAATTAAAAATTTAGAATAAATTTGGGTACCTTGATGTAGAGGTTAGCCTAGCTCTTAGATTCCCAAACTTATTTGGCCTAGCGCCCACTTTTCAGATAAAAAATACTCAGCGCCCCCCCCCTTCACCCCCCGAAAATCTACCTTTTGTAAATGAACAAACAGAATATGCAGTAACCATTTTACAACATAGTAAGAAAATATATTGTTCCAAAGAGGACACGTTGAAGCTTAAAGTTATAAAATTATTTACTGAAATTGGCCACAGTAGCATTCGCATTACACACAGAAAATTAATATAACGAAAGATAATATTAAAATAAAAATTATGTAACGATTAATAGATAACATTAAAAATTATTTTAATGAGAAAGATGAACCTCCTGCACTGATATCAATTTGTTAGCGTTCGGCTCTATCTTTGTCAGCAGCATTCTTAAATTACCACGATTAGTTATTTGTAGTCGGTTTCCTTTTTAATTAATCACACTACCTAATGACTACGACTTTATATGTACGCCAGTTTACTAACAGATTAAACTTGTACGAACCGTTTTTCAAAATTCCCTTACTTTCTTCTCTTTCTTTATTCTTTTACCGCCCCCTATTTTTATTCATCGCCCCCCAATTGCACCTGAGACTACTGCCGCCTTCCTGGACTATTCCAGCGCCTACCAGGGGGCGATATTACCCACTTTGGGAATCACTGGCCTAGCTGATTAGTTTGGAGGGGTTATTTTTTCCGGTGATATTTTTTTCGGGGGTATTTTTTCCGAGGGTATTTTTTCCGGGGGTTATTTTTTCCGGGGGTATTTTTTCCGGGGGTATTTTTTCCGGGGTATTTTTTCCGGGGATATTTTTTCCGCCACCCCTTCAGACACAGACTCGAGTCAGCAGGCCTTTACCAGCTAAGAAAACGCGTTGGAGTCTTCTGAGAGATGCGATCAGCTTTGGAGGGATCTTCAAACCAGTTATTTTGCGCAAATTCCATCGTTCAGACCTCTTTTATTTTGCTGGGACCTGCAAGATTAGAGTTTCTGCTGCGCATTGCCCCAGTTTTCGTTTATGCAGTGCATTCCAGAATCCAGAAATCGACGTGGCGTCATTTGAATTTGTAGGAATTTAAAGAAAAATTATCCATTTGTTTGCAAGCTAAAACAATTGATGTTGGCGTCACTTGTACGACACGCTAGAACAAAATCCCGTTAGTACTGTTGCTAAGCGAAAATAATTATTGCTTACCTGAGATATTTTGCTGATTTTGGCATTGATTTAAATCAAATACTGCGATTTATACGAGTGCACATCGTTTTGTGTTTTATGTCAATTTTGAAGTTAGCTCTTTCAGATTTAGTTTTGGTGCGTTCACAAATAAAATCCGAGTGAATTAAATTAGTTTGCTCTACCCAGTATTTCTAATTTTACGATCACCCTTGAGACAGAGTATGTGTTCACCGGAGCAGCCGAATATTATTGCATATAATTAAAATCAAATAAGGACACACTATCGTCCAGATTTGAATAAAAATATTTCTACTCTTTAATAAGCCGAAGATCCTGCATAGGCAGCACTATTCTTATTTAATACGTAAGTAAATTATACTTTATATTTTATTGTAATATACCTGGCATGAAACCTTGAAACTTTCAGACAAATATATACAGGGTGAGCACCTAAAAAATAAAATTTTGTTTATTTTTGCGTTAATTTTGAAATAGAAGGCAGTAATAATTTTCACATAGGCCAGGCCTTGCACTTGCTGAAAATAGAGCTCAACAGATGCAGGATAATGTCACAAAATAGTTGAAAGGTTTCAACAATAATACCGTTCCGTTAAATAGAGGCGCGCGCCGCACTCATTTCAATAATGCTAGATGGCGCAGTTCGACTTATCGATGCAGTTACGATCGCTACGCAGATGCGGGGTTCAAACCCCAGCGGGATACGTTATTTTAAATTTGCAAATTGATCTAATTCTCACCAGGAAAGTTCGGCATAAACCCATTTACATATTTTTTTCTGATGCTGTCGATAAGGTAAGTCAGTGATACAGCCTTAGTAACAAAGCGTGTTAGTCGGTGATAATATTTGTTTGCTGGTTTCCCTTAACAACGGAACTTTAATTATTATTAAGTTTATAGAATAATATAATTAACAATGCAAGAAGCAGACTTAAACGTTTTGTTTATAATTTGCAACTGTTTATGTGACACTCACGGGTAACACGACTCACAAAAGAGATTGAAATCAACATTAATCCTGGTCACAGGTAACAAACCAAACAATTTCTTAAAAAAATTCGATGAACAGCGGGCAAAATATAATAAAATAACTCGAAATGTATCGTCTATTAACATTTTCGGCAGGCAACAAGCTTCGGCTTGGCCTTGTACTTGTCTATCTCAAATGTTAATAGTCCTTACATTTCTTGTTACTTAAATAGCTATAGAGATATTCTTACAATACAAATTTCGTTAATTAGTAATTGTTGCTTAACTAAAGCTAATAAAAAAATACCATTCAATTTACCCAATCGTAATTCTTAAGAAAAATAATTTAATAACAATTTTTCTTGTCCACATCTGTGCTACAGGAAGATATAACCTTGCTAGCAAAAAATACATGTATATAAAAGTATTTCACAAACGATGAAACCTGCAAGCTAAAAACCCATATACATTGGCACGAAATAAATAAGAATACATTTAAAAGTATAAAGCTTAAATGGCATAGTAAAAATTCGTAAATAAACACTGAACTGAGCACATTTAATCTAGACTTTACGGATTACTCTCCTTAGATTCCCATACTTGCCTGACAAAACAAATGAAAATTCTGTGGAAGTGCAAGTGAACAGGGAACAACACAAATCGTTTTCTTGTTAAGTTTGTCTTTTATGTACTTTTTTTAGGCTCAAGAGAAATTACTCACCGTGATTAGTGACCGATGCTCTATTGTGAATTTCATGACATGGTATCGGTTTATAATTTTTATTAAATATCAGCCAGCAAGAATTACGATTTAGTATGCGAAGCAATTAAAAAAACAATAAAAAATGTTAGAAATCATAGTAAAATATATAGCTTTGTTTATTTGCCTCCTAGTTTCTAAATTAACGTTATTCTGCGGTGCAAGCTGGACCAGTGCAAATCGAACACATAGTAGATACGTAATTGTTATTCCAATCTATATAAATTATAGAAATTAGAAAAAATTTAGCAAGAGGTGCTAAAGAACCCAACCCAATTTTTATAGAAACAGAAATTAAATCGACTATTTGAGACCAGTTGTTAAACTTCTACGCTCTTCAAACATTAAAAAATCAGTTTCTTACAATAGGTATGCTACATAATTGTTTATTTCCAACCAAACTTCTAAATACTGATTTTACTTATATCGATTAATTAGTCACTAGTTTGAATGCTTTGGTCATTCTAAGAAGTCATAATCTTTTCTTTGCATTTTGTACAATGCCTCGATTGACTTTTAAATATCCCGACAGGAAAAGCCGGAAACGGGCGGCTCGAGTTCTGAAGGAAGAGATACTTTAACATGGGCCAGCAATTTATAAATTTGTTTAGGCCGAGATTAAACAGCTCCCCAGAAAACTTTAAAGTGCTTTTATGAAGACAATCACAGATTATCTCCTCCAAAAACAAATTCGGTTTATCTGCTGGTTTTCGGAGGGTTTGCAGCCGAACTTCCCGCTAAGGTCTCTTGGGGAATGCGTTGTACATATTAATCATCAACGGTATGACAAAACCTCGTATATAAAAACCTGATTGTATCATCTATTTCATGGTTTTTGAATCTGATTTTTAGTATATTAGCAGAAGTACTGGAATAACAAATGGACTCGCAGATTAGTTTACCCAAAATGAACGTTAGATATGTGCTTTCAGCTTTACATTCATGAACTTCAAGCAGCTAGGGATTTTATTAAGTACAATTCCTACTGGGCTTTGAACCGATTTTGAACAGCGTGAATAATTGTCTACAATTAAATTCACAGGGGATGTGCCACAACGTAAGGTTTATGCATATCCCACCACATTTATCAATAATTCTTACATAGTGGCGCACTACCTATCTAGTAGACAACACAGACAGATACGAGATCTGTTTATGCAATTGCGAAAATTGGAAAACGTAGAAAACACAACACACAATCATGCGTTTAATCTGTAGAACGGTGTCTGTTATTATATGTGGTGTTCAAGATTCCTATTTAATTTGTTGCTTGCATTAAACGGCTATGATAATAATACCCGTTTAGCTGTGCTTTAGTGGTTTACAAACACTTATAAATAAAATTTACGTTAAGAACTCTCAACATCAACCTCTTGAATTTAAGTCTAATTGAAGTCTATATCGAAATAATAGTTTTTTTGTAATTGCAGACACCTCAATAAGCATTCTATTCCTAAGGTTAAAAAATATATATGTAGATGTTCTAACCGAAATTAAAATATAAAAAGGAGAGTTTGAACGTTTTAGCTTTACTTTTATTTAAATTTAAATATTTATATTTAATTGCCTGTACATATTTTATTTTAGACAATAAAGCATTCAAACGACCATTTTTACAATGAAAATTATGTTTGATGTTTAAGAATTCCCCAAAATAACAATTTTGCAGGCCACTTATTTTTGAATTTATACCTACTTCTTAGCTTGAATAATTTAGAGTCTGCTGCTAATTCAAAGATTAATTATGAAATTAGAAAATCTTACTGTATAATTGTGTACTTCTTTTTTTTTAATTTATTGTTTCTATTTGCACTTTTCAGAATTTGAAGAAATACGACTTAAATTTTAACATATAATTATTTCAACTTGTTGCAATTGAGATTTAAAATTTGATATGTGATCGGACTGCAAATAAGAGTTCTAGATGTTCAAATTCAAATACTTTCACATCAAGTGCCAAATACATGCAAATTTGCGCTATCTATTCTCGTTTTATGCAAAACTAGAGTGGCTTAGCTTTAGAGAAATATGAAATTTGTCGCACATCCTAGTTGCGAGAAACTTTTCTTAGCATGAAAATTTATTAATATTATGTCGATTAGCAGCCCTACTGAAAACGTCCCACTTATACTCAATATGACGAAATTCAGCGAATTTAAATTTTTTTTGAGAAAATAATGCACCTGTGACTAATATGGCTTACGAATTATTGACATTCTTATTCGTCGTGAAGGACCGGCAGAGGTGACACTGTATTTATATAGAAATTTAAAGTTCCATTTCCTTTCAAAGAACTAAAGGTGCACGAGAGCGTCAAGTATCTGTTGAAACCAGCCAGTGACAGTTCTTGATATAAAAACATTTGTGGTGTAATATACTTCAAACTGATTCATGCTGTTTATTGAATTTAGGAAATATTTAGAAATATGCATAAGAAAAATTGTATGTAGGTACAATGTAAGACCAAAGAATAGCACACGAAATGAACAGGAAAAGAATAAGAAACGATAATATATTAATATATCACATTACATTGTTACGATTTATCTTCTGGGCTATTAAAAATTCTACACCCTTCTTGTTTTAAGCATTTATTTACAGCAATTTAATTTAACGATTTACAAAAACACAAGAACTATTAATGCGGAACACAAATTATTTATACACTAACATGAACTATTTCTAACAACAAATATACTTTATTTATTTACATACGACTTAAACACGAATGATTTATATAGCAAGCTTAGCGCACTTTAAAGTTAGATTCCGACTGCAACTTTTTTTCTGCTGCGCTTATTTATATATCGCCGAATGATTGGATGTTTCGCGATATCACTCGATTATTCCAGCAATGCTGACGTGTCGCGAGCATTAATCAACGAGGTCGTTCTTGAATGAGCCGGAAGGTCGACTCATCCGTCTGCACGCGATCCGCCTCGAATGTCGTTACAATATCAATCATAATATATAGTGATTCTATTTTTCTATAATTATTTACAACGTTGCTAGCAGTATTTATAATTACTATTTTATTATTTTTAAACTCTGAAAACTTATATATAAATTAGACATTAAAGTATGATGAATATGAAGATAATTGAAATTCAGCTTTTGTTAACCCCTCATGTAGTAACTTTAAATTTTAATAAGACGTCTTATATACCTTAATATCGTATGAGAAAAATGATCAAGGATGTCTCTGCAATTTTGAAGTCGTGTATTATTATTATTAATATTTCGCATTTGTTACAAAGTGAGGTAATGATCTTCTTCTTCTTCTTCTGTAGGCTTTAGAAATATTTTCGTTGCGTTTATTAGGGGAAATGTCGATCACGGTTATGATCACGGTGCGAAACTAGCCACTGTCTATAAAATGTCAGTAACAAGGATTACGTATAATTTTCTGGTGTTATAATACACATGACTTCAAAATTCCAATTGAAACTTTGTTTGGGCAGTTGAGCACCTCAGTGAACATGAAATTCTTTTAGTAGCCTAGTTCGCTGATATGAAGTGTTAATATTTGGCGAAACAGTAAGCTGTTCCCCCTGTAGTGCTCTCGGACTGAAACTGATTTCAAACAGTGCACAAGAAAAGCCAACTTATTTACAAAAATATGTTGCTTATAAAACAGAAGTAAAAACATATTGAAACAGAACAGACAGAAGATAAAAGAAAACTGAGGTTATAAAAACCTATGTGCGAGATAGCTGGATGTATTCGCAAATGTTTAACACATATTAAACACACAAAACATTAATAAAACACTATTAAAATAGCACCGGTTTCATTGGCTGACGATTTTGCTTCCAAGTATATGCTTGCTGTCTCTATTTTTTTATAAGTTACGTTTCGAAGGTTGGATGATATTTTGGTTACCTTCCGTTGAACGAGTAAAGATTTCATACGCTTGCTGGCACCATACTCATAGATAATATTGAGTCATTTGCTTGTAATCCGAATGCTTTACGCAGAAAGAACATTGCTCTATTAATTTATCTTGTAATATAGTTGACGTGGCAATTCCATTTTAAATCACTGCCTTTAGTGCAGGCTGCTGAAATCATGTCCTGCTTGTTGATGATATATCGCGGGTTTTTTCGTATAAAATGCATTCTTGTGGATTTGGAATCATTATACTAAATTAGCTATTCCTACGCCCATGTGACTAAACTGTTTAGGGCAGCATGAATAAAAATGTTTGTTTTTGGCGTATACACATCGTTACTATATAGGATAAAAGTAAGTACTGACCCTAGAGCAGATCTTTGAGGTACTTCACTGAATATGTTTCAGCGAGGATGCAATATGTTTGTCGATTCTTTTCATAGTCGAGCCTTCGTAATAATAGTGCACGGTTTATAAACTATTAAACGAAGACATTAGTAGTGTAACTACACGCGTTCTGGCAAACTTTTAAACTTGATGTTTTTCAAGGTCACGGGCTAAATCATTGACCTAGCCGGGGACGAGGTCATTGGCCTCACCGAGGTTCCCACTTCCGGTTCCCACGATACATTTTTGGGGTTAAAAGTCTAATTTTGAAATTTTACAAGATTTCCACGATGAATTTTCGGGCTAAAAATCTAATTTTTACAAGATTCTCACGATGAATTTTGGGGTTAAAAGTCTAATTTTGACATTTTTTAAAAGATTCCTACGCTTATCGAACTTTTCCTGAGTCATCGTCTGGGAATGCAGACTTGTCAAGACTTGCAGATGTGGATGTCTGGTTGGATGTTATTGTCTACCAATTGGACAATGAAGCCATTGTTTGAAAAATCTGCACAACCGCAAAATAATAATTGAATGAAGTCTTTATTTGGAAATTTTTTGCTGAATCAGATAAATCGAATGTTATTGTTTGAAGCTTCAGACTTGTCCAGACTTGTTTGAGAAATGTGCAAGGCTAGTAAAAAATTGAACAATAAAGTCATTATTTGACAATCTGCACGACCGCTAAAACTAATTGAATGAAGCTTTGTTTGAAAATTTTTGCTGATGCAGTTAATGACATCCATTATCAATGTCTAGGGGATTTTGAGGTAATGATCTTTAAAATTATCGTGGAATAAATTTGGCAAGTACCACTGTCTATTAGATGAATAAAAAGGATTGTCAGGTGTGGGGTTCAAATCCACGCTCCCTATAAGGAACCAGAGCTTAAATCAGGCGCCTTAGACCAACCTCACATGTTTCTGGAACCGATTTTATAAGCACAATAGTGCAATAAAACGATAATTGTAAATATACTAGTATTTACGTACATGTATAAAATTATTACAAATATATTATGCATCAGCTTTCAATGTTACATGCTAAAGACTGCAAACAAAAGGTAAGATTAAAATAAAAAAAAATAAAATTTAGCCCTGAGAATAAGAATTAAATTAAATAAAGCCAAATGAAAGCTAATTTACCACAGCAATGTATTAGTAAAAATACTCTAATTAATAAAGATTTTATACACGATACCCAATGGTGAGGGACAGTTTAATTTTTGCTGGTTAAGAAACTTATCTAGATTGCTTAGAAATCAGGTCCGGATACCTGTTT
The DNA here is from genome assembly GCA_940337035.1 of Agriotes lineatus. Taxonomy (NCBI): domain Eukaryota; kingdom Metazoa; phylum Arthropoda; class Insecta; order Coleoptera; family Elateridae; genus Agriotes; species Agriotes lineatus. The sequence continues at coordinate 261,631,758 of OW679194.1, read as the reverse complement.
AATGGAAACATCAAGATTATTATAATGCACACAAGTAAAATTATTACAAATATATGTTATGCACAACAGGCCAAGCTGACATCTTCCTGTAACCGGTTTTATAAGCACAACGGCGTAATAAACTTGTATTTGTCTAAAACGTACATGTATATAATAATTACAAATATTGTAATGGTGTTAAGCCCACTACTCGACCTGGTGTGCGGTACAGTTTAAGAAACAAGTCAATAAGCACAGAGTTGGGGTGTTTTATGTATGTAGCTGCAATATTAAGCTTAAATTTCATTCAGTAAAAGCATTGGAAAAAAGATGCAAGTATTAATGAATTGAATACGAAACGCAATTGGAAAAGCTTGTTTTTCACAGGGTTGAAGTCGAAGTTCAAACTAATTAAATATTAGGTTTGTGCAAAATGAATAGCCAAACCAAAAGAAATAAATAATCACAAAAAAGTTTGCTATGTGAAGGCCAATGAAGCGTAGATTTCAATATAGTTATTTAGGTCAAGTTGTGAACAATCTAAAAAGGTATAAGAAGCCAGAAAAATAGTAATGTTGCAACAAGCAATTAAGAAGGCAGGCATAAAGACATAAAATGGTAATTGTGAGAAGCAGACAAGACAGGATAAAGTAAGAGAAAAATAGAGAGCAAGACAAGAGAAAAAGCGAGTGAAAAGAATACAGATGGACATCGAAAGCATTTATGAAGGAAGTGAACTCTTTAAAAGTATCAGTGCAATTACGCGGGTGAACAGAGCAAAGCAAATAATAAAATATGTGGTGGCGCAAAAAGAAATTTTGACAATTAAAAATGTAGACAATATTTTAGATATAAGAAATTTTTTAAATTCAATAATTTGTAAGTAAATTTATTTTAAAATGTAATTGATTTGAACTTGGCTGATTTCCGTTTGTATAGTATTAGGTTAGCATTTGTTTATAGCGGACTTCATGAGATAACAATTGAATTATAGAAGCTTGACATGAAATTTTGTGCTCCATTTGAATAAAGTTTTTATACAATAAAAGTAAATATTTTGAGCCAAAAAGTGTTTCACTGTGTTAAGCAGGTGTTAAAGTTCATATGAGAACGTTTGTGGCAATTTCCGCAAACATCAATATTTTTCACCAAGACCATCTCCGAGGTTGCAGTCGCCAACCCACATCAAGATTACGAAGAAGGATTCCAGCCGAAAAGAGGGTCCAGATCTAGGGAATTCTACTGCGACGCATCAGGCAGGAGTGTAGGACACCGACCAGCAGCATAAACACTGGGGGAAACCGTTGCAGAAGAAGATACTAGCGGGGCACCTTTCCGATCACCGAACGAAGACACCTCAAGTTTAAGGTACTGTAATAAGCTAGATATTAGTGTGAGCATCCAGAAATTTGTGTGTATGCGGGACAATACCATACTGAACAAGATTCAAGCATCTTCAAGCCTCCAGCAAAAGTGCTTTTCAAATTATTAACCAGAGTCCAAGTGTGAGGTTAGGTGGAGATTAAACAATTGCAGAAACTCAGTCGGCGTCTATTCTGACGTCATAAGACAAATTCCTGAAACAAATAAGAATAATAACCGCAAAAGCACTACGATTTAAATAAATACCTCTTCGAATGTTCACAAATTTGATTTTTAAAGTCAACAACGCTTGCAGCACAATACGAACCATTTTTTGTAATTTTGACAGCAGTGTATACATTTGCGACTGTGTATTTGGAACTGATTCGGGTGGCTAGTGGCGCACTAACTTAAGTAAGAATTTACAAATTATTAGGAATTCACTAGTTTGAATAGAGTTGATTGCCTACCGAGCTAGCGTTTCAATGATAAATAGCAGATAAATAAAATAGTAAAAGGGCATAATACTATTTATTTTGGTCAAGTAAAATAATAATCCAAATCAGCAAGATTATTTTAACCAGTTTAAGTCTTACATTAAATTTTAAAAACCATATCAATTAAATAGCAAACTGAAAGTGGAGCTTTCAAAGAAATCCATCTCAACATATTATGCATCACTGGCAAGTATGGTGGAGTCTTAAAGAGCAGAATTTTATAATACAAAACGGGGCGATGAAAGAATCGTGTGTGGATCATATTTAGCCACCCAGCATTTTTCAGTTTATAAGTTATCTCGAAGAGTCTGCAACTTCCGCATATCAATCTCGTAAAACAGAGCCCACATTTGTTCTTGTTTTAGCACCATGGCTTTAAGAACGTTATGGTAGTATTTCCAGTTAAAAGATGCAACACTCAAAATGTTTTGAAAAATGTAAACGAATATTTCATAGAATTTGTAAAACCAAAGAAAATATTAGCAGATAATGGAACTTATTTTAAAAACACAAGGTTTATGAATACTTAAGGATTTTAACACATAATAAACACAATGCTTGGGTACGGTACATATGATCATTAAATGATAAAGCATTCAATAACTATAAAAATAAAAAGGAGCTTAAATTATTGTTCCCAAAAGAAGTGGTGGTTTAATTTTATCACTGAAATTTCGATTTCCTACAACGGTATTTGTAAATCATTTGTAAATAGTCCAGTTTTGGTTGCAACGAGCATAGCTGTAGCAGAGATCTGACGCATAGAAGTTTATAGAAGATTGTAGCCTGACGGGCTAGTTTAATTTAATTTAAATGCTACAATCACCAGCCTGAAAACTGGTTTTCCCAAAGTAAGCTCAGAATGCCAAGATCCAGGTGATAAGCTCAGATAGTAACGTGGAATAGAAACACAGAATAACTTCTTACTATTATATAATAATATTTAACTAGATACATTAAATTAAACTGTATTAAAAAAACACGAAATAATAGAATGTAATGACATTTATAAAAATAAAATAATTCTTCTAACGGGGCGTTTCGTTCGTCGGCAATCGAGCAGTGGCACACTATTACGGGACAGCCTGTATGTACGTCAGTCCTCTCGTCACGTTGGCAACGCGCCGGCCCTGAACAGGTAATATGACAGATTAGTGGGTCGCCAGTGATGGCGGACAACAACAATACCTTTGGTCTTGAAATCGTTAAATAAACAAAACTGTGGTCAATGTTAAATTAAATTGTGTGCATACCTAGGGCGTCTGGAGCTTTGACAGTGAAATTCCCAGCGTTCGAGTAGCGGGCGCCGTATTTAATTTGTTTTACTTGCGAGCTGTTCTGCCGCACTAGGTGAGTGGATTTTGATTGATTAAACGCCGTTTCTTGTTGGCGGAGGTGGCCGCTGAGTTACCCTAGTTTCACGAGTGCGTGCCTATGGGCGGCGGCCTCGGGCTCATTCCGCAGAAACCCCCGGTGCACGCTCCTCGGCCTCGGAGATGCTAAGCCACTCCGGTCGCAATTAACAGGCCTAATTGCGTCGGTGTCGCAATCCTGGTGCTAGGAAATTTGTTTCACGGACGGCGTTGTCACCGGCGCACACGGCTTAGTCTCCCGAGTGCCCAAGCTTTGGAAGGAGTCGTCGGTGAGTTTGGAAAAACTTTGCTTATATCCAGGTGTCTGACGTCGTCGTCGTCGGACCTGGGGCGGTTCTCTAGGTCGCTAGGTGCTCGGGAAATGACGCTGGAAAGTATAACAACAATCCGAACGTGCAGGAGTTCAAAAGAATACCGTTGGAAAGTATAGTAACAATCCGAACGTGCAGGAGTTCAAGAGAATAACGTTGGAAAGTACAGTAACAATCCGAACGTGCAGGAATTCGAGGAAATAACGTTGGAAAGTATAGCAACACTCCGAACGTTCAGGGGTTCAGGTAGCTGGTCGGGATACCCTCGAAGAGTCCTGGGGGACACTCCTGAGAGCACAGGCAAGGCGGGAGGAGTGGAAAGATCTAGGAAATTCTAGGAAATTCTGTCTGTTGCGGACTCGATTTCTGCTTTTATACCTGGTGCGGGCGGTTCGTATCAGGTCGCTAGAGCGGGGATTCGTGGTCTAGGTGCGCAGTGATGTTAGGGCGATCGTTTGCGGTGACGTCACGTCGTCCTCTCGGCGCGGCGCTTCGGTACTTAACGTGGTGCAAGACTAGGGTGAACGCGCAAATTAATTTTTAATTTATAGGATCGCGTTCGCGCTGGGCGAAACGTTACAAGATAAAGAGCTTAGGAAGCTTACAAAATGAGTCTATTAACCGCCAACTTAAAACAACACACATATTAAAGGAGAGTAGTAATATAAAATATACCTGCTACTTACAGAGTTAATAAAAATTGAATCATAAATTAGATAATAATACAACTTTGTAAACAGACAGTAATATTAATCTAAAATTGAATTAACTAAAATTAAGTATTTATCAAATATTAATAACAAAGTTATATACAGGCAGTTATTAATTACTTAATAAATACAATTGTCCTATATCTGGTACTATAGTTATTCATAGTTTATGTCTTAATCTGATGTTAATAGTCGAATAGAGTCGAATAACTAAGGTTATTACAATTACATGCTAAAGACTGCACAAAAGGTAAGATTAAAATCAAAATATTATAATAAAACTCTAAGAATAAGGATTAAATTGAATAAAGCCAAATGAAAGCAATTAGATCACAGCAACATATTAGTAAAAATACTCTAATTAATAAGGATTCTATACATGATACCCAATGGTGAGGGGCACTTTAATTTCTGCTGGATAAAAACTTATCTAGATTGGTTAAAAATGTATTAAAGATGTATAAGAGAAAATCTCAAACTTGTTTAAAACATTTTGTAACTAAACAATCACATTAGAAATTGCGTAAATAAATTTAAAATTAGAATGCTTGAAGGAGGGGCAGAATTTGCAGACTATAGAAAATACCTGTACAGACTTGCGGAAGTGAGCGACTGGGAATGTGCAAGAAGATTAAATCAAAATTTTAAAGTAAAGCCCTGAGAATAAGAATTAAGCGCAGGTCTGCGTGGAGGTTTCTGCAAAAGTCTTTGCGAGGGTTTCTGCACAGGTCTTCTCGAGAGATTTTGCGCAGGTTTTGGTGGGACTCAGGTTTTAGCAACAAATTTAAATTGTGCACAGGTTTTGGCAGGAAATTCAAATTCTGCGCATCATTTTGGTGGTAAATTTTAATTCTGTTCAGGTTTTGGCGGAAAATTTAAATTCTGCGCAGGTTTTTGGCGGAAAATTCAAATTCTGCGCATCATTTTGGTGGTCGGCTGAGGTTCCCGTACGATATTCTTTGCCCTGTGGTTATGAAATTAACGAATTCGTAAAAAGTGTGCGCTTGCGTAGTTGGTGATTATTGACAGCAAAATATCAACATACCCTATAAATCAGACAAACAAACGTATTTATAAAGTTATAATTTTAATAGAATTTGACGATAATTTTATACATTTGTTGATTGCTATTAGAGAAGAAGAGTGTGTAAACAGGTATGTTATTTTATTGCTGTTGTGTTTGGTGCAAATTATATATATATAAGTATAATTTTCAGAGAAAATCTGCATCTTCAAAGCTGTTTTCTAAGAGATCCGGGTGATCCTTTTAACCCACCTGAGCAAAATGGTATGCAAATGGTTCTTACCAAAAATGTGTGGCTACAAGTTACTTGTTTGGTTTGAATTAGTCAAGTGTTAGCTGTTGTATCAATCTCGTTACAAAAGTTACTTATGACCATTTGTTAAATATATGGGTGAAGTTTCCAACCACCGCAAAAGAGAAACGGAGAACAAAATTGAGATTTTTTGGGAAATTTCAATTCAGTGGTGTAATTGACTGCACACATCTAGCTATAGTAGCTCCTCCCGCTGAAGACCTAACATTGCTGGCAGTAAATGTGTGGTATCCCGAATCAGTTGACAATGCGACAATATGGCCAACATCCATTATAGACCAGGACTTGCGACAGTTTGTTGAAGGTATATACGTTATTTATAATTTATTAATATTAATAATTTTTCTTGCAACAGCAAGTAAAATTATTTGAAATAAACATTTTATTTGAAGAAGTTTGTATTGTTGCAGGTGAAAGATCGTCATGATTGTTAGATGACTCGGGCTGCCCTTTGCAACCCTGGCGGTTTACGTGTATTGTTGGTGCAGAACTTACTGTACCACAGGGTCGCTGCAATGCAAGATTTATATCAACCGGAAATACACTGGAAAGATTTATCGACAAATTTATACTAGTGCAATTATTTATATAATATATTTATATAATATTTATAACTTTGTACATAACATGATTAAAATATGAGTATGCTATGAAGCAATACAACCCTTAAGTCTTCTCCACGATTTTATTAGTGTTGTGTGTAGCGACATTTTTCAAAATCAGATTGGTTTCAGCATCAGACTATAAAAATCGTGCTTATTAACATATGAAGCAAATAATAAAAAGTGAGGTTAAAATTTGAAATTTGAACAAATGTAAGTAAAAAACGCATTAAAACACCAATCAAAAATAATTAACCAGTAAACTACATTATACAAATCGTTACATTGATTAAAACACAATAATTAAAATTTTCAAGATAAGAAGTGTACGACATCCAGGATGGCATAACTTTTATTGAAAACGTGGGAGGTAAAATTTCTTCAGTCATTTAAGATTATGTAGATATGAAAATTAAATTTTTTCTAAACAAAATATATTCGGCTTATATAAGCCTTCTTCAGTGTTTTACAATTTGAGTTTACATTTTTAATTTTAATTAATTTTAATCTGGAATTAAAGATATTTTGGTTAGGTTTTTTAAGTTAAAAATAATTGTGAGTGTTAAATTATCTTACCAGTTCGAAACATTACTATTAGTTAATAGTTGGTATTTGAAATTTAAAAATTAACATCTTATTATTGTATTTATACATCTGAAATAAAAGTTTTTGTGTTTAGGATTGTGAGCGCATGTATTTTATAGGTTAACTTACTGTTCAGAAGTTTTGTTTTATTTTGTATGAAATTTGAAGTTAGTGGGTTGTTTGTGGTGGAATTATGCACACCACATTATTATAGTTATTTAGTCATTACTTTAATGCAGTCTTACATAAATTAAATTATTCAAATTATTTAATGCAAGTTCAGTACTACGGATATGAGTTGACAAATTTACACCGTGGCGAAATCTGAAAGCTTAGTGGCTTCTTATTATGTCCAATTTCTTTTCATTCCAAGAGTATAGCTCGTTTTAGATCCAAGACAAATGTACAAATTATTTTGAGAAATTGATGAAAATATAGTTTAAAAATATTTCGGTTTTGAGTTTTATTTTATTTTTTTTTAATTAAGTTGTGGTAAATTATATTTAAATTATCTATATCTGTTTTGTAATTTATTGATTTAGGACTTTTTTTAATGTGAATCATTTCAAAAATTAATGTTTTTTTAAAATTATTTTCCTTTTGGAGTATTTTGGGTGTGTTGAATTTGAAATTATGGAGTTTTTCTGCTGCATGTTCAGAGAGCGCTGTATTGGGTTTATTTGGAGTTGTTATTTTAATTTTTATTCAGTTCTTATGTTGATTTATCCTTTTTTCTAGATTTTGTTTAGTTTGGCCTATGTACAGTGCATCGCAATCATTACATTCTAACTGATATATTGTATTAGTTTCTTTTTCTATTTGTATTTTATCTTTTAGTTTTGTAAAAAAATTTTTGCCTATAGTATTATGATTTTTATATGCTATTTGAAAATTATGTTTTTTTAATTCTTTTTCTAATAATTTAGATAATTTAGGAATATAAGGTAAAGTTATTATGTTTTGTTCATAGTTTTTTTGAGTATTATTAAATTCATTTCCAAAAAAATTAGGTTGTAAGCTGAAAGAATCATTTTTCTGTTTATTTTTTAATGTTTGTATTCTTTTTCTTATATTTTTATTAATGAAATGTAATGGATAGTTATTTTTTAGTAATATTTGTTTAATTAGTTTTAAATTATTTTTGTGAAATTTTTTTGAGGATAGTATGATTGCTGTGTCTGTTAAGCTATTTATTATGCTCTTTTTATATTTTATTGTTGTTTGAGAATTGTAATCTAAGTACCTGTCAGTTTTTATTTCTTTTCTGTACCAATTTGTTTCTATATTTCCATTTTGTTTTCTTATTAATGTCAAGTCTAAAAAGTTTATTGAATTATTAATATTTTCTGTTTCTATTGTGAATTGTAATCTATGGTGAAAATTATTAAATGTTTTAAATATGTTATCTGTACTTGATTTTTCAGCTCCTATTATTATATCGTCTACGAACCTTTGATAAAATGATATTTCTTTATTGTTTCTAAGTAATTTTTGTTCTATGTTTTGCATTACCAAATCAGCGATCGTACTAGAAAGTGGTTGGCCCATTGCTACTCCGAATTTTTGTTTGTAAATTTGGTTATTATATTGAAAATAATTTGAGTTAAGGATGTTTTCTACTGCTTTTAAAAATTCATTTTTAGGGATGTTTGTTAATTTTTTTATTTTGTTCCAATATGTTGATATAGTTTCGATTGCTAAATTTGTTGGTATATTTGTATATAAAGACACCACATCTAAAGAGAAAAGGATATGATTTTGTGGTAATTTAGTTTGGTCAATTTTTTCCTTAAATGTCCATGAATCTTTTACTCTAAATTTATTTTTTTGTGTTATTTGTACTAATATATTTGACAAGTATTTTGATAATTTATAAAGGGGACTCATGTATGAAGCCACAATTGGTCTTAGAGGTATATTTTGTTTATGCAGTTTTGGTAATCCATAAATTTTTGGAGCAAGTCCATTATGACAAATAAAATTTTTATAAGTTTTATCATCTATATATTTGTATTTGTGCCAATCTTTTAACATTTTATTATTTTGGTTTTGTATTGATGTTGTTGGATCTTTTTTTTCATGTTATATGTTTCTGAATCATTTAAAAGATTTAACATTTTTTGGTTGTAATCTGTTTTATTAATAATAACTGTTTTTTTGTGTTTTATCTGCATTTATAATTAATAAATCTTTATTTTTATTTAAGAACTTTTTAGTTTGTTGAATATTTGATAATAAAATGTTATTAGATTTTTGTTCCGAGATGTTTAGTAAATTTTTTTTTATTATTTTTGCAATTTGTTAAAATATTACATATAGAGGATCTAATAGTATTTTGGTTAAATTCTTCAAGATTAGTTATTTTATGTTCGATATTTGCTATTATATTTTCAAATAAAATTTTATCATTAGGGTTATAATAGTTAAAATTTGGTCCCTTTTCTAAAACCTTTTCATTAATAAAAATATAACAAAAAGAATACAAACATTAAAAAATAAACAGAAAAATGATTCTTTCAGCTTACAACCTAAATTTTTTGGAAATGAATTTAATAATACTCAAAAAAACTATGAACAAAACATAATAACTTTACCTTATATTCCTAAATTATCTAAATTATTAGAAAAAGAATTAAAAAAACATAATTTTCAAATAGCATATAAAAATCATAATACTATAGGCAAAATTTTTTTTACAAAACTAAAAGATAAAATACAAATAGAAAAAGAAACTAATACAATATATCAGTTAGAATGTAATGATTGCGATGCACTGTACATAGGCCAAACTAAACAAAATCTAGAAAAAAGGATAAATCAACATAAGAACTGAATAAAAATTAAAATAACAACTCCAAATAAACCCAATACAGCGCTCTCTGAACATGCAGCAGAAAAACTCCATAATTTCAAATTCAACACACCCAAAATACTCCAAAAGGAAAAAAATTAAAAAAAAACATTAATTTTTGAAATGATTCACATTAAAAAAAGTCCTAAATCAATAAATTACAAAACAGATATAGATAATTTAAATATAATTTACCACAACTTAATTAAAAAAAAATAAAATAAAACTCAAAACCGAAATATTTTTAAACTTTATATTTTCATCAATTTCTCAAAATAATTTGTACATTTGTCTTGGATCTAAAACGAGCTATACTCTTGGAATGAAAAGAAATTGGACATAATAAGAAGCCACTAAGCTTTCAGATTTCGCCACGGTGTAAATTTGTCAACTCATATCCGTAGTACTGAACTTGCATTAAATAATTTGAATAATTTAATTTATGTAAGACTGCATTAAAGTAATGACTAAATAACTATAATAATGTGGTGTGCATAATTCAACCACAAACAACCCACTAACTTCAAATTTCATACAAAATAAAACAAAACTTCTGAACAGTAAGTTAACCTATAAAATACATGCGCTCACAATCCTAAACACAAAAACTTTTATTTCAGATGTATAAATACAATAATAAGATGTTAATTTTTAAATTTCAAATACCAACTATTAACTAATAGTAATGTTTCGAACTGGTAAGATAATTTAACACTCACAATTATTTTTAACTTAAAAAACCTAACCAAAATATCTTTAATTCCAGATTAAAATTAATTAAAATTAAAAATGTAAACTCAAATTGCAAAACACTGAAGAAGGCTTATATAAGCCGAATATATATTGTTTAGAAAAAATTTAATTTTCATATCTACATAATCTTAAATGACTGAAGAAATTTTACCTTCCACGTTTTCAATTCATAATCCAGTCGTAAACAAAACTACAACGATAACTTTTATTGCTTTAGATCAAGCTCCACTATAAGAATGACGGATCTCCCTCCTATAAATATACCACTCATAGTTAAAGAAAAGCTGCCACTCCTCATTTTCGCTGTTCGTTTCGGAATTAATTTGTTTATCACACAGAACCAAAAACGTTTCAGACTGATCGTATTTTATTTAAAGTTGCCGCCGCCAAGCAGAATATTTGTAGCAAAGGTAGTTAAAATGATATAGATATGCATCTACTTATAAATATGGAAGAGACAGATTGCACGTCACAACTATCTATAAAGCTAACCACTAGATGATCGGATTTAAGACGCGTTGCTTTACCTCTACTATTCTAGTTAAAAACGTTCCCTCTTTCGTTGCGGGCTGTTTACGAACGAATTGTTACCGAATTCGTTGAGGCTCCCTTACTTATAACGAACATCGTATGATGTACGAATTCGTTTTTAACGAAAATCGTTTAGATAACGAAGTAAGTTAGTGAATAGCACTGTAAGGCTGGAGAGACATTATTTTCCAAATCCGCAACACTGTTCTCTACAATAACATCGAATGTAAATTTTACTGCCTTGGGATTGGTTGATACGAGTAACGCCATCCCGCAGGTCTTAAGAAAAAGAACTAACATAACACATAGGCTTACTCGATACCCAATTAAAGAAATAACTCCACTATCGTCTGTCCATGTATTAAGTGCAAGAAAGCGAAAATTGAAGCTGGAAGAAATAGAAATTAAAAAAGAAAACTAGATTATTTAGCGGTTGAAACAATTTTTTGGCTTCGCCTAATTGTTTCGCCATTTAACCAATTATTTCAGGCTTAACCAGTATATTTTTATTTGAATTATAAACCCTTTGCGTTTCAAATTCTTCAATTTTCCAAAGCAGCTTATTTTGTACCTGGATCGAGTTCCTTTCGTTTGCGCGATGCCTTCTCTGACCCGCGCTGTCTCTTATCACAGGCCGTTGTAATGCGAGCTTTCTTTTGGAAACGAAATTTTCTTCCGAGCACTTGCTGTCTTCGCTTGAGCCCGGCGTCACCGGTGCGTCTGAGGTTTGATTTTAATTAAGTCAAATTACGTGCGCTCAATTAATTTAATGAGCAGTGTGTTTCCTAGGGCTGACAATGATCAGCTACGATGGCGCTTTTGTGTCTTATTATCTCCATAGTAATTAAATTTTTTCTTAGCTCTTTATTAACAGTTTCATCCACGAGTTCATCTCGGAGGCCAAGTTATTAGCCTAATGGCATTTTCAACACTTGCTGGCGTTCTGGTATTTGCTGCCATTTGAGGGTGCTTCCGCTGCAATTACCGGTGCATCCACGGCGATTTCAACAATGTGTGTAGCCGTTCACGTTTAGCATATGTTTCGAGGTTAGTTAGTGCTACTCCGGGATTAAATATCAAGTTATCTTCAGTACCAGCAATTCACATCTGTGCATTTTAAACCTGTCAGTATTTGGAATTTGAATTCATACTTTTTGCAATGACTACAATGTATATCTAATTTTTATGCCTATATTTAATTATGCTCAGTATGTAAAGCTGCAATTTTGATTTGTATTGACCCTCTGTAAAAGGTACAGTCACTCTTTTTTACTTCAATAGCCTAAACAGAAGGAATTATTAAATGAATGAGGTATGCATATTCCATGAATGATTTGAAGTTACAGTTATTAGAATAACCAGAAAGGGGTTTTTGATTTTATGCGTGTCGCAACCTTCAGTTAACGTACACAACTTTGTTATCACATTATTTGCATTTTAATTATTCTGATTACTTATTACCGACACTTTAAGACTTTTTATTACTTACTAATTAAACGCTAGTCACTGGTAGTTTATTTCCTCTTATTATTTGAAATCTTTTGATTTCTGACGCCCATTTCTTTTCCTTTTTGAATATATTACAGAGTGCGCAGCTGATGATTTGAACATACGATCCAAGGCCTCCGAAATTGCGTTAGCTCGGCCATCGCGGTAAGTAAAAAGTTTTCAGAGCTGCTGTGGTGTATAAATTGTAGGAGGGTTGATCTGCGATTTTTACTACCATCAATTAATTTTATTAATTAATCGCAGGTCGGTTTCTTTATCGTTTCACGGTAACAAACTCTATAAAAGGAGAATACAAAAATTTGCTGTCAAAAGAACCGAAAGTAAAAGAAAAGTAGGATAGACTATGCAGTTACTTTAATCAAAACCTTTGGAGAAATATCGATACAACTGGGGTATACAAGATTTCCGCATTTATGGTAAATACTAGGGGAAAATTTCCGACAGTTGGTGTTCTAGCAGAAAAAAATGGATGCAAAAGTGTATACTTCTTAAAAGGGCATTTTAAACATCTTATAAATATTTACGATAGTAACAAAGAGAAACTTAGAGAACAGGGATACATTTGTATTCCATTTAATGGATTATATATTGTATGTTTTCCAACAGAAGAACCGTTCATAAAATTTAAAACTAATGGAATTTCTACTTTTAATGGGCACTCGTTCCCCAAAGTAGAGGAAGTTGAATTTTACAGCGGAGAATGGCGAGATTCAGATCGATTAATATACAATCAATAATAATAATAATAATAATAATAACTTTAAGTGCCCAACAGATAGATATCCAATTACAGGACCACATTTGAAAATAAATACAAATACATTTTCTAAAAAACTAAATTAAACCTATAAGAAGAAGATTATTGGTTAGCAATATAGATTTTTGCAGTAGTTTTAAAAGTTAGTAGAGACATAACGTTAATGTCACAATATTCAGAAATACTGTTATAATTTTGGCACATAACAAAGATTGGAGATTTACAGCGTAAATTAGTAAGAGCAATAGGACACTGAAACGCAATTGCGCTGCGACTGGAAATTCGTGGGACGTGAAAATTAAGCAGCGCTAAAAGGTCTATGCTGTCTATGTCGTTGTGTAACAGTTTATATAAGAATGTAAGACTGATCATTATACGTCTAAATTCTAGAGAGTCGACAGTAAATTTATATAAGAGCACCTGATGACTAAAACCAACCTCTGGGTATACTGACTCAATTCTGAAATATAGAAATTTTAAAAATTTCCTCTGCAGTGATTCCAAACAGTTCTTGCATTGGTAGTAGTACGGATACCAAATTAAAGCACAGTATTCGAGTTTAGAACGAACAAATGAGAAATACAAAGTTTTGAGAGCTAAGATACTAGAGAATGATTTGCAGTTTCTTATAATAAAACCAAGCATTCTTATGGCAGATTTACATATCTGGTCAATGTGAGCAGCAAAGCTAAGTTTGAAGTCAAATTGAACACCAAGGTCGGTAACAGAAATACATCGCTGAAGTGCAGTTGAATTGCAGCAGTATGGATATATAATAGGATTGAGTTTTCTCGTGTATGTGACTATTTTGCATTTAGCAATATTCAAATGAAGATTATTAACAGTGCACCATTGTTCCACCTGGTTTATTTGAGACTGAAGATGTTCACAATCTATTTTAGAATTAATCCGAGTGAATATTTTTAAATAATCTGCAAAAAGCAACTTTACGCTAGAAATACAGTTTGGCAGGTCGTTTATAAATATAAGAAATAAGAGGGGTCCGAGGTTGGATCCCTGTGGGACTCCGGATGTGGCTACGAAGAAATCGGAAGCATATCCATTGTAACATACGTATTGCATGCGATTATTCAGATATGAACAGAAGAATGTCAACAGAGCATCTGTAAAGCCAACGCCTTTCAGTTTGGAGATAATATATGTATGGCCGATCTTGTCAAAGGCTTTACTGAAGTCTGTGTAGACCACATCAACTTGACCTTGGGAATCAAGAATATCAGATGTATATTCGGTGAAGTAATCTAGGTTAGAAGTTGTTGATCGACGCTCCATAAATCCATACTGATATGGAGAAATGTAGCAATAAATCGATGGGTATATTTGACCATAAAGAACTCTTTCAAAAACTTTTGCAAAGTTTGATAGGATACTAATAGGACGATAGTTAGTAATGAAGGTCGGATTACCAGATTTAAGAACTGGACAAATCCTAGCTCTTTTCCAAGTTTCCGGAAAGGTAGAGTTGTTAAGTGCAAAGTTAAATATAATCGTTAAAGGTTTAACAAGTATTGAAGAACAGTCCTTGACAAAGAAACTAGGTCAACTTATTATTTAGCTTACGTATAGAGGATTCGACTTAATTTTCAGAGATATGAACAGGTGATATGATGTGATTAACAACATCATCAGAAGGTACTGCAGATGGCGGTGATATTTCATAAAGGCCACTGAAATACTCCTTGAAAGCGTCAACAATAGATTCCGGTAAATCATAGTCATTAATACCATCTGACATCTTGCCTGGAATTCTTGTACTCCCTTTCTTAGTATGAATGTACGACCAAAATTGTTTGGAGTCCACAGAAATAGATTCTTCGACGCTACGCATATAGTTATTACAGGCGACAGATTTTTGTGTTTTTATAATCGACCTTAACCGACGAAAATTATTGTATGAGGTGTATTTCCCGTATTTTTTGAGATAGCTGTCCTTCAACTTAATATTTTTCATTAACTCAGGAGTAAACCAATGAGGAAATTCTTTTTGTTTGGGTTGATATCGGGGCACATATATTTCGAATAAGGAATAAAGTTGCTTATAGAAGTCTTCACATGCCAAGTTAACATCACTGTAGTTATTCAAAACTGACCAATCTATACATTCCATTGAATCATATAGCGCCGGAAAGTTAGATTTTTTAAAATTATAGGGCTTGTTAGTGTTATTTGGAGATAAGTTTTTATAAGAATTAGACTTTAAATGAAAAGTTAGACATAAGGCCGGGTGGTAGTAATCTTCATTTAGTAGAGGAGCAGTATCATGCACAATCAAGAAGATATGGGTCAAACTGCTAGCATTAGCATGCAGCATCTAAAATACAGGATTGATATTGCACAATGCCATCGTTTGGAGGAACTCCAGAAAGGAACAGAACTAGTTATAACTGGAATTAAACATATTTATTACAGAAACAAAAATCGTTATATTTCACAATTCGAAAATATAGAAGCTTTCTATGTAACCAACTTTTGGTTCGAAAAAGAAATAGAGGAATTACATATAGACTTAAATTACAAGATAAAAATTAAGTTAGATAGTATTAAAACAACTCCGACTAAAAATAAAGAATGAGTTGAATTCTGTGTGTAAAGCATGTATATAAATAAATTCTTTGTTTCTTACCAGAATGTTTTTACTTATTACTCGTTATCTACCTGCTCCACTCCCACAATCATTCGGACATATATGACATGACTCGGAGATTTTCGGATAGACAGCTAGACAGGTAGACAGGTAGACAGATAGACAGGTAGACAGCTAGACAGGTAGATAGGTAGACAGGTAGACAGCTAGATTTTTATCTTGTAATTTAAGTTTATATGTGATTCCTCTATTTTGTTTTTGAACCAACAAGTGGTTGCATACAAAGCTTCTATATTTTCGAATTGTAAAATATAACGATTTTTGTTTCTGTAATAAATATGTTTAATTCCAGTTACAACTAGTTCTGTTCCTTCCTGGAGTTTCTCCAAACGATGGCATTGTGCAATCTTAATTCTTCCTTTTAGTTGCTGCTTGCTAATGTTAGCAATTTGATCCATATCTTCTTGATTGTATATTAATCGATCTGAATCTCGCCATTCTCCGCTATAAAATGCAACTTTCCCTACTTTGGGGAACAAGTGCCCATTAAAGGTAGAAACTCTATTAGTTTGAAGTTTTATAAACGGCTCTTCTGTTAGTAAACATACAATACATAATCCATTAAATGGAATACAAATGTATCGCTGTTCTCTAAGTTTCTCTTTGTTGTAGTCGTAAATATTTATAAGATGTTGTTTAAAATGCCATTTTAAGAAGTATACACTTTTGCATCCATCTTTTTCTGCTAGAACACCAACCGTCAAAAATTTTCCCCTAGTATTTACCATAAATGCGGAAATCTTACATACTCCAGTTGTATCGAGATTTCTCCAAGGGCTTTGATTAAAGTAACTGCATAGTCAATCCTCCATTTCTTTTATTTTTTGTTCTTTTTACAGCAAATTTTTGTATTCTCCTTTTATAGAATTTGTTTCCGCTAAATAATCTAGTTTGCTTTTTTTAATTTCTATTTCTTCCAGCTCCAATTTTCGCTTTCTTGCACTTAATTTGTGGACAGACGATAGTGGAGTTATTTCTTTAATTGGATATGGAAAAAACCTATGTGTTATGTGAGTTATTTTTCTTAAGACCAGCGGGATGACGTTTCTCGTATCAATCAATCCCAAGACAGTAATATTTACATTCGATGCTATCTCAGAAAACAGTGTTGTGGATTTAAAAAAGAATGTCTCTCCAGCTTTAATATAGCACTTTTGTATTATGTTTATGTTATCCTCGTGTGCGTCGCTGTCTACAATTTTTAAATAATTAACTGGTAAATAGTTAAAACTTCAGGAAAAGAGGAGTTTTTCATTTTCTCGAGCTGTTCTTGTTTATCTGGCAGTTTGATTTGCATCCCGGTCAACTTTCTTGTATTTTTATTGCCCCAGAAGCAGAATTTAAATTTACCGCCAAATTGATGAACAGAATTTGAATTTTTTTAGTATAATTATATATTGTTGCCTCCAATCTTGTATCTTAGCGGAAATTTACGAAAATGTAGTCATTATACAGGTATCCGGGCCAATTGATAAAGTCGATAATGAACATGTAATTTCGGAAATAAATTTGTTATATATATTAATTCAATTTCATTCATATGAGAAGCTAATCCCCGCACCGGGCAATTTCTCAAACAATAAATCCATATAATTATTTTTAGCTGCATTCAGCGAAACGTTCAGACAAAAACATTCGGCCAGACACTGACATCCGAAGGTCTCAACAAGTCTGACATCTGGCGATGCACAAATATAGCCCCCCTGCCGAATATAAATTGGTTCAATTAGCATAATTTGAATTTACCTCCAAAACCTGCGCAGAATTTGAATTTCCCGCCAAAACCTGAACAAAATTAAAATTTACCATCAAAATGATGCGCAGAATTTGAATCTCCTGACAAAGCCTGCGCAGAATTTAAATTTGTCGCCAAAACCTGAGTCCCGCCAAAACCTCCCCAAAAACCCTCGCACAGACCTGTGCAGAAGCCTCCACGCAAACATTCGCTTAATTCTTATTGTCAGGGCATTTCGAAGACTAGGCCCAAAACGCCGACTGCCATTCTGCCGACCGTGTTTAAGACGCCGAACGACGCCAACTGACCTCACGTCGTTCGTAGGCTCGGCGTCGGCGCCGAATATAAATCTAAAATTGTATTTGATCCAAAACGCCGACTGCAGATCTAGTCGCCACTTTGGCCATTCGGTAAAATGTGGACTATCAAAAACGCCGAACCGATAATTCTACCATGTCGACTATGTTCAAAAAGCTGACTGCCATTCTGCCGACTATGCCCAAAACGCCAAATTCCCATTCTGTTCTGCCGACTATGACAAAACGCCGACTTCCATTCTGCCGACTATGTCAAAAACGCCGACTGTCATTCTGCCGACTATGTCGAAAACGCCGACTGCCATTCTGCCGACTATGTCCAAAACGCCGACTGCCATTCTGCCGACTATGCCCAAAACGTCGACCCGATGATTTGTCCGAAACGCCGACTGCCATTCTGCCGACCGTGTCCAAAACGGTGAACGACGCCAACTGACCTCACGTCGTTCGTGGGCTCGCCTTCGGAGCCGAATTTAATCTATAATTGTATTTAGTACAAAACGCCGACTGCAGATCTAGTCGGCACTATGGCCATTCGGTAAAATGTGGACTATCCAAAACGCCGAACCGATAATTCTACCATGTCGACTATGTCCAAAAAGCTGACTGCCATTCTGCCGACTATGCCCAAAACGCCGAATTCCCATTCTGTTCTGCCGACTATGACAAAACGCCGACTTCCATTCTGCCGACTATGTCAAAAACGCCGACTGCCATTCTGCCGACTATGTCCAAAACGCCGACTGCCATTCTGCCGACTATGCCCAAAACGCCGACCCGATGATTCGTCCAAAACGCCGACTGCCATTTTGCCGACTAGGCCCAAAACGCCGACTGCCATTCTACCGACCGTGTCCAAAACGGTGAACGACGCCAACTGACCTCACGTCGTTCGTGGGCTCGGCTTCGGAGCCGAATATAAATCTATAATTGTATTTAGTCCAAAACGCCGACTGCAGATCTAGTCGGCACTTTGGCTATTCGGTAAAATGTGGACTATCCAAAACGTTGAACTCTCATTCTGTTCTGCCGACTATGTCCAAAACGCCGACTGCCATTCTGCCGACTATGTCGAAAACGCCGACTGCCATTCTGCCCACTATGTCCAAAACGCCGCCTGTCATTCTGCCGACTATGCCCAAAACGCCGACCCGATAATTCGTCCAAAACGCCGACTGCCATTCTGCCGACCGTGTCCAAAACGGTGAACGACGCCAACTGACCTCACGTCGTTCGTGGGCTCGGGGTCGGAGCCGAATATAAATCTAAAATTGTATTTGGTCCAAAACGCCGACTGCAGATCTAGTCGGCACTTTGGCCATTCGGTAAAATGTGGACTATCCAAAACGCCGAACCGAAAATTATACCAAAACGCCGACTGCCATTCGGCCGACTATGTCCAAAAAGACGACTGCCGTTCTGCCGACTATGTCTAAAACGCCGACTGCCATTCTGCCGACACTGTCCAAAACGCCGACTATGTCCAAAAAGCCGACTGCCATTCTGTCGACTATGTCGAAAACGCCGACTGCCATTCTGCCGACTATGCCCAAAACGCCGACCAGATAATTCGTCCAAAACGCCGACTGCCATTTTGCCGACGAGCCCAAAACGCCGACTGCCATTCTGCCGACCGTGTCTAAAACGGTGAACGACGCCAACTGACCTCACGTCGTTCGTGGGCTCGGCGTCGGAGTCGAATATAAATCTAAAATTGTATTTGGTCCAAAACGCCGACTGCAGATCTAGTCGGCACTTTGGCCATTCGGTAAAATGTGGACTATCCAAAACGTTGAACTCCCATTCTGTTCTGCCGACTATGTCCAAAACGCCGACTGCCATTCTGTCGACTATGTCAAAAACGCCGACTGCCATTCTGCCGACTATGTCGAAAACGCCGACTGCCATTCTGCCCACTATGTCCAAAACGCCGCCTGTCATTCTGCCGACTATGCCCAAAACGCCGACCCGATAATTCGTCCAAAACGCCGACTGCCATTTTGCCGACTGGCCCAAAACGCCGACTGCCATTCTGCCGACCGTGTCCAAAACGGTGAACGACGCCAACTGACCTCACGTCGTTCGTGGCCTCGGCGTCGGAGCCGAATATAAATCTAAAATTGCATTTGGTCCAAAACGCCGACTGCAGATCTAGTCGGCACTTTGGCCATTCGGTAAAATGTGGACTATCCAAAACGCCGAACCGATAATTATACCAAAACGCCGACTGCCATTCGGCCGACTATGTCCAAAAAGACGACTGCCGTTCTGCCGACTATGTCTAAAACGCCGACTGCCATTCTGCCGACACTGTCCAAAACGCCGACTATGTCCAAAAAGCCGACTGCCATTCTGTCGACTATGCCCAAAACGCCGACCAGATAATTCGTCCAAAACGCCGACTGCCATTTTGCCGACGAGCCCAAAACGCCGACTGCCATTCTGCCGACCGTGTCTAAAACGGTGAACGACGCCAACTGACCTCACGTCGTTCGTGGGCTCGGCGTCGGAGCCGAATATAAATCTAAATTGTATTTGGTCCAAAACGCCGACTGCAGATCTAGTCGGCACTTTGGCCATTCGGTAAAATGTGGACTATCCAAAACGTTGAACTCCCATTCTGTTCTGCCGACTATGTCCAAAACGCCGACTGCCATTCTGTCGACTATGTCAAAAACGCCGACTGCCATTCTGCCGACTATGTCGAAAACGCCGACTGCCATTCTGCCGACTATGTCCAAAACGCCGCCTGCCATTCTGCCGACTATGCCCAAAACGCCGACCCGATAATTCGTCCAAAACGCCGACTAGCCCAAAACGCCGACTAGCCCAAAACGCCGATTGCCATTCTGCCGACCGTGTCCAAAACGGTGAACGACGCCAACTGACCTCACGTCGTTCGTGGGCTCGGCGTCGGAGCCGAATATAAATCTAAAATTGTATTTGGTCCAAAACGCCGACTGCAGATCTAGTCGGCACTTTGGCCATTCGGTAAAATGTGGACTATCCAAAACGCCGAACCGATAATTATACCAAAACGCCGACTGCCATTCTGCCGACTATGTCCAAAAAGCCGACTGCCGTTCTGCCGACTATGTCTAAAACGCCGACTGCCATTCTGCCGACTATGTCCAAAACGCCGACTATGTCCAAAACGCCGACTGCTATTCTGTCCACTATGTCAAAAACGCCGACTGCCATTCTGCCGACTATGTCGAAAACGCCGACTGCCATTCTGAAGACTATGTCCAAAACGCCGACTGCCATTCTGCCGACTATGCCCAAAACGCCGACCCGATTATTCGTCTAAAACGCCGACTGCCATTTTGCCGGCCGTGTCCAAAACGGTGAACGACGCCAACTGACCTCACGTCGTTCGTGGGCTCAGCGTCGGAGCCGAATATAAATCTAAAACTGTATTTGGTCCAAAACGCCGACTGCAGATCTAGTCGGCACTTTGGCCATTCGGTAAAATGTGGACTATCCAAACCGCCGAACCGGTAATTATACCAAAACGCCGACTGCCATTCGGCCGACTATGTCTAAAAAGCCGACTGCCGTTCTGCCGACTATGTCTAAAACGCCGACTGCCATTTTGCCGACAATGTCCAAAACGCCGACTATGTCCAAAAAGCCGACTGCCATTCTGCCAACTATGTCCAAAATGCCGACTGCCATTCTGTCGACTATGTCAAAAACGCCGACTGCCATTCTGCCGACTATTTCGAAAACGCCGACTGCCATTCTGCCGACTATGTCCAAAATGCCGACTGCCATTCTGTCGACTATGTCAAAAACGCCGACTGCCATTCTGCCGACTATGTCGAAAACACCGACTGCCATTCTGCCGACTATGTCCAAAACGCCGACTGCCATTCTGCCGACTATGCCCAAAACGCCGACCCGATAATTCGTCCAAAACGCCGACTGCCATTTTGCCGACCGTGTCCAAAACGGTGAACGATGCCAACTGACCTCACCTCGTTCGTGGGCTCGGCGTCGAAGCCGAATATAAATCTAAAATTGTATTAGGTCCAGATCTAGTCGGCACTTTGGCCATTCGGTAAAATGTGGGCTATCCAAAACGCCGAACCGATAATTCGACCAAAACGCCGACTGCCATTCGGCCGACCGTGTTCAAAACGCCGAACGGCGCTGACCGTCGTCACATCGTTCGTGAGGTGAGCGTCGGAGCCGAACGCTAATCAAAATTCATATTTAGCCCAAGATGCCGACTGTACATCTATTCGGCATTTTGGCCATTCGGCAAAACGGCCTAGAACGCTAGTACGAACCTCGGCCAAAACGCCGACCGTGTTTGGAGTCGGCAGTTTGGCCGTTCGGAGAAATGTCTTGCAAGGTAATCGCTGTCATGACCAAAACGCCGACTGCATGTACCAGCTGACCGTAAACAGTTTTGAAATTGCATTCTTGTAGATGACGTTGCAATATGGTAGGTTTATTTATTTGATTAACTGTTTCTCACTTCAAGACTAAAATTGTGGAAAAACAAATGCGATCTGGCTTTCTGAATCTTTTTGATAGTCGCGGCAAATTTGCATAGTACCTATGAGTGCTGATTGAGTACGGGAAAAAACTATTCATGGGTGCAATTAATTCTACACCTACCAATATGTCCACAACGTCTACTTTTGTATTTACAACTCCCCATTTAATACTTATGATGCCGTTCTCTAGTTATGATTGACGTTTTGTAGGTAAATGAAGTTATCGATAATAGATACAAAAAGACGTTAGTGATTTAGTTAAACTTCCGACAAATGAAATATTTATACAGGGTGTTTCTTAAGTCGACCATGTGAATTCTGGAGGTACCAACATTGTAACGTAAAAAGAGGACTAAAAAACCCGTTTAAGGTTTTTTGCCTCAGATCCGTAATTCTCTTATAAAATTTGAGAAAACGTTTTGAGAATCCCAGAATTTGCCATATAGCGGCATATTTTTTAAAGCAGGTGAGTTACAAAAACCTTAAAGTTGTCTACTATCCATTCACAAAATTCGTGATCTGTCAAAACGGTGTCAAGTTGGTACCTTGTTTAAATTCTGTTTTGGAACTTCTGCTTGCTGATTTGGGCAGCACTGAAATTTTTGAAATTAAAAAACTTGACATGTCAAACTTTCTTGTAAAAAATAATCTCCAAAATTCTTTAATTTTTGTGCATACATTTCAATTGCAATGAAACAGAAATGGAAAAGGGTTCATTATTGAAAAGGAAAAAAAGGCTACAGTTAATTATTACATGGAAAAACTTTTTACACATGTAACATAACCTAACTTTAAATATTACTAGATATTACTAGATCCGAAGTATATTTTCAAAAAATAAACTGTAATATCCAGGTACACTCAGCAAATATTTAAAAAAATTGACATTGACAGTTTACGGGTTTCTCTTGTATAGATTGATGAAACTATAGTTGCAGCATTAACAATCAGAATACGATAAAAAAATCTGGTGTGATACACGCACACAACTTCCTTTTACAGTCATTTTATAATTAGCCAAAAAAATTATTTAAAATTTTTAAGCAATTTATTTAAAAATATACAAATTCTACAGAAACCGTAAAAATAGAGTTAGTTGAAAAGACAAATTATCTCTAAAGTTTTAATACGGGCTGTTCTTTTTAAAATTGGAATTAATAAAAAAGAAACCCATTTTCGAGGTATTCAACTGGAAAATCGCCTATCTCACATCAATACACATTAAAAATGTAATAACAATGTAACGTTTGAAAAACATCATTACAGCCGTCCTGAAAAAATCGAAAAAAACTGAAAAATCACAAGAGTAAACACCATACTTCCGGTTATGCGATTTTCTTCAAAAGCTTGCTTTCGCCTTTATATAGTACATAAAACTTATATACACTGCTCAAAAAAATTAAAGGAGCACCCAGTAAAAGTCGACTTAAATTGTTACACGTTTCTACGGCAATCAGTATTTGATTGGTTTAGGTTTTTTTCAGAGATTTCATAATGGAAACACTAACACTATACCTTGGAAAATTTATAGACTATTGTTTCAAAATTTATATTGACCGTTACTTTGGAAGACTTTTAATAGGTGCTCCTTTAATTTTTTTGAGCAGTGTATAAAGTTTCAATGTCATAACTCCTAATTTTTTTCGATTTCAATGTTTTTATGTTTCCAAGCAGAATTGACCAGAATTAGAAATGTGTGTAAGCCCGTCGGTCCTAAATACTTAATCATTTCTGGAATTATCTTGTTATGTCCAGAAGCTTTACTAACTTTTAATGTTAATATTGCTTGTTCTAATTATTTATTTTGCATGCTTTACTATTCAACTTATCGTTGAGTCATTTGCATCGCTATTATGTTGCCCAAGTATATTTTCAAAGTGCTGTTTCCAACGGGCCATGATCTTCGTGGCGTTAGTTAACTGTTTCTTAAGCTTCAACTTTGATGGAATATTACTTGATTACCAAGCCGTTTGTTTTGTCCTTGTCTTAATAGTATGGTTTTTTTACACCACATACCATTTCTGCTGCCAATCATTTTTTTTCCCAATAGCTTCTGTTTTATCATCATACTTAACCCAGTCAACTTCGGACACTTCTATTTCTAAAAGGAATTGGTAGCTAAGTTGTACTTCCTCATGCTTTAGTCTGCGGGACTGGATTGTTGTTACTGGTTTTATGCTTCTACCCTACTGTGTATTTTTACATATCTGATTTTTTTCCTTTTCTAAGTTTTGTAAATGCGTAAAATTTTTGAAATTCGCTTTAAAAGTTCTGGATTTATTCGATTTTTCATTAAAAAACACTTGCTTTCTATGGTACACTAGGTATGTATGGATGAGATATGAGTGAATTAAAAAAAAACCGAATTATCTAATAAGGGCCGGCTTTACAAACCAAGGATAAAGTTATCCGGGGAATAAATACTCTAGAAACGATTGCTGTAACAAAGGAAACTGTGACAATTATACCTCGGAGTGCTTACTCTGGGTATATAGGTACATACTTGCATACCGGCCTTAAACCATCTATTATTTTGGTATAGGACATGTGGGCCGTAGAAAATATTAAATGAAACGCTAAAGACTGCTAACCAATAAAAAATGAAGTTACGGCCCTTCAAAATTTCGAAAAGTTACGTGTCACAGTAAAGTAACCCAACAACGGGTAGCGGAAAAGTCACAGAATTAAAGCCCCCGTAAAAAAATCACTCAAAAAAAAATGATACCAGAAACAGTCACCGGAAAGAAAAGTCCCTCGGAAAGTTAATCACTCGGAAAAAAGTCGCCGGAAATAAAGTCACCGGAAAAAAATTCACTAGGAAAAAAGTCACCGGAAACAAAACCACCGGAAAAAAAGTTGTCGAAACACACAAGAAACGCCGTCGCCGTGTTTATTATTTTTAAAAATCCCTTACATTTTTACTTTCCTCGACTAAAGGACCAAGGAAGTATTCTACTCGTGAAAACGCGCTATCCGAGAGTTCTTCAGATCTTCACGTTTCAAGGTCCCTAGAGGATGAAAAACATGTTTTTTCAATTCTGCCGTCTGTTTTTCCGTCTGCCTGTTGGCGACATAGCGTTAAACTATTTGTTAGAGGAAGACGATATTTTGCATCTCATCAACAAAATGAGGTAAGAACTGGCCGTGTATACTACAAAAACATTGCAAAATGGAGCTGGTATACCAACGATCAGGAAGGGTTCCGGACAATTGCCCGAAAACAATTTCCCGAAAGACAATTCCCGGAAAACAGTTGCCCGAATAGACAATTTCCCAAACACAATTGATCCAATGGACAATTTCCCGAATAGACAATTGCTCGAAGAACAATTGCCCGAAAGGAGAATTGGCCGAAAAATGTATTTAAATACTTATAGCTGCTTATATTGTGTTCGACCTAGCTATTTATAAATTTTAAATCTTATTTAGAATTACAGTCAGACTCGCTAATTAATTTATTATTATAAAATATATATTTTATTCCATGTTCCCTTCACACTTTGCCCAGGCTTAGGACTGGCAGCGTACCGCTGGTGTGTTTAGAACTTGGAATAAAACATCCAAGGTGTCATTGTTTTTAGATTTTTTATTTTTAAAATGTTTTTTTGCGTTTTATTGGTTTTTGTTTTTTTACAATTTATTTTGATTTTTATTTACTTATTTTTTAAAATTTATTTATGCATTTGATCTTTTTATGTATTTCCTTTATACTAATACCATAAATTATGTGCTATTCCCCGTAAGAATTCATAAGCGTTCGCAGGATCGTAATTATTTACCAGACTTGCAATCCGCTCTGCACAATCTCTGTATTTTTTCCGTGTAGGAGGGCCTTCCAAACCTCCTACATACTGTTCAATTTGAAGTTCATATAAGCTCTGATCCAGCTGAATGCCTTTAATAAATGTCCAAATGTTTGGATGATCTGCGGAAATCTGTTGTTCAAACCGTCGATGCCATCCTTCTATGGAATTGTTTGTTTTTGGCAAACTTTCTTGTACCTTATCATAACAATTCCACAGATCATGTGAAAATACATTTTTCGGTCAATTCTCCTTTCGGGCAATTGTCCTTTCGGGCAATTGTTCTTCGGGCAATTGTCTATTCGGGAAATTGTCCATTCGGGCAACTATTTTCGGCAAATTTTCTTTTGGGAAATTGTTTTCGGGCAATTGTCCTAGATCCGATCAGGAAAAGGCTTCGGCAATATAAGTATTTACAAGCCAGGTTACAATCTCTGTGGCAGGAAACACCCAAGGAACCCGAAATATTTCCGCTTCCCCAGAGAATAAATTTAAATAAATAATTGTTTTCTTAATTATATTACAGTATTGTATGTAGTATGTAGATTATAGATGATATACAATAAAATAAAATATGGTTATTGCACTACTTATTCATTTTTTTTCTTTCCGGAGGCTCTTTTTTTGGTGCTTTTTTTGCGGGGTTTCTTCTTGATACCTTTTTTCCGGTGACTTTCTTTAGAGTGACTTTTTTCCGGGTGACTTTTTGCGGTGGCAACACACATAGTCTATCTCATCGTCAAGTGATACTCCAAAAAGTTTTGGGCATAAGCGTATTCCACAAATCAAGTGGTCTGTGATTTTTTGAATAAGTGTCGGCAAGCCCAAATACTAGTGGTATTTAAAATTATCAGAGCATATGATATAATAAACGTTTAATGAGGAAAATTCAGTTTCGTTGACTTAGGGCCGGTTGCAGAAAGCAATGTTAAGTCTGGTGTTAGCTAACGCGACGTCAAAGTGAACAAAAACGAATCAAATCTCAAATGCTTATGGTAACTAATACATTAGTAAACAAAATTTGATGCGAATTTGTTCACTTTGACGCGATGTTAGCTAGACTTAACATTGCTTTCTGCAACCGGCCCTTAGCATTTTAAAGTAAATGAAAGATTAAAAATAAAAGTTAAATGTTTTTATTGAAACTGTATATTCGAACTTAATTTTTAAATGAAATACTTTTCTTTTTAAAAATAAAGGTAGTTTATTTCTGACATTTTAAATTAATTCTATTTCTCACCAAACAGTAAAACAGTTAAAAAATATATTCCTAAAACTAATTTTAAATGATACACAAACTTTTTGAGAAATCAATAATGAAACAGTTTTCCATTTGTTGCGAATTTTTCGGAAGACGATGTATACGAAAATTTTACAGATCTACTTGTTTATTCATTATTTATGTGAGATTTCAATATACCTATAAGTGCATTTCAAAATCACCCTGTATACGCGTCTTTTTAAGAGTGGCACATTTTTTATAATACAACTTATACAACTTAGAATATTTGAATTTCAAATGGCGAAGTATTAATCTTTTAGTAATTATAATATCAAGTCTCTTGATGGGTATTTTATCATTTTTGTAAAATAAAATGAATTAATGAAAAACGCAGAGTAACATTTGTAAGATTACTGTATTCTCGTTATCAAAGTATTGTAACAGCTCTTTTTTTATGTATGCAGTCAAGATATGTAAGTTCATACTACCATTCCAGTAATTTAATGTGCTTCTCATCTGCATTCTTTTAGGTAGGTGTTCTAATTAAAGTTAGTCCACCATAAAATCCTTTGCTATTATCGATCTTTTGGAGGGAATAATATTTGCAGATAGATTTTGCTTATATCGGCGGTTAAAACAAATATGTGCAATCTAAATTTAAAAATAATTAAAAGCAAGTTATCATGAAGTTTTTGGACAACCATTAATGTTTTATTTAAACTAATTCCAGGTAAATACAGCCGATTCTTCAAACTTCACCAGTAGTTTTTTGGATTTACTTGATTCCTTTATTACTGCGGCACCGTTTCCTTGAAATGTGTTTGCAAAATGTGCTTCACGTTGTACTTTTCAAGGAAAATTTTAGAAAGGCTGAAGATTTTTCTATTTCCTCGAAGTTTTGAATTAACTTACTAAACAACAAATTGTTTTCTCAAATTTTTAACGGTGTTTTATAAGAGAATTGCGGATCTAAGGCAAAAAATCTTAAACGAGTTTTTTAGATCTCTTTTTACGTTACAATGTTGGTACCTCCAGAATTCACATGGTCGACTTGAGAAACACCCTGTATAAATATTTCATTTGTCGGAAGTTTATCTAAATCCCTAGCGCCTGTTTGTATCTATTATCGATAACCTCATTGACCTACAAAACGTCAATCATAACTAGAGAACGGTATCATAAGTATTAAATGGGCAGTTCTAAATACAAAAGTAGACATTGTGGACATATTGGTAGGTGTAGAATTAATTGCATCCATAAATAGGTTTTTCCCGTAATGAATCAGCACTCATAGGTACTATGCTAGTTTTCCGCGACTATTAAAAAGATTCAGAAGGCCAGATCGTATTTGTTTTTCCACAATTTTAGTCTTGAAGTGAGAAACAGTTAATTAAATAAATAAACCTACCATATTGCAACGTCATCTATAAGAATGCAATTTCAAAACTGTTTACCGCCGCTGGTACATGTAGTCGGCGTTTTGGTCATGACAGCGATTACCTTGCAAGACATTTTGCCGAACGGCCAAACTGCCGACTCCGAAGGCGGTCGGCGTTTTGGGCGAGGTTCGTACTAGCGTTCTAGGCCATTTCGCCGAATGGCCAAAGTGCCGAATAGATGTGCAGTCGGCATCTTGGGCTAAATATAAATTTTGATTAGAGTTCGGCTCCGACGCTCACCTCAGCGCCGTTCGTCGTTTTGGACACGATCGGCAGATTGGGAGTCGGCGTTTTGGACCAAATACAATTTTAGATTTATATTCGGCTCCGACGCCGAGCCCACGAACGACGTGACGACGGTCAGCGTCGTTCGGTGTTTTGGACACGGTCGGCAGAATGAAAGTCGGCATTTTGGACGAATTATAGGGTCGGCGTTTTGGGCATTCGGCGTTTTGTCCTGGACCCCTTCTTGCACATTCCCAGACGCTCACATCCGCAAGTCTGTACAGGTATTTTCTATAGTCTGCAAATTCTGCCCCTCCTTCAAGAAATCTAATTTTTAGATTTATTTACACAATTTCTAATGCGATTGTTTAGTTACAAAATGTTTTAAACAAATTTTATATTTTCTCTTGTACATCTGATTTTTAACCAATCTAGATAAGTTTTTATCCAGCCAAAAATAAACTGCCCCTCACCATTGGGTATCATGTATAGAATCCTTATTAATTAGAATATTTTTACTAATATATTGCTGTGATCTAATAGCTTCTATTTGGCTCTATTTAATTTAATTCTTATTCTCAGGGTTTTATTATAACATTTTGATTTTACTCTTACCTTTTGTGCACAGTCTTTAGCATGTAATTGTAATAACCTTAGTTATTCAACTTTATTCGACTATTAACATCAGATTAAGACATGAACTATGAATAACTATAATACCAGATATAGGACAATTGTATTTATTTAGTAATTAATAACTCCCTGTATCATACGTTTAACAACTTTGTTAATAATATTTGATAAATACTTAATTTTAGTTAATTCAATTTTAGATTGATATTACTGTCTGTTTTCAAAATTTTATTATTATCTAATTTATGATTTAATATTTAATAACTCTGTAAGTAGCAGGTATATTTTATATTACTACTCTCCTTTAATATGTGTGTTGTTTTAAGTTGGCGGTTAATAGATTCATTTTGTAAGTTTCGTAAGCTCTTTATCTTCTATAGACTTCTATTCGTCAGATATCTGCTACAGCTACGCTCGTTGCAACCAAAACTGGACTATTTACAAGTGATTTACAAATACCGTTGTAAAAAATCGAAATTCCAGTGATAAAACTAAACCATCACTTCTTTTAGGAACAATATTTTAAGCTCCTTTTTATTTTTATAGTTATTGAATGCTTTATCATTTAATGATCATATGTACCGTACCGAAGCATTGTGTTTATTATGTGTTAAAATCCTTAAGTATTTATAAACCTAGAGTTTTGAAAATAAGTTCCATTATCTGCTAATATTTTCTTTGGTTTTACAAATTCTATAAAATATTTGTTTACATTTTTCAAAACATTTTGAGTGTTGCATCTTTTAGCTGGAAATACTACCATAACGTTCGTAAAACCAATGTGCTAACACAAGAACAAAGGAGCTCTCTGTTTTACGAGATTGATATACGGAAGATGCAGACTCTTCGAGATAACTTATACACTGAAAAATGCTAGGTGGTTAACTATGATCCACACACGATTCTTTAGTCGCCCCGTTTTGTATTATAAAATTCTGCTGTTTAAGACTCCACCATACTTGCCAGTGATGCATAATATTTTTGTAATAATTTTATACATGTACGTTTTAGATAAATACAAGTTTATTACGCCGTTGTGCTTATAAAATCGGTTACAGGAATATGTCAGGTTGGCCGAGCGGTCTGAAGCTCCGAATTTAAGCTCTGGTTTCCTAAAGGGAGCGTGGGTTCGAACCTCACACCTGACAATTCTTTTTATTCATCTAATAGACGGTAGTCCTTGCCAAATTTATTCCAAAATAATTTTACAGATCATCACCTTAAAATCCTCCAGACATTGATAATGGATGTCATTAACTGCATCAGCAAAAATTTCCAAACAAAAACTCCATTCTATTAGTTTTAGCGGTCGTGCAGATTTTCAAAGAATGACTTCATTGTTTATTTTTTACCAGCCTTGCACATTTCTCAAACAAAAGTCTGGACAAGTCTTAAGCTTCACACAATAACATCCGGTTTATCTGGTTCAGCAAAAAATTTCTAAGCAAAGGCGTCATTCAATTATTATTTTAGCGGTCGTGCAGATTTTTCAAACAATGGTTTAATTGTTCAATTGGTAGACAATGACATCCGGCTAGATACCTACATCTGCAGGTCTCGACAAGTGTGCATTCCCAGACGATGACTCAGGAAAATTCTGATAAGCGTAGGAATCTTGTAAAAAATGTCAAAATTATACTTTTAACCCCAAAATTCATCGTGAGAATCTTGTAAAATTTCAAAATTAGACTTTTAGCCCCAAAATTCATCGTGGGAATCTTGTAAAATTTCAAAATTAGACTTTTAGCCCAAAAATTCATCTCTGGGAACCGAAAGTGCCACGTGACCTCGGTGAGGCCAATGACCTCGCCCCCGGCTAGATCAATGACCTCGCCGGTGGCCTTGAAAAACTTTAAGGTCAAAAATGTACCAGAACCCGTGTAGTTACACTGCTGACATTTGATACTACTATCACGTACACAGATACCAAAAGTAATTTACATGCACTTGATTTTATAGTATAATATTTTAAACAAAGTGTATATTATTATACTTTATTTTTTAATGCTGTGGACAAAGTGATGCAACCCATCATTCGATTATACTTATCAACTTGATAATATTTTTATGACATATTCTAACGTAGGTTCAGATTGACAGTGTCCACTTGCCATTTACTTTTCGTAGCTCATAAATTTATGAGATAATGTGTTCGTTTTGTCTTCTTACTTTATAATTAACATTCAACAGGTATATCACATCAATAAACGGTCACATAAAATAACGTCACCTCGTGGCATATATTAGTTACTGCCTTCGTGGGTTAGATTCTTTAAAAATGAAATTGTTAAATTTCGGGCTTGGTAGCTCAGTGGATAAGTATTCTGGCTACTGATCTAAGTGTCGACAGTTCGATTCCCAATCCCTGTGAGGTTTTTAAAAATATAAAGATGCAGATGAAAGCCTCTAGAGAATGCCATCATTCGGAAGTGATATAAACCCGTGGATCGATTGCTAGAGTTGGAACTCCTTAGTCTCGGCAAAATTCTAAATAGAACTTTGACCATATGATCACAGCAATCGGTGCCTAAGGTACCTCGTACTACGTATACCTATACCTTGTCCATAACAAACAAACAAATAAAAATGGTTAAATCTATGTTTTATTGAATATAGTATTTTGGGTTGCATAACGTTGTCCGCAGCATAGAAGATAGAGTACAGCAGAGTTTCGCAAATTTGAAATGTATTGTTTACATGTACTAAGTAAGTAGTAAAGATTTCCTAAAAAATCGTTTGTATGTGATCGCTGCTGCTCGACCACTGATACATTTCTTATTAAAACCTCTAATAAAATGTCAAAAGTCTTGGCTGTTGTGATTAGATTTCTAGAAACAGACAGGTTCTTGTGGTTTCTAGCAAGTAATTCCTACTGATCGAATGTCTCCTTTTGACAGAATATTGATTCCTGCTTCTCTTTTGACTCCTCGGTGTAAGAACTTCTTACCAGACTAATATTTCCTGACTGGTTGTCCTTGTTTCATCAGCAGAAACTGATTCTGAACTTCTTTGCCACACACAGTGGAAGTTCTGGCTCAACCGTGGAGAATAAAAAGCACTTTTAAGTACCTAAGGTAACATCTCAAGATCTTAATTGGGTCTCAGTATCATCAACATTTGACACAATTCGTGTGAGCATGTGGGCTCTTTAATTAAGGTCCATGAACTAAATTAATTTGTCTGTTTCATGAAGGTTTTCATTATTTTATTAATTTTTTTTAATTTGGTACACAGCCAACAGCCGTTAGGCCAATTATAGGTGTCGCTGTACATTTATATGGGGACTTTCAACCCCACTAACGACTGCCATGATGTTATTATGACATCCGGGACCAACTATTTCTATGACAGCCGTATCCCGAGAGAAGCAGCCTTGGAACCCCTTCTAAGTTCTGACCAGACAGAGCGTTGATTAACTCTACTGATCATACGTGGACGCTTGTTCAAGCTACACCACCCGGGACCTATTTATTATCATGGTTCTTAGAAAATTGGCACCACCAGCTGAGACATTCCTTCAAAGCTCTTGAGGTCGATCTTGGGGAGACGAAAATTGTTCCTCTTTGACTATGGATTGACCGTTTCATTTCGTCCTGGAATGGGATCTACTGAGGCGCAATAGGTTTTCAATTGTGTTAGAATTGTAAAAAAAATTGCTATCTTCAATGGGTTGACTTTCTTGAGAGTAGGCTGATTCGTCAAACTCCTCCACTTCAAGCAGTTCGCCAACGACCTGTTAGTCCAGTTGTGGGAGTTTTTATTCAATTTCTTTCGTAGATCTTCAATGATGACTCCGATTACTTTAATCAGCGTGTTGTCTTCATGATAGAAACTCGGATAAGCCTCTTGCTTGTTTTGTTTCTTCCATATTGAATCTATCTAGAATAACATCAAATGCTTAGAAGGAAGTCCACAAAGTGACAAATCTTTCTAAAGGTCTCTCCAGGTCGGAGACACTTTGCTGGTGGGTGTTTGACGTACAATTGAAATATTAAAAAATATTAAAAATCAAGTATGGTCCAAATTCAAATTTAGGAAAATTATATTAAACGAGTTGTTCCAACTAATGTTTGATCATGGGACAAGACAATTTAGTGGAATTAGATGAAATAGTGCGGACGCGGAAAAATCTGGTGTGATACACGCACACAACTTCCTTCTACAGTGATCTTATAATAAGCCAAAAATTTGATTCTATGTTTTTAAGCATTTGTCAAAAATTTTCAAAAATTACAAATTCTACAAAAATGGTACAAAATAGAGCGTTAGTTGGGGAGACAATTTTTTCTAGAATTTTAAGCTGAATTCAAAAATGCAATAATATACCGGGTGTTCTCTTTAAAATAGAAGTTAATAAAAAAATAGAAACAAAAAAACAAAAGAAACCCAGTTTAGAAGTATTCAACTGGAAAATTACCTATCGTACACAATACACATTCAAAATGTAATAAAGATGTGAAGTTTGAAAAAATCCTTAGAGCCGTTGTTGAAAAAATCGAAAAAGCTGAAAAATTACAAGAGTAAACACCTACTTCCGGTTATGTGATTTTCTTCGAAAGCTTGCTGCCGCATCTACATAGTACACAAAACTCATACATAAAGTTTTAACCCAATATCTCTTTTCGTTTTTGAGATATTCAGTTCACAGACGCACACACAGACACACACACACAGACAGACCAATGAAAAAAATATGTTTTTTGGGTTCAGGGGATTCGAGAACGTGAAGATTTGTTGAAAACTCAATTTCGAATTTTTGGGGTGAATCCAATACTTCCTTTATTGTAAAAGGAAGTAAAAACTAGAGCACAGCATGTGCCGATTACAATTTGTTTACAACACTAAACTAGCGTCGGATTACTGGGTCAAGTTACGTTACGATAAGGAAGTTTTATGCAGACTGCCGCATTTTTTATACTACTACTAGGTCAGATTGTTAACCAGCAAAGCATTATTATGTAAATGTCATGTTTTGTGCCTATACCAATACTAGGTTTTGAGTTCAAAACAATAGCAACATGGCACACATACAATTGTATATAAAGAGTGTATTTATTTAATATTTTTCAATATACTTCTAAACTCGGAGGTGTATTCGCTTGTGACCGGCGCAAGCTAAGAATGTCTGAGGGGTAGTTAGGCCTGGATACTCCAGTCACATTTTATCAAAATCCTTCTTCAGCTCTCATCAAGTGTAAACTCCTTTCGGTAAACAACCTGGTTATGTAACATTATATAGGGTTTTCCAATAGCGGCGTCAGAACTTTAAAAACTAATTGTAGTCATCTTAGATTGGTTGAACTTTTAATTTTTTTATAGTTGTATTTAGTCAACCTTGGCAAATCATCACGAAACGTTAAATGTTTTAACACTGAATAGAAACAGTTGGTATTTATTTACAAAATTATCTTTCTGTTCGAGCAACGTTCAACGCTCTACGTGAAGTTTATGGTTTGTCAGACCACAACTTGCCGAATTTTGCTTAAAGACTTAATTAAGTCTTATTCTTACAAGATTTAATTCATCCAGTAACTGAAGCTAAATGGCCATTTGCAGTGTTGACAGTTCGCTGATTGGACTCTAATCGATTCCGATTTTGGCAAAAATGTCATATTTAGCGATGGGGCCCATTTTGGTTAAATGAATTCGTCAAAAAGTATATCTCGTTGAAGTCGTATAGCGGTCCACGGTTGACTAAATACAACTATAAAAAAATTCAAGGCTCAACCAATCCAAGATTACTACGATCAGTTTTTAAAGTTCTGAGACCGCTATTGGAAAACCCTTTACTATTTATGTTCCGAAGTGCGAATCGAACGAGTGCAAGAAGTAATTCCCGGAACTACGCAAATTGAAGGCTTGCATCAATTCAAGGATCACCCTCGACAGTGTTAAATTTAATTTTTCATGAAACTAAAAAAATACCTGCTGCAGATTCTACAACCGTTCCTCTGCTAATTCAGTTTTTAAAACATATTAAACACAAGCAGGTCTTAAAAGCTCAAACTTGGTTTGGTTATACAGGGTGTCCCTAAAATTATGAGACACCGATTAGTCATAGATTCCTTACATCATAATGAGATTTAACCCAATATACCTTAGCACAATGTTCTTTCAGTAAGAAGTTATAGGGCCTTGAAGTTCAATTTGTTATTTCTTGTTGTTTTGTTAATTTCCACAAATGTAAAGATATCGATTTGAATTTTGGTATACATACTTAGTATTATGTGCTGCACTAACAACAAAAATAATAATTTAGACTCGACTGTAAGAGGCACTTCACCTACCTTTCAAAACTTTTTTTAGCTTAACTTCGTTATCTGTAACTTTTTTTGAAATTTTAGGTTATTATCTGAAAAAGAATTAGAAAGCACAAAAATAATGTACTCTTAGGTTTTAATCCTAAAAGCAACCGTTTACCTTAAAATGCCCATAAAAGGTTTTTGGTTGTCATTAAGATTTGCAATTATCAAGTAGCTATGATCAGAAAAACAATGGGTAATGATTGTAATCTAGTAAACAACATCAAGAAATCAATTAATGAAGTTGGTGACATCAGTTTTTTGTCTTTTGTGCTTACGAAAATGCTGCGAAATAACAAACCTTGCAGCATTGGATAATTCGTTATGTAGCGGCATTTTCTTAAACATAAAAGAACAAATTCTTGTGTCACTAATGTCATTAATTGATTTAACATTGTTTTTTACTTGATAATTGCACGTCTTAATGACTACCAAAAACCCTTGATGGGCATTTTAAGGTAAACGGTTGCTTTTAGGCTTAAAAACTAAGAGTACATTATTTTTGTGCTTTTTAAATCTCTTTCAGATAATAACCTAACATTTGGAAAAAAGTTACAGATGACGAAGTTAGAGCTAAAAAAGTTTTGAAAGATAATTAAAGTATTAGTGCACTACAAAATATGTATACCAAAATTCAAATTGACATCTTTACATTTGTGGAAATTACCAAAAAAATAAAAAATTGAATTTCGAGGCCCTATAACTTCTTACTGAAGAGACTTTGTACTAAAGTATATTACGTTTAATCGATTTATTATGACGTAAGGAATCTATGACTAATCGGTGTCCCATTATTTTAAGGACACCCTGTATGTTTCTATTTCTTCTTATTCATAGTCGTTCGTTTCCAGTTTTTCACATTTAGTTGCATGAGATCTGCCTTTATTTGACTTAAACATCTGCTCTTGGGGGTCGTCCTATTCTTCGCTTACCCTCCACTCCACGTTTCATCACTTCTCTTGTGACTCTGCCTTCATCTAACTTTTCGATGTGGCCTAATCACCTAATCCTGTTGGTTCTCATTTCATGCGTTATACAGATTGCGGCAGGCAACTAGTATCATTGCAAAAGCAAGGAGAATATGCATGTGGCCGTCGTGGTGTTTAACAAACGAACAATCAATGTGCGATAGCGGACGGTCGTTACGATCATTATAAATATAAGGTATATATACGATTTTTTAATTTTTAAAAAACAATTACGGCCGCATGTAAAGTCCCCTTGCTTTTGCTATGGTCCTAGTTGCCTGCCGCAGTCTGTATATGGTGTACCGAACAGCTCCATTATTTCCTGGTTCGATCTCCTTATCCATTGGCGTTCGATTATCTCTCCCTTAAAGTTTCTCTTTAGAATCTCCCCCTCCTGAAATTCCAGTTGTTTTATGACACGCATTGTTAAAGTTTAATGGTTCTATATACACTTATATTCACCAGCCTTGATATTATGCTACACCTAAACAACCCCAAAAAGGTACCTGCACTTTATTTGTTATCCCCTCTTGGATTTGTTATTGTCACCCCGAAATAATTAATCTGGGACACCTCTGTATACTTATATTAATTTTCCTCCAAAAATTTAACTTTTAAACTACCACTTTCACACTTCGGCTCTTTATTAAAAAGTAACCCAACTACTTGAGAACTTTTTTCCAGCTCTATGCTTATCTTCTGCAGTCTTTTGTTCGTTCTGATAATCGGTACTAAATCATTAGCATATGCTACGTATGGATGTGTGTGATTGCATGTGGTGCCTTTGATGTAAACTTTAGCATTACGTAGTACTCATTATAGATCAAAGTCGGACAATGTTGTTAGAGAATCACTCTGTCGACAACCTCGGTTGACTATAAACGTTTCAAACATATTTTTATTCAGTTTTACTTTATTCTTCGAGCTTACTAGAGTCATTCGTGCTGGTCTTATAACCTTTGTAGGTATTCTAAGTCAGTCCATTGATTTATATAATTTATTCCTACTAACTGAACCTTATGTATGCTTGTAGCTGATCGGTAACTGAGCTGTACTTTCTAAATAAACACTGATAGTTATTTATGGCATCTACCCCTTATACATTCACCTTATCTAGTGTGGGCCGATACCTTGATATTCATTAGAGAATAGAGAATTTTTACGCAGGGAGAATGTAATATTAGAGGTAGTTGAGGGGATGGCAAGGGGTTGGAAAAAGGGCTTATAAAGGCCTACTTGCTAGACTTTAGCCTCCCCACAGCGACTAGTACCTAACTAACTACTATCCTTGTTTTCATATACGTTTACTAGAATTTCGTACACCAAATTCAGCAATGCTATGCCTCTATAGGTTTTACAGCATGTCCTGTCCTCGCTGTAGGTACTGGCCATAGAACTGCTTCAGATCACTTAGCAGGCTTTCTTTTTTGTCAAAAATTGCACCGAAAAGATCATACAGCTTATTTTAAAATATTGTAATATTTTTTCCAAAACTGCTGTTTTTCCTTATCAGGTTTCTCTTCCTTATTTCTACAAAATAAAGGTCTGTATTTTTTCGCTTTTACTCTATTTTGAATAAATATTGTTTTACTTCCCTTCTGAACCTGCTTTCAAGGTAGATTTCGATATTTTTTAACATCGTAGCTTTTCTGGTGCTATTGGATGCCGGTGAATTTGGAAGAAGGCGCTCTTTTACCCACCTCTCGTAATTGGGGCCGTTCATATAATCGTGGTAATCTCCACAATCTCTCTTTTTGTCTCAGATTTCAATGTAGATAAACAAGTTGAAATAAAACGCACCTCACTATCTGTGTGAATTATGATTAATCGTTGAGCCTCCGAAATATTTGAGAGCAACCTTTCGTTGCTATTGTCGCTCCAACTTCTTGATCTTGTATGCCTACGATGAATGCAGCTTTCATCCAAAAAGACAATCGACCTATTTTTACTTCGGAAATATTTAATATTTTGGAAGTATTCTATTCTTTCTGCACGGATAACGCTCTTCTCCATTAAACGTTTTCTGTTGTTTTGGTCATTCTTCCATCTAATGCCATTTTTAAAAAATATATTTTCAATGAGGAAACTGCACCACATCAACCTAGATCTGTCAATAATTTTTCGCATAAAGCCTTAATAGTGACACGGAGTTCTTCTGTTTTATGAAAATTGTCGATTATTTGCCGAATATCATAATTCTCATAATCTTCCAAATCTGCCACAGGATGTTTTCTCGGACGTTTTTTTCGCGCGATTTAAATCTCATTGTACCATTATTTTCTTCCAACGATGCACTGGTTTCGTACATAATCCTTTCTATTGTTCTGATGGATCTGTTCGTTGATTCACAAGTTTTTTCTTTAACACTCTTGAGAATCTCTCCTTTTTTCTTCTTGGATAAAAAGTACTGGTACACATTGTATACTACTTCACGCGTTTGAGCATTCGAAATTTTCCGGGAGCTAGCCATTATCAAGCAGTTTATGGAGAACTAAAATGTTTGGCATGTATTTAAAAGCCCTTGTTTGTACTAATCTTAATGACTTCTTAATTTCTCTCATTGTACTTAATATGTTTGTGATACTTTCTAATAAGTATCTAATTAGAAAGCCTTGATAGTTAAATCTGCAACAACTTAGAATAAATATCAACCAGTAATTTTATTTGAAAATACTAAACATCAAAACATGTGAATAAATTAAATATTGGTATCTACGAATTGATATGAAATTGCACAAGCATTACGACACTGCATTTGATGTTTTACGGATTCGTGTCTACCCGTTGTCGGGCGGCATGCGCCGGCCGCTCGCCCTCCATGGATCCAGCTGTAGCTGGTTTCTACCAATGATAGCTCTTAGACAATTATTTTGTCTTTTGACAAAATATAATCGATATCGTTTCATGTTTTCTGATCAAGACTGCACCAAGTCAATTTGCGCTTTCATTTCTTATTAAAGCATGTATTCATGGAAATTGATGTTGTCTAAGCTCATACAATTTGTTTCTCATTGCTGACTCCAGTACCGAAGTCACCAACTACATCCTGACTTACATTTTGCTTTTATTAGTAGCTTCAGCGTACTTATGCGAACGTTTTGTCCGTCCGTCCGTCCGTCCGTCTGTCTGGATCGCCTGTAACTTTCGAACGGCTACAGATATCGAAATTTTGAAAGGGGGCAAAGTTGTTGCTAAGGTCCCGAGCACCTTCATGCGCTATTTGGTTTTGGCGAAAGGTGGCAATTTTCCACTTTGCAAAATTTCCAAGCATTGTAGCACAGTGGCGGCTTGTCCACTTGGCGCCATCTACAGAAGTTCGGTGGTCACGTTTTGAACTACACATTCTGGGTGCACTATAATACTTAATGTTTTCGCAGTGCTGAAGCTACTCTTTAGACCTGTAGTTGAACAGTTTATTTCTAGTTGAGTTGAGTATATTTTATATGATTTTTTGTTACTTTGTCATAGAACGATTATTTTAATATTTTTCAAGGAGTAGGGTTCCGAGTTCCGAAATTTTAGCTAGTTATTTACTTTAACTCTATGGTGGTTTATGCAAAGTATTTAGACAAAATATTGAGGTGGTGGTTTAATCATGTTTACTGAAATAAAATTTAGTTTAGAAGCAGATTCATTTGGGCGACTTCATAAAAATCACGGAAGACCAGCGTCGCCCCAAAGTCACTAGGAATGCACAAGACGTCTCCCGGAGACAAATTCGAGCGCTTCCGCCAAAAAATCCGACAAATTTCAAGGATGCGGGCCCTCAAATACGGCGTGACGATCAGCTGTCTGGGCTCATGGTCCGACAGCCCTCTGATCTCGCCGATGGGCCGCCCAGCAGATCTCCCGATATGGTTCCGGGTACGACAATGACTGATCATCGGCGTCTCCCCCGGGATTGATCTGTTGGCAATCGCTGCAGCCATAATCCGCCCCGTGTTGACACAGTGCAGATTTGGTTTTTGCAGGATTTGTCTGTTTGGAGAGCCTTTGAGCTTACAATCCGGTTGACTTTGCAATCGCGCCCAGCGGGCTTTTGTCCGCTTGAATGGGGCACGATTGCTGTGGGAACGTTTCAATGGGGAGGGATGAGTAAGTTCGCACTATCTTTTTGAGGGCTGGCGTAATCCCGCAAAATATTTTGACGAACTCCTGTGTTCAGGTATTATTTCTACGGTTTCAACGTAACTGTAGTTTTTGGATAAAGGGTTGGCCACAATGCTTTACAAAGTATCTCACAGCCTTTCTCGGTGGGCACAGAACGTACAATTTTAGAAAATACTCCAAGTTATTGCTTTCGGTTACATTTGCTGTGCGCTTAGATCCAAAAGTATGCATTACCTTTGATTTGTCAGCCAATCCGAATGGCGCAAGTGTTTTTACAGGGCAAATTCAAACCTTATTTTTGACAGAGCACTTAAAGAAACTAGTTTCTACGACATTTTTCTAACCTATTTATAGCAAAATGTAGTTTGTATTGTAGCTAGTAATTGAGGTAACTATTGTTTTAAAAATATTAAGTAGTCACATGTAATTTTTAATTCATATAATTTTTAATCAGTGCGCGAAAAGCCAACAATGCATAGGTAATTTGTAGTAAAGTTTAATTGACCTCGTGGCATTGTCTAAAGCGGTAATAATCAATAATTTATTAATAATTCATGCATTTTTATTAAACAATACACAAAACACACCAAAAGTTCCTTCACTGCAAGTTTTGCATTGTTAACTTATCGGCTACTTATTAAAAGTGATATTTTTAAAAAATAACGTGTGGCTACGTGATGCTTTTAAAACAATAGTTAATTCGCTTTCTAGTAATAATACAAAGTACAATTTGTTATGAAAAACTCGTCGAAACTAGTTTCTGTAAGTGATCCACTTCAAATGAACGGCGGTGTATATATGTATGTACTAACTATTTTAGAGTTTAGTTGATGGGGCTTTTAGAGGTGGTTACCTTTGTTGTTAGATGAATATATATCCATAGTTTCTTTGGTGTTTTCAGATCTATGCTATTTCTTCCTTAGGTTACTTATTTCCAAAGTGGGATTTCTAATTGTTGTGCTGTGGATTGCTTTAGATTTGGTGCCTTTGTAGTTTTCAGTGATTTCGCTTGAGTATTGGGGTTGGATGTTTTAATATTGTGATTATGCTTGGATATTGGAGTAAACGATTATAAAGTTGTCTTCGGTTACGAGGTTACGCTTGTCCAATTCCCGGCGAGCATTGCCATCCAGCTGCAAAGGCAGGTCTTAGTGTTATAGTCATCCTCTCGAATTTTTTTCCTTTCATGCAAATATGGGTTGCAAGTCAAATCCACATTCCTCGCTGAAAAGGAGGCCTCGTACTGTGACTATGCTTCTAACAAAATTATTTACTGTTCTTGTTTCGTTGTTTCAAAATTTTTTGGGTTTTCAGTACTTTTGTTCTTGAGTTTGGGGTTCGATGTTTTGGGCTCGTGATTATGGTGGGAGATTCGAGTGAACGATAGCTGGGATGTTGTTTTTGTTAGGGGTTTACGCCACCTTGGTCTCTAGCAATTATTTTATTACTTAAATTTGGGTTGATGTTTTTAGGGTTGGTGTCCTCGGAATGATGCCAAGCTGCCTGTCTGCAGATTGTGATGTACTAATTAATAGTTTTGAATATAAGATTATGATCACTTTGATTTTAGGAACCAATGCTTTACTTAATCGTTTCCACGCGTTTCTGTGTAATATAAACTTCCGTGTGAATTAGAATATTGAATAAGTTATAATTATTTTTGCTGAATATTTGGTAGGTCAGCGGATGGTCCAGGGAGCAAAGGCTCGACTCTCAGGCGGCCGGCACGACTTCGATTCCCGGCGACATTAAAAATTGTACGCTCTCCTGCTACCATGCTAACACCTGTGATAGTCGTTCATTTCTAACAAGCGAACTCTTTCTCTATTTCGACGGGTGAAGCTAGCCACTTATTCGGCTTACGAGCATAAGAGCATAAGATCAAGTTAGAATATTTGGTATTCTATGTTTTATATCTTGTTTGGAATGTCTCGAACCATTGGCGTTCGCGGATATATCCCCTTACTTTTGAAAGTCAGTTGCCACATTCGCTACACGCTTTGGCAATCCCAAGCCCCAAGCTACTGTATGTGTGTTTAAGAAATAGATTATTGTTATTACATATTATTTTTATTTAAAAATAGATTCTGAATCCATCGTATGAAATATTAGCGTTAAGTGTTTGAAACTGTAGAGCATACTTGACACAATAGTTTGTAAATTTCGTATCTTATACCGTTCATTCCATGTTCTACACAGTATGTTTTTCAATGTTCAATGTTTTCAATTAGCTTATACCTTATAGTGTGCGTAATAGTGCGACCAAGACATCACATTAATTATCGATTACATCACTCCTCACAGGGACTTTTTTGTGTTTCCTTTTCGAATAGTCTGTATTCTATTGATTAGTTTCTGTTATACGTTCTTTCTGCGGTTATGTTAATTGCGGATTATTTCATATTACGTTGGTTTAGTGCTTCGGTAAGTAATATTAATTGCATAAATGTATAAATTAAATGTATTAAAAGCCACCATTGTTAAGATTTGCTAGCTCAATAAAAATACATTTTTATTAACGTT
Source organism: Agriotes lineatus (assembly GCA_940337035.1). Lineage (NCBI taxonomy): Eukaryota > Metazoa > Arthropoda > Insecta > Coleoptera > Elateridae > Agriotes > Agriotes lineatus. Next base: position 261,588,151 of record OW679194.1, on the reverse strand, counting down.
ATATTATTTGGCTTGTAATTAAAGCTAAAGCTAAAAACCTTAACTCACACTGAGGCTAAAATTACATATTTTTTTCAATGGAACACGATGAGCCACTTTTGTTTCTGTTCATTCTCATAATGTGTTATGTAGTTCAACAAAGCACGTACAAGGTAAAATGTATTTAAGAAATGAATATGTTAAGGTGGACTTTGGGATTAGTTATCAACGGACACCAAAACTAGAGGAGATCTGGCAGATGTAGTTTTAATGTACAGAAGTAAATAGGAATGTGTAAATCGTGGTAAGAAGTGCTGCGTTTGGAATTGTAACAGATATTGTGACAGATAGAGTGCGATTGAGTTTTGTGGTTAAATAAACTGTTAATTTTCACTGAATGTACAAGTAATCTAAATAACAAGAGTTGTTACAAATCTATTATAGTTAGAAAATGTATGCTCCAACCTGAGAAAGAGGGTTTTATGTTTCAAAATTAATTACTGAGCTAGTATGTGTGTCTCGCAGAGTATTAGACATCGGTCAATTAACATTGGGAAATTATGAAACATAAAGCATTTTCATTCTGAAAATATAAAGAGGACGACATTCATACTTAGTAATTTACTATCCAATAAAACTCCGACTGAGTTATATTAATATATTTTCAATAGCGGCCTTTGGCCGTTGGCATGGCTTTATATATTTCTATGTTTGTTAGTTTCTAAGTGAGGTCTATATGGTAACATACTGAATGTGTGCCTTTTAATCATCACAAAATAATTCAATTCTCATATACGAATTTATAAATAATAAAAAACCTTCATCCACTACCTCTGAATAAACGCTCCATAACTGTAGCGATTTTAGCAATCGCAATATCAACATTACACACAAGCGACTTTTGACTACCATAACTGAACTAGTGGGTTTTGGTTTACCCAATAATTTTTAATGTTATCTGTGTTCTAATTCTTCTAGCAACCGAAAATGTTAAAAGAAACGGGTATTGTGATTTGAAATAAATATTGAGAGGGGTGGACAAAAGGTTGTACTGCACGTGTAGTGTAAAGCGGTATTAAGCCACACGGGAAAAGTTCACACGGCCATGGCCTCGTAAGCCAAATATTTTCTCTAGTGGGTATTTACATAACACTACTTGTATAGCAGATAACTATTATTTATAAGAATTATTGTATTTTTTTACAGGAAGTCATAATTCGGTTACATTTTCTAATCGGATCTATATTGATATCTAAGTTTATTTGCTTATAATTAAGCAAGGAACGTGTCTTGAAAGTTTGGCAGATTCCTGCCTGGACAACCTATATTTTGTAAATAAGTCTTTTTCTGTCATGGAATTATAGTCGTCACTTCGCGGTATTATAGTAATAACCAATTGTTAATGTGACATTTTTTAAGTCAATATGACATGAAAGGAATAATTAAAATGTTTAGCATCAGTAAAAACGAGCACTATATTAACGTTGGTGTTTCCATTTTTTCTTCCGCAATTGTACAATGTGCATACAGTGTGCGTGAATGATACTGGAGTAGAAGATATCTCTAACAGCATGTAAGTTGCGAGAAATTGGTTTATATAAAAGTTACAGATACGGAAGTGGTGCATATTACTAAAATATTTTTGATCAAACAGTGTAACTTAAGAAGGAGTCGCAAACCAAACCTATTTTTTTAATAGAGCTGCTTATATTTTGTAACTTTCAAGTTTTGCGATTGGAATCGGGCTCGGTGAGACCATTCACAGTTGCGCACCAAATTAACTGTGCTCTACTCTACCACAGACCTAAGAGATATAGTAACAAGCTCAACACATTATCAAGACACACACTCACACAATGGTTGCTGCGAAAGCACAAAACGCGCGCTCCAACTTTGTAACCCGAATCCGGGGCAAGTTAACCATTGTACCGCCAGACGCAAGCTTATAAAGAATCAGCCTCTACACCGCAATGTAAAATGAGGTTACCGACAATACAATATAATACATACAAAGTGTATTAGTTGAAATTACCTGTTTCTAAGATACGAGGGATGCTTTGTTAATAGTTAGTAGCAGGCCATGGAAGCCCAATTGGCTAGAAACAATTGCAACAATTCAATGTCGCATTAGTTGACATTCGTTACCCACAATTGTCAAACGTTTCGATTTCCTTGTGAAACGTAGTCAATTTTGTAAGTTAAGTAGTTGTGCATTTTTAATAGTTAAAATGGGCATTCCACAAACTGCCTTTAGGGCTATGATTTTCTATGACTATAAAAGTCAGTTAGGATACCACCAAAGCCATGAAAATTTGGTAGCAGCTTTCGGCGATGGTGCCCTTTCATTATCCGCTGTTACTCATTGGTTCCTCGAATTTCGACGAGGACGAGAGCTGCTAGAAGACGAAGCAAGACCTGGAAGACCTGCAGAAGCGGCCTGTTCAGAAAATGTTGATCTTGTGGCAAGCTTGATTCAGTCCATTTGAATATTACTTATAGGGAGATTCAGGAGGAAGTGAAGATTGGATCCTCGGCGGTCCAGATCCGGTTATACGAGGATACTTAGAGACAGACTTGGTGGCGCCCCCTTATTTTTTATTTACCCCGTTCATGTTACGCCACGCTTGCCCAGTGACGTACCGTTTGAACCACGCCCAACTCCCTGAGCGCTTCAGCCGAGGCATTTAACTTGTTTTAACGAATCTCAGGGCGAGCGTGCCATCCTTTCCCGGACTTAACCAGTCGTGCGATACTCACCTCGCGTGGGTGTCGCTAAGTCATTTTAATACCTTAACAATTTTCTTTGAACTTCTTCACGGTTGCAAAATAGGGCCTTTCGGTAATAATGCTATGCGTAGTGCTAAAAAATTGGAAATTTTATAATTTCATAATTTTGAAATGAAATACTTTTTATTGTATTTCTGTATTTTTAGAAAATTCTTTTGAGCTTTCTTCTGATGTCATATTTGATGTACTTCCATGCAACAACCTTTAGTATATTTGAAATTCAATTTATAAAAAAAGTGCCTTGAAATATATTTTCCCGAAACTCTCAAGTAATATCAAAAATACAAGACTGATTTGACATGAAAGTTTATCATCTCCGGCCTATCAGCACTGTCTGCTTGATCGAAATGTCACCCATAACATCCGAGCCCGTTAAAATTTTACAGCCAAGACCGTTATAACTGTTGCTACGCTACCCAATGCTGTGCATTGTTTGAATTTATTTGAAAAGTAATTTGTAAATATCTGTTGCTACACCAACAAATTACGTGCGGTGCTTAAATTACTAGAAACACTTACTTATATTATTTATATTAAAATTACAACTCTTAAAATTGGGTATTTTAGTAGATATTCCGAAAACTGTTAAACAACATACGGCCGATATTACACATAACTGACTCGGCTAGTTTATTAACCTCGACCTAATCGGCCTCGGCCACGAAATTTATCCTCGGCGGTTATATGCTCAATATCGGCCTAATACCGTTCAATACCACTTATGTCACTTGTCGAATTTTTGAATTTGTCAGAAAATAAGAATTAAGAAACGTTAATATTTAATATTATTTTTTGCTGTTCTATTCTTTTGGTAATCGCAACACTGTTTTCCTTTTTTCATCGCCTCAGTCAGCAATTGCAGGCATCGTCCATAAAAAACCATTTTTTTGTCTATATACATAAATAACTATTTTGGGTTTTGAAACAAATTTTTGTAGTTTTGGGATTGTGTACCTACATTTCAAGACTCGGAGCTTAACGTACTCAGCTTAACGCGTCGTACTATCAATTATGCTTCTCGTCTGCAATAGCTAACTTTTTAGACTTTGATGTAAATAACAATAACTATTTAGTCACCCCTCCTGAAAATCATGCATTACTGTCCAATTTTTAGGCAGGAAAGTACTTCTTTGCAGGACTATTTGGAAATTTTTATACAGGACTATTTTGAAAACTGTATGTTTTTATTGGATTATAATATTTTTAGACTGTCGTTACTAAGGAAGTGAACTACATTGATTGGATTGCAATACCTCTTGAGTGTGGTTTCGAACGAAATTAATTGCAAATATCTCTAGATTTTTACGAAAGTATAATGCTTGTTTGTTATTGTAATGTTTCAATATTTTGGTAAAATTAAGAAAGAACACGGGTGCCGAAAAAATTTTGTAAGTTACTAATCCGGAAATTCCTTTTATACAACTTGTAGGCTTTCAGGCCTCGCCTTGGGCATGGGCCTGAAATGTGCCTACACGTCCTGTAAAGATACATTTTTCGGGCTTGTTACGTAAACTAATATTACGTAAAAGGGATATAATAAACACCGTTAACATGGTTTATCTACTTTGCGTTCGTAATGAGGCGATACGATACGTAAACGAGTATCGTAATAGACAAAAAGCCGTGCTATAATAAAACACTTAAACATAGAGTAATATTTTTTTTACCTTTGGCAACCATAGGTACTGTGCTCCGTGTACATATCGAACTGTCAATAGCCGCCTTTATTGCACCGCACAAATGTTGCCAACTGCTGCGAAATTCCCTAGATTTAGAAATTTTATTTTTCTGTTTAAAAAATCTAGTATTTTGATGGCAGCAGAAACAGCATGTGGGAAAACAAAAATTGATAATAACTACAACATAAAAGAAACGACATGGTGGAACGACACAATAAGAAAAGAAGTCAAGACAAAAAAGACCAAATGGAAAATATACTTACATACAAAAGATATACAGGATTACCAGGATTACAAAGAGCAGAGAAATAAAATAAAACATGAAATCAAAAAAGCAAATAGAGAGACATGGACAGCATTCGGAGAAAAGATGGAACACAATTTTAATACAAATCAGAAGCTTTTCTACCGAGTCTTAAGGAATTTACAAAGAAAGAAAAATACGATACCAAAGCCGATAAAAAGCAAAGAAGGGCATAAGATAACATCTAAGGAAGAAATAATGAATAGATGGAAAGAGTACTTCCAAGAACTATTAGAAGGAGAGACAAATAGGATAGAAGACACCCAACAGGAAGGACGCAACAGGAAAGAAACCCAAGAAAACATATGAATGACAGAATTAGAAGCAGCCATTCATAGAGTAAGATTAGGCAAAGCAGAAGGAGACGATCATATAACACCAGAAATGATTAAATTTATGGGAGAAGGAAAAAAAAATATTCCTCAAAATAATAAACGCGGCTTGAACATCCCACATGACTGGGAGGTCGCAATAATCGCTCCAATATTCAAAAATGGTGATAACATGATGTGTGAAAATTATAGGGGAATTTCTCTGCTGTGTGTAGCTTGCAAAGTCTATAAAATGATCATCGAAGCAAAACTCAAAAAAGAAGTTGAACACACACTAGATGAAGCACAGTGCTGTATCCGTAAAAATAGAAGCACGCAAGATTTAATTTTCACTATAAGGCAGATGTCGGAAAAAACAATTGCGCATGGAAAGAACATATAAGGTACCTGCGGCAAATAAGGCCCACTTAAGAAAAAAGCTGCTTTAATTCCCGAAAAAAGCAAAAAATAATTAACAAAATCAAGATTATATTAATTCGGTCTATCGTAAACGCAACTAAAGCTAGATTTGCAGTTTTAAATTTGTGTGAAACTTTGAACATGCTTTTTAAAAAAAACATACGAATGCGCTTTATTTCCCGAACATTCGGTTAATAAAGCCCACGAGATAAATTGTTGTCGGCTATTAAGGCCCACCTAAAATAAGACTAATACATTAATCTAGGGCAAAAAGTAAAAACATTTGCGTCCTAAAAAGTAAAGTTTACGTTATTTTGCATCACTTTTGATACTAAATAAGCCACAAAATATATTTTTATAAAAATAACATAAATGAAATTCTAAAATGAACAATTAAAAATCAAGCACAACGTACGCAAATATAGTCATCTGTATCGCCTTTTGTAAAACCAATACATATTTCGTGGCACCAACTGCCACACAACACACAGCACCGCATATCTAACTGTTTGTTTTTATTACACAGAAAGCAATACCTTTTAATGGGCCGTTTTAGCCGAATATTACTGGGCTTTATTACCCGAAATGCTTCTTAGCTGTAAGAAATTAAAAATCTTAGAGCGTCACTTACCTTTATGTGCATGTATTTATAGCAAAATATAGTCCATACAATGTAGAACACAGGGCACCATTTACTGGAATTTATTTTTCTTAACAAACGAATTATTTATGGAAATACAGTAAATAAATTGTAGTAGTTGGAGATCCACACCGCACACCGCCCCGATATCAACTGATTGTGCTAACACTATTTAGATTTTGCAATATTGCAACGCCTGATGACCCTGGATATGTAGTCAGAAGGAACTTGATATTGCCGGATTTTAAGAATGTGCATTGTGTTCTTAATTCTAGCTACTGGGCCTTATTAGCCGCCGGGCTTTATTTGCCGCAGGTAATTTACCTGGGCTTTATTGATTTGAAAAAAGCCTTCGATAGGGCACCGAGACAAAAAATCTGGGATATCCTCGAAGAAAGAGAAATACAACCTGGCATAATCGAGGCAATTAAGAGTATATACCAAAAAAGCAGGAACTATGTAAGAGTATGTAACGAGAAGTCTCAGGAATTCATTACATACCAAGGCGTGAGACAAGGTGGGTCACTGAGTCTATATCTGTTCATTATCTTACTAGATCACTTGATTAAACTATGTAACAGACAGATAAATAAAACAGTATGGGGTTATTACAAAATGCAACCAATAATAATAAATAAATTAGCATATGCAGACGACATCGTGATCATAGCAAAAACACAAGGACAACTACAGAAAGCCTTAAATACGTGGAACACAGAATTAACCAAGGTGAATATGACAATAAATGCGGAAAAAACTAAAGTAAGATGAAGAACTAGACAGAAGGCTAATAGTAAGTAATAAATTATACTATGCGATCAGAAACAACTACATAAGAAAAAAACAAATATAAAAAAAAACAAGTTAAGAATTTATAGTGCAGTGTATTTACCAACCTTAACATATGGAAGCGAATCGTTGACGCTGACGAAGAAAAAAAGATGCAAGTTAGTGAAATGAGATATTTACGAGAAGTGTTAGGAAAAACAAGAGGAGCCAGAATTAGAAATACCACAATACGAGAACAGTTGAAAGTTACCCCGTTGATAGACATAATAGAGAAGCAAAGGCTACAATGGCTAGGACACATGTGGCGGACGGACGAACGAAGAATACCAAGACAAATATGGCAAGGAAAAGTGGAAGGAAGAAAAAGAAAAGGAAGACCCAAAATAAGCTGCAACGAAGTTGCACTATCAGCATTACGGAAGGTAGACCTGAAGCGGACAGATGGCCAGAAGATCGCGCAGAATAGGAGCCAGTGGAGAAAGATGCTGAAAACTAACCTTTAGAAGCAACAAACCTCGACACCGCAACAAGTGGTACAAGATGATCGATTATGTATGTATGTATGTATGTATGTTTAAAAAAGTGGCAATATAGATAAAATACTGTATGATACCTCGTTTATAAGGTATTTCGTCGCTCTTACTCCTTTAGGGCACTTCTCGCTTCGCTCGTCGTACCCTAAACCCGTGCGTGCTACAAAATACTTCTTATAAAACTCGTATCATAATATACTATAATATAACACTAGAGCTCCTCCCAGCACAACAAAAACGAGGTGTAAATAAAATGCCAATGACAACACAAAACAACGAGAATTGAAAAACCAAACGAATACACAAAAACCTTGTAGTTAATTACACTGTATGTTCAAATATGTCTAATTTTTCCTGATAGCAGAATTGTGGCATTTCAATAAACTCTTGTCGTGCTGCCAGTCCTGTTTAATTAGGAATTGTGAAGGGACTTTAGTATGCTGAAATTAGAAGGTCCGCGTCAAAGCATCGAAATGTTGGAGCTCTGTGGATTAGTTGTCAGCACGTCTACTTAGTATTCGGCAGGTTGCGGATTCGATACCCGTGACAGTATGATCTGATTTAGGTTTTTAGGTGGTTTTCCTAGTTTCTCTGAGACCAATGCTACCGCAGTATGTCTTCACTTTTCCTGGCCTTTCTTCAATTCTGCACTTCTCCTTTCTCTCACCCATCGTGAAATTCCTGTTATTGGCTGAAAAGGTAGGAAAAGTTCCCATGGCAGCCCGCCCCCAATTGGGGAGTTGAAATGACCTTGGACGATAACCTTTTTGCAATAGAAAATTTTGAAGCTCTTACTGCAGAAACTTCAGTTGCTCTTCTCCGGTATATTCACCTCCCTTTTTCTTTTGAAAGCGGCTTTATCGGTAAATTAAGAAAATGTTAAAATATTTTGAATCTTAAATATTATTAACCATCAAATTACGAAGCAGTGTTCTATTTTCAAAATAATTTCCGTAAAGCTTTTGATGTAGCACGAATGGTATTTATACATTTGTACTTTTTCAATATACATCCTATCCTTCTCTTCGATATTGCAACTTCTGTAAAGATGCCTGAGTCATTAGTGTTGGTTTTTTTTGCACTGCCAACAATATCGCCATCTCATTTAATTAATTGAAAGCGATTTTAGATAGTACGTTTCGTTTTGTGAATGCTACATTTTCCTTCTCGCCAAATCTCTTTATAACCCTTTGAAACGCTTCTGATCAAATGTCAAGTTTGACATTTAAATAATAAACGTAGTTGCATTAATAAATTAGGAACTATTCTATGGCATACTAGATGAAAATTATTTTTGACCATACTTTACATTTATTACTATCTTCTGCATTGAAAATAAGTTATTTTTGTATCTATCTATTTAGAAATCTGAATCACACCAGATTCATATAATATGTTAAATTAGCGTTACCTAATAAATATAAGCTAACGTCTTTTTTTTTTCTACAGTCACCTTTACTTTTTCTGTATATAATAGCAGGAATCGCTTGCGAATGCAAAATTTAATGCTCCCACTGCAATTTATTGTGTTAAATTGTTTAGCTAAAATGAGTGAATAATAGAGTAACCTCTTAAAAATTACAACACAAAAATTGTATTTTTTTGTAGATTGTTTCTCGATTCAATTGTCTTTAACAATAAGCAGAAATGTTTAACAATTGACTGTAATTAGGTACATAATTTTTTCTGTATTCGTTTTTGTCTGATTTCAGTTGTATTGAAATTATTAGCATTTCTATACAAAACTTTTAAACTACCTAAATATAAAGAGCTGTACTTGAAAAAAGTAAGTTTGGTTCTCTATATCTTTGTGCGATACCCCGTATAATTAAAGATATTTTACTAATGTGCACCGCCTTACACCTACAACTTTTATATCAACAATTGTCATGATTTTTTTAGAAATATTCCCATATCCTATAATACCCCATCTCATTGTCCGCGTCTGTATAGTCTTTACATACAGTGTGGAGCACAAAATAGTAATGAATTTTAATTTTTGTTAAATATAAGTACGCATGGTCAAATGAAAGGTTGTGGCTCTATTTTTCCAAATTATTTTACATATCTATGTTGTTCGCTTTATTTCTGTTATCATGCAACCCCATTGCACGTAAATCTCCGATGAGAAAAATGATTGCAAAACAATCGCTCAAAATGCCGGAATGTGGGGAAGAGCTAAACCCCAACAACTCCCCTGAGCTTTGCGATTGTTGTATGATTTATGGCGCGGAATCTCTTAGGTGCATGATGGAGCCCTTATGTACTCGCCTCACCTCTGCATGCCATAAATTATGCTTAGTTTCCCACTGTAAGTTACATTTCGACTGATATCCCGCCCGGATGAATGGTTCAATAAGTCACGTCCTCAGGACCGTAAGTGTTGGCAATGCAATCGGGGACTCCGTATTGACAGGATATTATGCAAACGCCCCGCTAGACTGATGCTCCCGTTATTGATTCGCATTGTTTAAGTTACTGCTGGCGTCTGGGGCGATTCTTTCAAATACAGACACTGTGTGGTAGCATAAATTATGTTAGCAAATACAATGAGGTATGTGACTGCGTTTATATTAACTGGTTAATGGATAGTAGATATTCAGGAACTTCCTATCATGACGAATCTATTGGGACAAATGGTGGCAAATATACAAGGTGAACAAAACCAATCTCCAGGCTAAGCACCATGGGACAAAAAATAAAGAGATTAAGGTCAAGCAAATCGTTTAATTTTGATGTCTTTAATAATAACTAATAACTAACGCTGTTAGATCTCGAGTGATCTTATTCGAGTTCTCGAAAAGGTGTTCAGTGATCTGCGATTTTGATATGGGAATTTTTATCATCATCTTCGATGAATACATTTTCCACAAATCAATTTATAAGAGTCACTCCTTGGTATATTCACAATGCAACCCTTTGCAGTTACAGCGTTTGCAGTTACGTTTTCAGCATTTTCACATTTATTCAGAAAAATAATTTATCGACCCAGACTGAATCTTTGTGGTAAAGACAAAACAATCATGAGTTCGGTCAGGGACCAGGGCACTTGGTTTTGCTTGTAGATTTGAAGGGATTATCAAGATCATCCTGTTTTGCTCATTTACCGTTTTCATCACTTCGTCTTCTGAAAAATGGGTTCTCTAAGGATGTTCCTTTAATGTATGCAATAGGCAGTAGTTACTGTAGGCCAGATAAGTAGAACGGGGGGACGCGATTTACAGCTTTTACGGAGCACTGGCTTGATGGAACAGGGCACCTCTTCCCAATCTTTTTCTTATTTTTTATTTGATTACCACGCAAAACTTTTGGTATTTATTTTACATAATTATCACCTATGGTGTGTCCACGTAAATTTGACATTGAGTGCTACAGTCTATCGATGACAGGATCCAGTAGTGATTGGTGTTTGCAGTGAAAGCATGAGAGGCTATTAAGGTTTGTTAAGATAAGTTGAAAAAGCATTTTGAATAACTGTCAATTTTGAAAGTGATAACATAAAGTTTAGTTAGTACTTACATAGGTGATTTGAATAGTAGTAAATGTCAATGTGAGATACAGTTGTCAGTTTACCTGGTTTGATAAATCTTGAAAGTCAAGTTTGACGTTAAGTATCATTGATAGCAAACTAGATTTTGATAAACCCTCCCTGAAAATAAGAGCTCTCGATTTAAAAGCAGTTATCATTTGATACTTAAGACATTACATGAATTAAGGCATAGTTTACCTGGTGAGATATTGCATAAAAATAATAGCGCCCAACGTGGGGTTTGATAATAGGCAGATATCAATTGTAATATTTGAATATTATAGTAAAATAATGGTGTCTGAACGTGAAGAAAAAGTAAAAATAGAATAAACCACGTTGAGCAACATATAAATAAGGTCGCTCAAACGAGGGGTAAAGTGTGATTATTAGTCAGTTTGTTTATAGCATAATTAATTAATTAATTGCGACATAAGTGTCAGGATATTTAAAATTAAAATAAACAGATTTAATTTGTAACTGATAAACCAAGTTTATGGTTAATTTTTTATTAACTAGGATGAATTAATCCTGTTTCTTAATTTACAAAAACAGGATAGAACTAAAACAATCAGAATTTAAAGAAGGTATCATAATTGAATTCTTTTGAGAAGAATAGAGTAACAATCAAAGAGAATAACGAAAGTATTATATAAAGGTTTAAATTGGTCAACTAAATATAGAGATGTACAATTCAATATAAAGGTTGGAAATTAAAGATAGGTACATTTAGAAAATTTTAAAATAAAATATGGCTGATAAAAGAACTACAAAATCAAGAAGATTGAAGAGGAAAAAGGCGTAGAACAAGAAGAAATGAAAGTAGTAGCGAGTAGTCCGGAAGGTGAAGTGGAGGAAATACAGCAAGGTGATCAGGTAAGGATACATGAGGAATTAACAGGAAAACAAGATGATCTTAAACAGTTAATGGTAATGATGCAACAAATGGAGAGGAAGGCAGAGGAAAGGGAAAGCAATTCAAAGAAGAAGGCAGAGGAAACAGCGAAGAATGCAGCAGAGTTGGGAAATAGAAAGAACTGCGGAGGAAAGTAGGAATAATGCTGAAGAGTTGAAAAAGGATTTACAGAATTTAGAGAGGAAGACAGAGGAAAGTAAGAGAGATCTGCAACAGTCAATTGAACAAAAGGCTGAGGAAAATAAGAAGGATGCAGAGGAAAGAGAAAGACGATTACAAGAGTTAATTCAGAAGGATGCTGAGGAAAGGGAAGGTAGGTTACGAGATGCAATTCAGAAGACTGCAGAGAAAGCCCAAGAACAAAAAGACCAGGCAGAAAGAATGGAAGAATCAATAAATGAGTTAAAGGAAAAATTTAATAAAGTACAAATCCAGAATAAGCAAGAATTGCAAGCACAAATAAATAAGATTAGTAATACATTAGAAAGTTTTAAAGAAGAACTTAAGAATGAGATGAGAGAAGAAAGACAGGAGGATCATAAACAACTAGAGGAAAATTTAACAAGAATCATGGAAAATAAGTTAGTAAAGAGTAAAGAAGAGGTAGATGGAAAACTAAAGGATATACCAAGTAAAAATAAAGATGTGTATAAACAAATACAACTGATTGATGATAAGGTTAATAAAAATAGAACTGAGATGCAAAAAGAAATTAATGTCAGTGTAACCAGAGTTAATGTGTTAGATGAAAATCGTTCGACAAAACTCAAAGAAATGGAAGATAAATTAAAAAGGATACAAGATAGGACGGAAATGTTCAACAGTAATCAGAGAAGGCATTATATTGGTATACAAACAGAAATAATAATAATAATAATAATAAAGGTCTTTATTTCTCAATATAAAACAATATAAGAAATCACAGGGCGCTATTCAGACAAAGTCTGCTCTACCATATAACCCGGAAGAAAGAATGCAAAATAAAAAAAGAAAAAACATGTTGCCTAATCCTAATTAATATTATAAACCTAAAACTAACCTAAAACTAATTCTGCGATGTCCTCTCATTTAATAATAATGGATGCAATCTCATTTAATAATAATGATTTACCTATAACTGTTATGCGACTGTTGATACATTAAAGTTTTGCTGTATTGCTTTTTAAAGCAAGACAGTGATAACGCTTGTGATTCAGGGGAGAAAGTATTGTATAATTTTGACACTTGATAACTGAAGCCTCGTTCGAAAAGCGCCGTTTTATGCAGTGGTGGCGTAATGATTCCTTTGAATCGAATATTTAAGTTATGAACATCTTCTCTAAATCTGATTTTACGAAATAAATAGGAAGGCTTCTTCTCAGTTATAATTTTATGAAAGAATGAAGCACTTAGCAATTTCCTCCTATTAGTCATCGTGAGCCAGCCCAGTTCAGTTAATTTATGTGAGACATGATCGAACTTTCTGATACCAAATATAAGTCTCAAACAAGAATTTTGCATTTTTTGAATTTTGTGTGCGGTATCATACGTAAGGGATGGACCATAAATTTGACAGCCAAATACAAAATGAGAAAGAACTAAAGTTTCACACAATAAAGTTTTAATATGAATAGTTAAATATTGTCTATGAGGATAGATGAGTCTCAGATTTAAATATGCCCTTTTTAAACAATTAGATACATGTGATTTGAATCTTAAGCTACTATCAAGGATTATTCCAAGGTTGCGGGCTTCCTTAGCAACTGGGATGGTATCACCATCAACAATCAAGTTTACATTGTTTTCTAGCAATGCCAAATCGTTATGTTTTCCAAAAAGCAATAAAACAGATTTTTTAGGGTTAAGTTTAAGACAGTGCTTCTTAGATATATCAGAAATATTAACCAAGTCTTGATTTATACTCATCAATGCACGCTGATGGTCATCAACAGAAAAAGAATAATACAGTTGGGTATCATCAGCATACATATGAATATTACAAGTATAAATGTGCTTATAAAAAGTTGAGGTATATATAATATATAAAAGCGGGCCTAAAATTGAGCCCTGTGGTACTCCTCGCATAACTTCCCTAGAACCGGAGCAACCACTAGGCAACCTCACAATCTGTTTCCTATTGCTCAGATAATTGGCTAAAAGTGAAACAGAGTCCACAGAGAGACCAATATAATTTAATATAGAACAAAGAAGTTCATGATTTATGGTATCGAAAGCTTTGCTAAAATCTAGTAAAATTAGCACCGACACTTTACCTTGATCAGAAGCTGTAATAATATCATCAATTACGTTAGCTAGAGCAGTTGTACAGCTATACCCTGATCGAAAACCTGATTGGTGTTGTGGAAAGATATTATTTCGTTCCAGGTAATCTCTCAACTGAGAATCAATGACCTTTTCTAATATTTTAGATAAAGTTGGGAGAATACTAATTGGTCGTAAATCTTTGTAATCAACAGGATTGGATATCTTCGGTATAGGAACTACTACAGCACTTTTCCAACCACTTGGAAAGGTATTGGTTAACAAACAAGAATTGATAATATGAGTAATGTAAGGTATGATTAACGGACAACAAAGTTTAATTATATATGAATTGATTCCATCAGCACCTGTGCTGTTGCTCTTTAATTTGTTAATAATGGAAGAAATCAAAGATATGTTAACAAGTGAAAAATTAAACAACGGCAAATTATCGTTTACTTTATTGTTTATATAAAACTCTTTCAGCTCCTCAACATTATCGGTAATGATTGGAACTGCATTAAGAAAATGGTCATTGATATCATCAGCATTAAGAAGTTCATTAGCAAGGGTACTGTTGGTCTTACAGGTTATATTTAATGACTTCAGCTCTTTCCACATTGTTTTTGAATTTTGATTGCGTAAAGTGTATTCAAAATAAGCTTTCTTTTCGTTATTTAAGGCACGTGTTGTGAAGTTACGCAGTGATCTGTAATAATCCCAGTGAACTGGGTTCCTGGTTCTATTGAATCTCTGCTTGGCTTTATTACGAAGAGACATCAATAATTTAATATTATCTGTAACCCATGGTGCTTTGCGTCTAGTAATTTTAACTGTTCTAATGGGAGCATGCACATTAAGAACAGAGAGTATGTTAAAATTTATAAAATTAACTTTTTCATCTACATCCACCATTTCATAAATTAAATGTAAAGGGATTTGGCTCAAGTCATTATAGAACCGATCATACTCAAAGTTTCTAAAACATCTGTAAGTTTTATACATTGGAATAATTTTAGGCCTAACGATTGATAACTGACAGTATATTAAGTCATGGTCAGATAGATGTTGCTTATCAACTCCAGAATAAATAACGAAATTAGAATCTGATATTAAAATATGATCAAGGAGTGATGTCAAGCGCGTTGGTTTCTCAATAATTTGCTTGATACCCAAGGTTTCTATCATCTCATTAAAATAAATAGTTTTAACATCAGAGACGTCAAGCAAATCAATATTTACGTCTCCAAGACAAACAATTTTTTCTGTCATTGCAGTACATAGCGCAAGTGTTTGCTCCAATTCGTCACAAAAAAATTTATAATTTAAATCGGGAGGCCTATAAACAACACCTACCATCAATATGGTATTGTTCAGTTTAAATTCTATCCAAAGTTGTTCAATGTTATGACTTACAGAAATTATTTTGTAGTGAAAAGCCTTTCGAAAAAATATACATACACCACCACCTCGCAAACCACGGTCCTTCCGAACAAGCTGATATTCCTCAATATGGAGCATTTCATTACTAATTTCTTGTGTCAACCAGGTCTCACTAACGGCAAAAATGTCATAGTTTGAATCAATAATAATATCTTTGATCTCATTAAATTTTGGTAGTATAGATCTGATATTAATATGAGCCACCTTTATTAAATGAGATTCCATACAGTCGAATAGGTCAATCTGAAAAGAAAAAGAATTACGGAAATAAACAATACACTCAAATGTAAATTACAGTAAATTATTTATCATACATATTAGTAGCAGCAAAACAGTCCAATAATTAAATTCTAAAAAATAAAACAATTTAATTAGAAAAAAATATATAAATTAGCAATACATAACAAAACCCGTAGGTAAATTATAAATGAAAAGTAAATAGCAATAACTAATATTTAAAACCAAATTCTGTTTATTTGTCGATACCGAATCGTGTTGTTCAGCACGTGGAACTATAAACTTTGTTATCAGTTTAGTACAGCACCACTTAACCGGATTTAAATTTTTCCAAGTCCACAGATGAGAGAATCTTATAGATCTTAGAGTCATGCTTAGCCATTATTTTACCATCAGTAGTCCACACATTGCGTTGGCCTACTAAGGTAGCCGCCTCTTTCAATAACTGGGCGCGTTTTCTCGTCAAATCTTCTTTGATTACAATCTTCGAATTTTTTAATTTCTTCTTGTTGTTATAAATTAGATTACGAATTCTTCGGCTAACAAACTTGACTATTATGGGTTTGCACAATGATTCCTTTCCAGGTAGTCGGTGGCAAATATCAATCTCGTTTAAGGAAACTTCTAATCCCAATTTGTTTTTAAAAATATCTAAGACAACCTGATCTACATTTTCATTTTGGTTATCAGGAACTCCAAACACGCGCAAATTATTCCTTCTGGAATACTGTTCCATTTTGTCAAATGATTCACTGCTTTCACTAACAGCCTGGGCAAGTTTTTGTTCTAAGTTTGTTACCTTGGCTTCGAGTTCTGTGATAATACCACTAAACTGGGTTTCAATAATAGTCCTTATGGCGTTGGTAAGCTTTACAATAAGCACGTCAGAATGTTGCCTATATTTGAAGGAAAACCAGTTAAACAACCCATGAGTTATATTGTAAAATTAGACGATATTATGAACTCAACACAGGATGAAAATAAGAGATTGCAAGTAATTAACATGACATTAAAAAGTAATGCAGAGACGTGGCACAGTATTGTCAAATCGAAATACAACAATTATAATGAATTTAGAAAATTATTCATAGATCAATACTGGAGTAATGCACATCAAGCTCGAGTGAGAACACAGCTAACAACTGGTGTATACTGGGAGAAAGGTGGTAGCACACGTGAAATGTACATCATACAGAAATATAATAAAGCATTTAACGCCAACGTTAGCTGAAGAAGAGATCATTCAACATTTGTCCAGACATTTGAAAAGTGAAATCACGAGAGCAGTAGCTGTACAGAACATTAAAACATTAAAGGATTTCTTAGAAATAGTCAGAAATTATGATATGGTCATTCGAAATAATAATAGGGAAGATAACAGAAGAGAAAAGCAGAATTTTCCAAATTACAGTAAAAGAAAATATGAGGAAACATATCAAAATAAATTTAATTTTGGTTAAAGTAACTTTAATAATTATAGATCAGGTGAAAAGAATTTTAATAATAATTATAATAGAACCTTAGATAGATGGAGGAATAACCAATATAACCGGAATAATAATGAAGGAAACTACCAGAATAGGAATGATTCTAATTACTTACAATGATCGAAAAAGATATTGTGAAATGATTGATGAGAGAAACAATGAAAAGTTAAGACAGGAAGAAAATAAGAACAAATACCCTCAAAGACAATATGTTAATACATTATTTAGGAATGTACACGAGAGAGGGAAACAGAGGCAAGAAAATTCAATAGAAGAAGCTGAGGGTCTGGAAGATTCCTCAGAAGATAAAAAAAAACTTCAATTTTAAATAGTTTAAAGAAGAACCTCACGTATTTAAACAATAGTTATGAAAATAATGGAGAATTTTTACTGGAAGAGGAGGAAGAAGAAGAACAGATTTCAAAGTTACCATTTTTAAAAGTTAATTTAAATAATACGGAATATTTAGCTTTGGTAGATAGTGGAGCTATGGCTTCCTCAATAAAGGAGAAGATAATTTTAGATAATTTAGATGTCCTATACAAGAATATTATAAAAGTGAATAAAATAGATTTGCTATCTGCTACTAAAAGAAAAATATCAACAACAAACAGAATGTTAAATATTAAAATAATTATTGATCAATGGGAAGGTGTTGTTAGGTTGTTTATTGTTAAAGGTCTTACTGTGGACATGGTGTTAGGAATTGATATCATTCAGCAACTGGAAATAAATATTGATGGAGCACAAAGGTGTATTAATTTGAAGGGGTTAATTAAATCTTGGATCTGTACCAGTAGAGTCAGCCAAGAAGATAAGTGTTGCCAATTAGAGAAAATTGGAGACGCAATGAAATATAAAGGTGGTATAATTATAAATAATAATATAATAGATGATATAGAAAATAAATATGATAATAAGGGATTATTGCTGAATGAATTAAAAATAAGTGAAAAGAATATACAATTTGCAAACCAGATATTAGAAATAATTTATAAGAGTAAAGAGATTATTAAGGGTTGTATTTAGTTAAGCCGTCTTGCACCGTGGAATAGTGAAACGCTAACTGGGATATCTCGCTTCACAGCAGTATGATTAAAAAACTAATTTAAGGACCATTTAGAGCAACCTTTTCTCCAACGGGCTAAATTTCGAAAAGCGTTTTTTTTTATAAATGTGGATGATATCGCGTTACACATAACACATGAATTTTAATTGATACTGCCAACGGAATTCATCGTTATAAGTTTTTGTCCTTTTGTTCCGTTAAATGAAAGTATTTTATTGACCTACATGCATCGATCTATTTTTGCGTTCCCTGCAATGACGAATTAATTCAGTTAGCGATTAAAAAATGTTCTATTAATTTTGTTAAAATTCCGTACAAATACAGGCAACACCTTAACCAGGGCTATGTCCCGGCAACCACCCGTTGTTAAACAACAAGCGTATTACTGAAAAGAGAATAAGGGGATTATAAGAGGATTATACCTTTCTGTAAACTGCAGGTAGAAAGTTACTTAGCTTGGTAACGCATTTGTTTATCCAAATCAAACTAATAATACAGCAAGTACGGTTCTGAAAGTAATCAATTTTATTATGATATTGGAATCAACTCCATACATAATGGAATCAAAAGAAAATTTCCTCAAGATATTTACGACATCTTAGCTAATAGTGTTGATAGTGCTAACGAGAAAAAATTAAAACAATAAATACATCCGCGCAAATACTTTACTAAAATAATACATATAGCAATAACATAACTGATGTCAGTGCATAAATAAACAATCTTACAAACAAATATAACTAGTGATTAACTAATGCTAAATTTTCATAAATAAATCAGCCTGTATAGTATTTTGTATACTGATCTAGATAAATTAATTAAAAAAAGGGGAAAAAAGTAACAATTTTTTACAGTATACATACCTATACACATTTTACATTTAATTGCAGAAGATATAGTTTCTTCCACGTACATCAATTTAAAAATGTTTCTCGAATAGGTAGCTGTCGTGATTGTCTTGTATCCAAAATTTAGGGTAACAATGCCGAGTTATAAAATTGTTCAAGTTTCGGAAGCATTTTTTGCTCCCAAAACAAAGGATCGGTTTTTATCACTTCCACTGAAATATCACTAGGAGTCCAAATAACAAAATAGCAAATGTCTTTTTTCGCGATATTTAATTGCCCTTGGATTTAGTACATGTAGTTGTCATTTTGTTTTAATTTTAATTCGCCTTCCTCTACTCCACAGAATTTGATTTTATTGTTTAATACGGCTTCCATCGGAGTGTACATTCTTGCACAAAAATTATTGTCGTTATAATAAAAACAAAACGTACGAGTCAGATAGATGCAAAAAATAATTTTTATTAACTAACATGGAAACACATACATTTATAAAAAGAAATAAATTGTCACAATTACCTATATATTTAATTAAATTAATAATAAAATAAAAATAAGAAGTACCTAATTAATTAATGTTAAGATAAAAATATGAATCAGAACAAGTAATAATCTCTTTGGAATGTAAAATGTTTTAAAAACTGTCAGTTATTCAAAAAAGTTTCCCGAATTGGCAGATTCCTTATGCTTCTGGGATCTACAAGTTCTGGTAATAACGCCATTGTATAAAATTGCTGTAGTTTTGGTATCATTTTGTTTTGCCAAAAAATTGCATCTCTATAGATTACTTCTATGGAAATTTCAAGTGGTGACCATACAACAAAGAAACACTTGTTTTTATTGCATATATTTAATTGTCACTGTATTTGGAAATAGTAGTCATGATTTCTTTTTAATTTTAAAAATAGTAGTTTATAAAAACAAACGAAAAAAAACAAAAGAAACCCATTTTATAGGTATTCAACTTGAAAATCGCCTATGTCACATCAATACACATTGAAATTGTAAAGTTTGAAAAAAATCGTTGGAGCTGCTTTTGAAAAAATCGAAAAAGACTGAAAAATCACAAGAGTAAACACATACTTCGGGTTATGCCATTCTCTTCAATCGCTTGCTGTCGCATCTAGATAGTACACAAAACTTATATATGAAGTTTCAACGTCATACCTCTTTTCGTTTTTGAGATATTCTGTTCACAGACAGACAGACACACAAAAAGACAGACACACAGACCAATGAACAAAAACCAAAAATACCTAACACTATCGCACAAATACGTATTATTACGCAGTGATTTTTTTGAAAATAAGAAAAACATGAAATTTTATAGTGATTGGTCATGACGAGGATTTAGAATGATCTTAAACGATGAAATTCAGAGTTTTAAAAATTTTAATTTATAAATGAAATAAATATGTATACTTTTTACATGTAGCTAACATCCAACATATACTGTAAATAAAAATTTAAATCCAAAGCGTATCTATTTATGTACGGCGCAGAATATTTTTTGTTAGTTTTCAATAAATTGTTCAATATTTATTAAAATATACCATAATATTGATTACTCAGAGTTTTAGACGAGACAGAAAACTTGATCAAATAAGAATAGTACCTTTATGTACATAAATGTTGTGAGTGCAGAATATTATAATGAAATAAAAGAAAGTCTTCTTGAACATGTAAGATCAGCAAGAAGTAAACAAAGAAAAAAAGGAATAACAATAACGATATACAAAACCAAAAATTCGAATGTAGTATAATCATGCATTTCTTTTATAAATGTCATTTAATTGACCTTTTACCTTCAATGTTAATTGATAGTTTATTGGGTTTTAGCATCACGTCGAGTAAGCTTAATTTGTCGTTGTAAACGTTTCAACTAGCATTATTGGGTCTTCATAAGTAATTATTCTTTAACTACAACGTGGCAATAGAGCTAAAAATAGTATACGAGTATTAATTCTCAAAATAGCATAAATATTTAATTTATAACGCCATTGATTTATGTGAATGAATTATTCTATAATATGTTGTTTTCAGATTGTATGCATTTTAAATTTTTATGATATGTAGAACAAAGACTATTAAACTATTATGACCATTATAAAACATTATGCAATTTTCAGTAGAAATATACCAAATGATTGAAAATTTTCTGAAAATATTTGGAAAAATGTTCTGGAGCTAATTTCTTAGGCATGTAGGAATGCTTTTGTTAAAAAAAGTAGCTGAGGAACACGTTTTGCAAATATTTCCATAGGAATTTTTTTATGCACGCGTTATATTTTGATAGAGAATATCACGAATGAAAAAAGCACAGTAAAGAAAACATTTTTGTTAAAAATAATAATAAAACTAATATCTAAGTACTAACATTTTAGGATTTTTTGTCAAAACTACAGTTAATTAACATTTAAGTTTGTTTAGGGGTCGCTTTTGGTTGCCCATAGCAACAATTGTTTGATTCACACAGATGCGTGCATCAAAACCTTTTTGATTATAATTAATCATGTAATTCAAGTCATAACTGTTCTATCTCATTCAAAGGTCGTGGTAAAGCTAAATTTGCATCTTGCCGTATTTGTTTGCCTCTGTTAATATTGGAAAGGAATTTTAAGCTTCCCTTAATGGCTTTTAAGCGGATGGATACATTTTCTACTAGAACTTAAGCCGACTTAGCATATTTGGGAATCATGGGTTTATGGATTTCGTTCAATTGCCTCATTGAGAGAGCTTAGCATTAAGGTTTCTTAGAATAAGCATTTTTCCTAAATAACGTGCGACGCTCCGATTGGCTACGCAGGATCGCCTCAGCCAATAGTGTTTGAGCTTGCCCCTCCTTGAATTGGCGAGTTCGGCTCGTTGTAAATTCAGAGTTAGTTAGATTCAGAGTCTCGAGGAAGCAAGTTCAGCTATGCTTTGTGCTAGTTTGCGTTTCGGTCTAACTCCCTGGTAAAGACGTTTCCAGGTTGTTTTGTGTTACGGTTACGCGCAATTCGCTATTTTCGCGTGGCCAATCCAAGCGTGTCACAACAGTTGAAGCTTTTGTAAAATACCATCGGTCCATCAGTGACGTTTGTAATCGTTGTTACTCAATATACTCGTGTTTGTTAAGTCTTGTTTCACTCCAACAACTAACTGAACCCAAGTTAGGGTTATTAAGTGGCAGTTCCCGGCAATCCCATTGAACCGGAATTCGCAGTGGATTAATTGGGGGCCCCATTCGTGGACGCCTCTTATCAAGTTAATCGTACAAAAAACATTGGTCCTTCGAGCCGGATTTGGAAGAAGCTAAAAAACGCGAGTGTACAAGTTTCCAGTAGCTGGTGGATGCAATCGCTCCAACATCATTTCGTCGGAGAGCGTCAAGAAGCTTCGCCAACACCAGGAAATTCAACCATCGAGAGCTTACACCGAGTCTAGGTCCCACGTCAAGCGGCAGCGATCGGCAGCGGGTTGGTTTTCTGTTCGTCAAGAAGTTACTGCGTTCTCAAATCAAAAGTAAGTCCTTTTCCATTACACCTTCGTTTAGTGTTGTTTTTTGCTTGTCAGTCATGGTGGAAACTCGTTCGGCATCAGCGGTCATGTCGGAAACTCGTGCTTTAACCACTCGTTGCAAATTCATAAAAGCCAAAGTAGATCGTTTCGAAACTCTATTTCATAGAATTTCTTCGTCCAGCCCCGTGAAGGCTCACGAGGTCGGCAGCTTGTCAAAAGAGTTTAGTTGTTTCCAAAATTTGTTGGATGAGTATGAGAAGTCAATGGAGGGCCTAATGGAGGCCGACGCTGAACACTTTGATGAACTTTTCAATGAATTCGACTCTTTTATGACTCATTTTAGCGAGATTAGTAGCACAGTCGAGGAATTCTTATCAAAAAATAAGATCAGTCCGGGTATAAAACCGAATCTAGGTCAAAATTCTTTGCAAAGTGGCCCTTCAGGAGAGCTCGCTGGATTAAGATTACCACCCTTAGATTTGCCTTCATTTTCGGGGAAATTCGAGAATTGGGTTCAATTTCATGACTCCTTTACGTCGCTTATTCATAACAACGCTAATTTGACCAACGTTCAGAAATTTTACTATTTGATTTCTTCCCTTAAGGGAGAAGCTGCTAGTTCAATCTCGTCGTTAAAAGTTACCAACGATAACTATACCATTGCTTGGGATATCCTAGTCAAGCGATTTGAAAATAAGAAACTGATAGTAAAATCAAACATAAATGCGTTATTCAGTTTAGAGAGCGTAAAAAAGGATTCACATTCGTCTGTTCAAAGGCTGCTCGATAGTGTAGTTAGAATTTTGGAAACTTTAAAGGCGTACGGGGAACCCACAGTCGACACCATACTAATACATATCATAGTTTCGAAGCTCAGCTCAGCAATGCAGACTGACTGGGAATTATACAAACATACCGGACAATTTCCTACTTTGCGAGAGTTGTTAGATTTTTTAGAAAGCAAAAGTCACTTATTAGGTTCGCTGGAAGCTGCGAAAATAGGTTCGAGTTTGGGAAATCAGGGATCCGAGCAAAAAAGTCATGCACGCGCTCATGTAGCCAGAGAGCAAGGTAATCACTCTTGTGATTTTTGCAAAAATAGTAATCATTCGATTAGCGCTTGCGAATCTTTTTCAAAATTGTCGGTTAACGCTCGTATCGAAGAGGCGCGTCGTTTGAAACTATGCAACAATTGTCTCAAGCCCGGACATTTCGTGGTAAAATGCACATCGTCGAGATGTCGCGTATGCAGAAAAAAGCACCATACTTTACTGTGTTTGCGTCCAAAGCGCGACGCGCACGAAAATATTCCGTCGCCGCGTCCTGGACCTCCAGAAACCAGCAGCTACGCACGGGAGGTCGGGGCCGTCGCCCCGAGCGAGGCACCCGTCGCATCCGTTTCAGCAGCTTGTAGCCGTCCTGCAATCGCGGCGCCAGCGCAAGTTTTATTGTCCACGGTTAGCGTATTCGTAGAAGGATCCTCCGGGTCATTTTCCCGGGCAAAAGCTCTTTTGGACCCCGGATCCCAACTTAACTTAGTTAGCGCCGACTTGTGTCAAAATTTGAAGATTGCGAAACGAGGTAATATCACCTCACTGTCGGGTGTTGGTGCCAGGGCTCTGAACGCTGAATTCAGAGCAAACGTTCGAATCCGCTCCCGCAACGGGAAATACGAGGACATTTTGAGCTGTGTTGTGTTAGACAAAATTACGGACCCTCTGCCGGCCCTTTCTTTCTCGTTGAGGGATTTGAAGATCCCACCAAACATTGTGCTAGCCGATTCAGATTGTAATACACCGGGAAAGATTGATCTTTTATTAGGCGCGAATGTCTTTTGGCAAGTGCTCTGTCAGGGACAGGTGAAATTGGGCCCAGAGAAGCCATTCTTAACAAAAACTCTTTTTGGTTGGGTTTTAGGCGGAAACATGAACATCGAAAATCGAGCGCTCATGCTTTCAAATAGAGTTCATTTAAGTGTAGCCGGCATCGAGCACGGCATTCAGAGATTTTGGGAAATCGAGGGGGCTTACGGTTCATCAGGCCGACTCTCTGCTGATGACAAATTTTGCGAAGACCATTTTCAATCGACTACGAAACGGGCGTCGTCGGAGCCGCGTAGGTTCATCGTGAGCATACCTTTCAGGAAAGATGCTCCATCGCTGGGAGACTCGCGCGGTATAGCGTTAAAGCGTTTCTATTCATTAGAAAACAAATTGTCAAAAAATCCCGAGTTGAAAACCGCGTATTCCGCATTTCTCAAAGAATACGAGTCGCTTGGTCACTTGAGCAAGGTGGACGACGAAGCGAGCCTTCCTCATCCTCGGTTTTATTTACCACATTTGCCAGTCATAAAGGAGGACAGTTCAACGACCAAACATCGCGTTGTTTTTGACGGCAGTTGTGCGTCCTCCTCCGGAGTATCGCTTAACGACCTTCAACATAAGGGCCCAGTGGTCCAGCAGTCGTTGTTTGCAATTCTTTGTCGCTTTAGGCAATTCAAGTACGTGCTGAAAGCAGATTGCGCCAAAATGTATAGGCAAATTCTCGTGGACCCCTCGCAGACGCAATACCAATTAATTTTATGGCGTGACGACAAAACCTCAGCGGTAAAATGCTTCAAATTATTAACGGTCACCTACGGTACTAAATCAGCCTCGTACCTAGCAACTAGGTGCTTGATACAAATCGCCCAGGAAATCGAAGCATCGCTTCCAGAGGCCTCATTAAGAATTAGCCGGGATTTTTATGTAGATGACCTACTGACTGGTTTTGAAAATAGGGCGGAAGCCATAAAAACGTAATTCGAAATTAGTAGCGCTTTGTCGGGGTACGGGTTTGAATTGCGAAAGTGGGCATCCAACGACAGTGAAGTAGCTAGCGCCATTGGTGTGGATCGCGGCAGCGTGGAGCCCATTTCTTTGACGGAAGACGCCACGGAGAAAACTCTCGGCATTTTTTGGGATACTCGGCGGGACGTGCTAAGTTACAGAGTGAACCCTAGCTGTTGCAAATCAGTTACCAAGCGGGCTATACTCTCTAGTATGGTTCAAGTATTCGATCCCTTGGGACTACTTGGTCCAAGCGTTCTAACTTTGAAACTTCTCGTGCAACGGCTTTGGCAGTTGAAGTTGTCATGGGACGAAACGGTGCCCATGGAGATGCGCTCCAGATACGACAAACTCCATTCTTCATTACGCTCTTTGGGCTCGTTGGCAATTCCGAGACGGGTAATTTGCGATGACATAAATTCGATAGATCTCCACGGATTTGCGGACGCGAGTTCTGTAGCCTATGGGTGCGCCGTGTATATACGTTGCGTTGACGCGCGCGGTAATGTCACCACCAATTTGCTTTGTGCTAAGTCAAGGGTCGCTCCATTAAAAACAATATCCTTGCCTCGTTTGGAGCTTTGCGCAGCCTTACTGTTGGCTCGTTTGATTAAAACTATACTCGATTCCTCCGCATTTAAATTTGACCGCGTGTACTATTGGTCGGACTCCACCATAACTCTGCAGTGGATAAATAAGGATGCGAGTAATTGGAAGACGTTCGTCGCGAACCGGGTGTCCGAGATTCACGAACTAAGCAATAGGGAAGAATGGTTTCACGTGCGTACAAATTGCAACCCGTCCGATATAATTAGCAGGGGAATGTTACCCCAGGAGTTACTCAACTCACGCTTGTGGTGGCACGGGCCAGAATTTTTGTCACAGGCGGACTTAAAACCCCAGCCCGTTAAAATTGATTCGGGTGAGCTAGCAGCCCAAGAGTCGCGCCCAGTAGTGGCCACTCTTCACCATCGCGTCCCAGAATTTGAACTTTTCAGGCGCTATTCCAGTTTTACAAAATTACAGCGCGTAATCGCGTACTGCCTGCGTCTCGCGAGAAACAGAAACACCGAAACGCGCTGGTCGGGACCTCCAGCCATTGACGAATTGGAGGACGCTACTCGCCGCCTGATCAAAATTGCACAGGCGGAAGTCTTTTCCGGAGAAATAGCAGTTTTGTCTAAAAAAGCGCCATTGCCGAAAAATAGTGCGCTGCTTTCTCTAAACCCATTTCTGGACGATCAGGGCCTACTGCGCGTGGGCGGCCGTCTAGAAAACTCCAATCTAAGCTTTGATCAAAAACATCCCCTTTTGTTACCAGCTAGTCACCGTTTGTCGTTGCTAATCGTGAAGCAAGAGCATTTGCGGCTCTTGCATGGTGGACACTCGGTGTTACTGGCCTCATTGCGGGATAAGTTTTGGATCGTGAGAGCCAAAGACCTAATACGTAAAGTAATACACAATTGCGTGATATGCTTCCGGGCCAAGCCTAAGATGAATGAACACTTGATGGGATCACTACCCGAAGCTCGTGTCACACCCTCTCCCCCTTTCAGCAATTGCGGGATAGATTACGCGGGTCCCGTGTTTATAAAAAACAAATCCGGGCGAGGCGCGAAAGAAGTAAAGGCTTACGTAGCCCTATTTGTGTGTTTGGCCACGAAGGCTATTCATCTTGAACTCGTGGAAGACCTCACGACGGAGGCTTTCATCGCATCGTTGAGGAGATTCATCTCCAGACGCGGTTTACCCTCCAACATATTTTCTGACAATGCTACCTGTTTCACCGGTGCCAGAAATCAGCTATCGGAATTAAAAAATATCCTGTCAGGCTCTAGTGAGCAATGCATAAGGGAAGAATTGTCGAAACATAACATTAAGTGGAATTTTATTCCGGCACGCTCTCCGCACTTTGGCGGCATTTGGGAAGCGGGGGTAAAGTCATTGAAATATTATTTAAGGCGAATATCTTGCAATGCAAAGTTAACTTTCGTTGTGTATTACACCAAGCTGACTCAAGTGGAGGCGATACTAAATTCCCGTCCACTCTGTGTTCTCCCTACCGACGCCTCATTCCCCGAAGTCCTTACTCCTGCCCACTTCTTGATCGGTCGGAAGCTGACTTCGTTTCCGGAAGCCCAACTCCAGGGCATACCGGAAAATCGTCTCAGCCGCTATGGGCTGGTCCAGCGGCTGTCCCAGCAGTTTTGGGATCGTTGGTCCCGGGACTACCTCCACCTCCTGCAGCGCCGGCCTAAGTGGAAGTCCTACAGCACGTCTCTAGCCCCCCAGGTGGGCGACGTGGTACTCGTCCACGACGAGGCATCTCCAAGCTACCGTTGGCCCCTGGCAATCATCTCGGCCACATATCCAGGAGCGGATGGTGTTGTGCGTGTGGTGCAGGTGCGCGATTCCCGAGGGAATCTCCTGAAACGCTCGGTGCGTAAAGTGTACATCCTACCCAAAGACGATCATTGCGATCAAGGGCAATAAACATTGACTTTGCTCTTAGTTGGTAGTTTTCGCTAATTGAACATTTTGCTAGGTTTAGTTGTTTCTTTGCTTGTATTCATGCTAGTTGTAAGTTATCTGTAAGGCTCTTGGATTATCATCTGTCCTTAGTTCTTGTTATGCATTTGATTATTTGGTAGTGTCAGATTTCAGTTTAATTTTGGGATTTAATCACGTCGTGCCATAGTCGGCACTTCGGGGGCGGCATGTTTGATTCACACAGATGCGTGCATCAAAACCTTTTTGATTATAATTAATCATGTAATTCAAGTCATAACTGTTCTATCTCATTCAAAGGTCGTGGTAAAGCTAAATTTGCATCTTGCCGTATTTGTTTGCCTCTGTTAATATTGGAAAGGAATTTTAAGCTTCCCTTAATGGCTTTTAAGCGGATGGATACATTTTCTACTAGAACTTAAGCCGACTTAGCATATTTGGGAATCATGGGTTTATGGATTTCGTTCAATTGCCTCATTGAGAGAGCTTAGCATTAAGGTTTCTTAGAATAAGCATTTTTCCTAAATAACGTGCGACGCTCCGATTGGCTACGCAGGATCGCCTCAGCCAATAGTGTTTGAGCTTGCCCCTCCTTGAATTGGCGAGTTCGGCTCGTTGTAAATTCAGAGTTAGTTAGATTCAGAGTCTCGAGGAAGCAAGTTCAGCTATGCTTTGTGCTAGTTTGCGTTTCGGTCTAACTCCCTGGTAAAGACGTTTCCAGGTTGTTTTGTGTTACGGTTACGCGCAATTCGCTATTTTCGCGTGGCCAATCCAAGCGTGTCACAACAGTTGAAGCTTTTGTAAAATACCATCGGTCCATCAGTGACGTTTGTAATCGTTGTTACTCAATATACTCGTGTTTGTTAAGTCTTGTTTCACTCCAACAACTAACTGAACCCAAGTTAGGGTTATTAAGTGGCAGTTCCCGGCAATCCCATTGAACCGGAATTCGCAGTGGATTAATTGGGGGCCCCATTCGTGGACGCCTCTTATCAAGTTAATCGTACAAAAAACAACAATCATTATCGGCCTACTGACTTTGTTGTTTGTTCACAGCTTTGTTGTCTCTAAATGCTTTGATGCCAGTGACATAACTGGAAATTTCCCAGTAAATTTCAATAAATTTCCGATTATTAATAATCGCCGTTGCTATGGAAAATGTTCAATCAAATATACATAAGGAATATTCTCAGTTATAACTTCCCGTTGCCCTATATTTACGGTTGAATGTGTTTGCATTCTGTTTTCTTACCGAACTTTTCGTAATGAGGTACGCTGTCAGATTAACTTGTCATTATAGGCTTAACGATCTCCACTGGTCAAATCTACAACAGGTCATTGCCAGAGGCAATAGCCGTTCAGTTTGTTGCCTATATTTAGGCGTTTTCAAAAATCCCTAGATGTGGCGAACGACGATTTTAAAGTTACTAAATACTAGCCTTTGAAAAAGTAGGACAAGCTCAGAAATATATTTATAAGTTACAGGTTGACGAATCAAAAAGTTTTAATAGCAAATCTTATCCTATACCTATACCATGTAAATTAAGAGGACAGGTGAGGAAGAAAATATAAAAGATGGTAACAGATGGAGTAATAGAAGCTACAAAAAGTAATTTTATTAATCCTTAAGTGGTAGTTAAGAAACGTGACGGTTTTCTTGGATTATGTTTGGATGCAAGCAGAATTAATCAAATAACTAACCGACAATACGAATCCCCACAAACTATATATGGATTATTAAGTAGAATTTGGGATAAGAAGATTCTTACAAAGTTAGATCTGAAAAATTCATTTTGGCTTATTCCATTACATGAAGAATCAAGAAAATATACTGGTTTTAGTATTGATGGGGAAATTTTTCAATTCAGAGTGGCACCATTTGGGCTTTCAACTTCTTGCTGGTAAGGGCAAATCAGAAGATATTAAACCAATTTGACAACTTTTGTGTGCATTACGTTGATGATATCTTATTGTTTTCTGAAAACGAACAACAACATTTAAAACACTTAGCAACTATAATTGAAACATTAAATAAAAATGGATTAAAATTGAATATATCAAAATGTGAATTTATGCAGGATAAAGTAACATATTTGGGATACGAGATAAGTAAAAATGGAGTAACCATAAATAAGAAACGTCTTGAGGAAATTAAGAATTTACCTCGTCCATCGAATTTAAAAAAATTAAGAGGATTATTAGGTGTTTTTAATTATTATAAAAGATTTGTAAGTAACTACTCAGAGTTGACGTTATCTTTAGTACAATTATTAAGTCAAGATAATAATTATAAAAGGTATCAAATTAAAGAAAATTTATTGGTAAAGGTCGTAGAAAATAAAGAATTGATAGTTTTTAATAAAGAAGCTATGTTAGAAGTTATTGAGGAGATTAATACAATATTTGGACATTGTGGGACAAGGGAAACTTGGGAATGTTTTCATACGAAAAATGATATTAGATTAATTAAACAATTAATTCAAACTTTCCAAATTTGCCAATTTGCAAACGAAAAGAATTTTAAGAATCAGAATATTGTTAAAAGTATTAGAGTAAATGAACCGATGGAATTGGTAGCTATTGATTACTTATCAAATCTAGTTACAGGACAATATGGTTACAAGCATATTTTGATTATGGTAGATGCATTTTCTAAATTTATAAAACTATACCCAGCGAAAAACTGTAATACTATACATGTAATTAAGTCAATTGGAAATTTTGAAGAACAAGTAGGTAAACCAAGAAAGATTTTGGCAGATAATGCAACATATTTTAGAAATGCAAGATTATTGAATAATTTAGAGAGAAAGGGAATAAAGGTTTGTTTTTGTAGTATAAGACATCCACAAAGTAATATTGCAGAAAGGTACATTAAAGAGGTAATTAAATATTTAAGAACACTAACACATGAACATCACAATAAATGGGTACAATATTTGCCTGATGTGGAAAATTTTATAAATAATGTTCCAAATACAACGACAGAGATTAGCCCAATTACTTTATGCAAAACAAATAATTCCAGCTAGACCATGGAGAAGAGAACAAAGTAATGTTGAAGCAATGCAATTGTTAGAAAGAGTTAAGAAAAGATTGAAAATAATTAACGACAGATACGAAAGGAAGCAGAATAATAAAATATTAAAACAGGTACAATTTAAAATAAGGGATTTAGTAATTGTAAAGAAACTCAGAGTAGCAAACAGGAAAGAAAAGAAATGTGCAAAACTGTTATGTGCATATGAAGGACCATATAAAATACATCAAATATTTAATAATAATAATACTTATGAACTAATAAATGAAAGAGATGAGAAAATAAGAGGAAGATTTCATATATCAATCATTTATCCATACAAAATGTAAAATAATGAGATGAAAAAGGTTGTTGTTTGTTGGACAGATTTAATACGTTGTTTTCATAGTGATTTTAGTTAGATAGAGATTAATAGATATTAATTGTTGTTAAATAGGATATTAGGAGTAGCATGGGGTATAAATAATTTATGAATAAAGGGAAATGCAGAAAAGAGATTTCAAATAAAACCAGTTTATTTAAATCTTTTTCTTCATTGAGGAATTGTATTATGATACATGATGCAGAAAATTAAAGCATATGAAAGAAATATTTAAAATGAACTAATAAAGTTGGACAGTTACAATAATTCAATCTTATATGTATAAAGTTTTGAACATAAATAATGAAAGTAAAAGATACAAGGGTTATTTTCATTGTGAATCATTTAATATTGTTATATTTATTGGAATAGGTTAAACTTAATGGATGTGTTTAATATTTATAAAAATAAACCAAGGTAACATTGACAAATGTATTTGTTAAGAAAATTCTGTATATAGCATTATTCAGAAAAAAATAGGAAGTGTGCATTAAGAATTGTCTCTAATAGATATAAAAAGTTTGTTTAAAAACAGTTACATAAAACAACTCAAGAAAGCATGTATGTAATTTGGCTGTAATAATGTTGGTATAATAAAAAATAGAAGCTCTGCCTTAATTTGTCTAATTTTGGTGATAACAAATTAAATAAAGGCTGAAAACAAATCTACGAGGTAAAATAAAGTCAAATATTTAAAATGGAAAAGATATTGTGACATCAAGTGTTAGAGGAGAACCTACAGATACAGTTAATTGGATATAGAATTCATACGTACAAGATATTAGAAGAGGTATTTTACAATTTATTATTTGATTTGGGTGTTCTGTGGACGTTGCTTGAGACATCAGATTATCTGCAAAAAGGGGAACAAAGTTAAAATTGGAATTTATAAGAGGATAGAAACTTACCAGGACTTGGATCGTGTGACGGTGACATCCAGAAAGAGCCGTGGCATCCGGCAGGAACCGTGACATCCAGGAGTAACCAGGACAGGATTTTGGAACCAAGGGAGTTGATTTGACCGGACGGAGCCAGAAGGAGGTTACCAGGAGGTAGATCGTGTGACGGTGACATCCAGGAGGAGCTAGGACTAGAATTAGGGATCTGAGCAGTTGGTTTGACAGGTCAAGGGTAGTTGAAAGGAGTCACGGACCATCAAATGGGTTGCTGTTGGTGAATTGGACATTGAGTGCTGCAGTCTATCGATGACAGGATCCAGTAGTTATTGGTGTTTGCAGTGAAAGCATGAGCAGCTATTAAGGTTTGTTAAAATAAGTTGAAAAAGCATTTTGAATAACTGTCAATTTTGAAAGTGATAACATAAAGTTTAGTTAGTACTTACATAGGTGATTTGAATAGTAGTAAATGTCAATGTGGGATACAGTTGTCAGTTTACTTGGTTTTATAAACTTTGAAAGTCAAGTTTGACGTTAAGTATCATTGATAGCAAACTAGATTTTGATGAACCCACCCTGAAAATAAGAGCTCTCGATTTAAAAGCAGTTATCATTTGATACTTTAGACATTACATGAATTAAGGCATAGTTTACCTGGTGAGCTATTGCAATATATTTTAATAACCACACTTGGATGAAGACTATAATTATAATTAGCATCGTAATGGAATACACCAAGATTTAAATCAGCGTGCAGTGTTCGTCTGGATCGACCATTGCGTACTCGAACGGTTTCCAGCACAAAACAATACGTTTCCAGTCTTACTTGGTTGACAGACGTCAGAACGCACGGTTACCGGCCAGAACAGCCAACGGCTTGGCGCTAAAGTCCCTGTGACACAAAATCTAGTGGGATAAGCTTGCCTGGTCTATATAGCACTCTAGGATAACGTAGTCATATCTTTTTTCTAAACATGCAAATTAAGCAATAATTTCCATTGTTGGCAACAAGAAATTCATTTGTCTTCGTTAGAGACTTAATCCCGATTCTTATTGGCAACAAATTAAACGCACAGTATTTTACTTAAACATCAAGTACATTTGCTCAGTAGAAATACCAAGTGAAAAGCAAAACTAATATAATTATGTTTTGTAATATAATAAATGTTCAGTAAAATGTTAAATGCACAGTAAAAATGTTGAACGTTCAGTAAAAATTATAAATATTTAGTAAAATAACAAATGTTTGGTAAAATTATAAATGTTTAACAAAAATCGTAGGTGATTAATAAAAAAAAAAGATAAACGCCCAATAAAATAATCAATGTACAGTAAAAATGATAAATGTTTAAGACGAATATAGAGTTTTCAGTACAAATACCAAATTAATGTTTAATTCAAAAATCATTCAGCGTCAGTAACAATGTTAATCCTCGATAAAGCAAGCCAATAAATTAAATGCTCGTATTACATTAAAATGGTAAGTAACTAGCTTTTGATCTCACCACATATGTGGACTTACTCTAATTAAAATACTTTTTGTAATTTTAAAATTGAATTGTAAATAAAAAAGTTACAGAGGAAAGAAAATGTTTTAACGTTTTTGATAAATAATTCGCGAGTCTTCAGAATTGTGTACAAAATAGGTAAAAATATATTAACGTTGTTAATACTCGTACTACTAAACCAGTAAAAGGAAAAGCTAAGTAATGCAAATTCTATCAATTTGCACATAAAGAAGACTGCAGCTGGTGGGATTCGAACCCGTGCTCCCACACGGAATTTGATAGCTACAGTCAAAAGCTTTCACCGCTTGCTCTCGACTGCTCCCCTATTGTACTTGCTTATGGCTGTGTTATAATGGACGTCGTGACGATACAGCTAATCACGGATGAACTGCGCTCGCTAGGTGCCGATGAACAAGTGCCTTAATTTTTAACAGCTTCTATAAATCAGAATTATTAGAAAATATTTGCTGCAGTCTCCAATTTCTTGCTGTCATTTCGGCCTTCTTGCTTCCTCTAAGTTCTGAGGATTCAGAATCGCTAGCGTAATATAGAATAGCCAAATTTGTGGGCTTCCCAGACTCAACTACTTTCTATTATACTTGAACGAATGTAAACAGAACTTCTGAAATAGACATACTTTGAAATGTCTTTATAATGAGCACACATTTACTAAATCACTTACTTTTTTGTTCCTTTGTTGTATTATTGGGATTAATTTCAGTTACAGTCCGAGGATTATGCAACCAGAAACGGAACATAAAACCTATGCTCAAATATCCAGCCGCTGTTACTGAACATTTATTATTTTTACAGTACAAATTCAAATAAAATACTAAGAATCTGCAATTTTTTTAATATGTGCTTTAAACTGTAATAAAAAAAAATAAAATACCGTGCGTGTTTACTGGCCACTTTTAATTTTTTGATATGCAATTTTGCAATATTTACTAATCGTCCGATTATGCATGCTTTGCAAGAATTAGTTAATTACTGGACATATATATTTGTTTACTGAATAAAACTGGACGTTGTATTAGTACCCATTCTTATTTGCAAGAACACCGTAATAAAAAAATTTTAAAAAAATGCGAATTGTTGATGCACTGCTGGAAAAACAAAAATCCCCTTAACAAGGTGCAACCTAGTTATCTATGACAGCACTCAACCGCAGCCCGCAGGTAGAGTTCGAAATTCCTGAAGCAAAGACAGTCGTTGGCGGGGGCGAAACCGCCACTCGGCGGAAATATGCCAAACATGTAAATGTAGCTTCGAGTGGAGCTCGGATATTTGACGGGGATGATTGAGAGGGCGCAGGAATCCGCTCACAGTGACGGTTTATTAATTGCGCCCGGGCCATCGATCAGGGCTAATCGCTCATCCGCCAGAGCTGACTCACAATATTTGTGTTGCCGCGTTTAGGTATGAAAAATGAGAATGTTAGCCGAGTGACATGTGTCTAGCGGCAAAGGGGCCGCAGACCGCCGACCGCGGCGAACGGCTATCATTTACCGATGATAGGCATCGGGAACGGCGCGGGTAAATTGCACCCAGGTCACTAGAGCGACATCGTTATGGGCATGATATTATATCATGGTTATGGGCATCCCTTTACTTCGCGTTCAGGTTTTTATCATATATGTACAAGATGTCCTTAAAGTATGTGATTAAACCATGCCCCGGATACAAAACGCGATTTAATTCAACTTAAGGTGGCCAAACACGTATTATGGGCGGCTTAAAATAAAAAATTTTACAATATCAAAATAATTTGATCAAGAAGGCGTTCTCTAGAACATAACACCTTGATCTTCATTTTATTAGTAATATACACTAACTCTAGTAGTTGTTAATCAGTAGCATTTTTTGTCTTCACAGATGTTTGCTTTTGATCCTTACATAACAATTTCTTAAATTTTTTCTTGGCGCAAATGCGTAAACGGCATTATGATTTTTCAAAATTAATTATTTGCTTCAATTGACACATTGTTCAATTATTTTTGTTAGATAATGGGCGACCAATGTTTTTATGGATTTACATATTCTTGAATTTTACTAAAAAAATTGTAATGTAAGAGTAAAAAACAATTGAACATCTGTAAACAGAACACAATTTGGGGCCTGGACACAACGCCCACTGGTCACAACGTTCACCACCTAGTATGGCCGCCATGTTGCACACAACGTCCACCGCAATTTTTGGTCACAACGTCCACCGCCAGAACACCCACTCTAGTCACAACGTCCACCGTCGCATTTGGTCAAAACGTCCACCTTGGACACAACGTCCACCGCCACAACGCCCACTCTGGTCACAACGTCCACCGACGCCTGTTGAGAATAACATTTTACGGCGTTGGTCGTAACGTCCACCCTGGTCACAACGTCCACCGCCATAACGCCCACTCTGGTCACAACGTCCACCTTCGCATTTGGTCACAGCGTCCACCTTGGACACAACGTCCACCGCCATAACGCCCACTCTGGTCACAACGTCCACCTTCGCATTTGGTCATAACGTCCACCTTGGACACAACGACCACTTTTGTTTTACTTGTTATTTAATCAACCTTTAACTGCCTTCTTTAATGCTTTTTGAGTGGTCTAATGTTGTTTAGAATATTTCCAGCTCATTTCTCATATAAATCGGTATACGATGAATAAGGGTCCTATTATAATTATAACACTAAATATACCTAAAGATTCATTGGTTTGCGATACACCTCATTCGAAAAAAATGTTTCCTTATTGTTTATTGTACCAATAAAAACGTGGTTGTACGTGTTATCATTAGTAATAGAACAAGGGCGAGACCAGCACGATAACTCTTTTGATGGGCAAAATTATTCGTAAGTATGTCGCTCGCGTTTATATTTTGAAGATTATTATATAAAAACAGTATACGAATTATGATTTAGAATTGACCTAATAACGCAAAAAGACTCAAGTTGCTTGTTTTTTGCAATTCTACTTCCAATTATGACACCATCCACGGGGTCAATAGTCATCCCTAGGGCGTTTATCGCTTAATAAGCATCCCTAGAGGGTTTATCAGGTAATCAGTTCGGTATTGGTAAATTTTCAAAAAATGTATGGTTCTTCTTGGATGATATAAGTTATGTGACAGTTGAGTGTAACATTCCAACTAAGTAACGTTCGTGTGTCCCGCCATCTACACGTTGCCTATTTGTTTCAATCTTTTACCACAGACTTTAGAATACCAATGCTTATATAATTTTAGTTATTTAATGTTACATAGGGTCTAACAATGACCTTCACAAAACAGACCAATGTGTCGCTTATGTAACTCATAAAAAA
Source organism: Agriotes lineatus (assembly GCA_940337035.1). Taxonomy (NCBI): domain Eukaryota; kingdom Metazoa; phylum Arthropoda; class Insecta; order Coleoptera; family Elateridae; genus Agriotes; species Agriotes lineatus. The sequence goes on along the minus strand of OW679194.1, from coordinate 261,550,988 downwards.
TGCATTGCCATGGATATCTGTGTCTATGCATATATAAAGGAAAGTCACAACCCTGACTAATCAACGCACAGCCGTAACCACTGGTACTAGGAACTTGAAATTTGGGTGGAAGGTTCAATTTGTTGCGTAAGGTAGTGCTAAGAAGGATTTTTTTTGAAATTCGACCTCTAAGGGGGTGAAAAAGGGTAAAATGTGTTTTCACGAATTCCTCAATATCTCGTAGGTCCGATGAGATATCGACTTGGTATTTACTTGCAAATATTATCAATGCAAATACCTAGAAACGTATTTTAGAATTTTGCCCTGATCAACCCCTAAAGGTGCAAATCTGGATTGGGGTGAATTAAAGAACCCTTCGTATCTCCTATGTTTATTGAGTTAGAACTTTGTATTTTGACATGTAGATGTCTTTATAAAATATTTAAAAAGTGGTGGCAGAGATGTAAAAAAATTTACTCCTAAGGGGGTGAAAAGGGGTAAAGTGTATTTTCACGAATTCCTCAATATCGTTTAAACCCAGTAAGCTATCGACTAGCTGTTTGCATGCATAGGTATCCAAATCATATGTTTAAAAACATTTCAGAATTTTGCCCTAATCAACCCTTAAAGGTGCGAATCTGTATTCGGCGTGAATGATAGAACCACTTGTATCTCTTGTGTTTGTTGAGTTACAGCATTCTTTTTAAGCATATAGATGTGTTTTTCAAATCTTTAAAAAGGGGTTTTAGGGTTTTTTTTACTTCCACCCCTAAAGAGGTAAAAAAGGAAAACTGAAAAGGGGTAGGAGGTTAAAATTATTATTTTTTTTCGTTCTGGGTTCATTTCAAGATAAAACGGACTGAACGAATTTTTCGAAATGTCACCCCTAGGAGGTGAAAAGGGGTAAACTGTGTTTTCACGAATTTCTCAAAATGTCTTAGAATAAAATAAAAAGATTTCTGAAAATCAACCCCCAAGTTGTGGAAACAGGTATCCTGTTATAATTTTTGAATACAACATTTTATAAGTACATATACTTTTGATTTTATCTCATTATCATACTAAAACTATAATTTTATCAATCTATACAAGGGCAACTACAATTACATACACATTTCCAGGGGGTACGTGAAGCATAAAAGAGTTAAGGAGAACTTTTTTCGAAAGAATATTGTTTCCATTTATCCTACAATATTGTTTTGCCGCCTTAGTTTAATGTATTGTGTGACGGGGAGGCACTCCAGGATTTATTTAAGATTTAGAAGAGAAGAAAACATTTGCAGTCCGTACGAAGAACGGGCATCTTGCTAGTATATTATGTTATGATATCATAAGAGTGGATATAGTTTGATAATTAATACGATAAAAGAATTTGGTAAAGCATTGTAGTCAGTCTTTGCAAAAGACTAGAATAGAAACGGTTATTTGAATTAAATTTTAAAATAGAGATTAAATTTTAAGAAATGAGAATGGAAAGAATAAATTTCATATAGTTTAATTTGTGACGTTAGCGCCGGCCGAAATCGTATTTTTACGCATTGGAATACGTTCGAATTTGACCGCCGCCAAAACTTCGTCACAAATTGTCCGAAAACATCGCCGAGGCACGAAGAAACAATCGAGGTGCGCAGAGGTCACGAGCCGCCGTCGTCGTTCAGCGCATCCCTGCCTAAAATCCTGCACAAATTACGGCGTATGGTAATGTATAAATAGGAGGTATCGTACGTTGTTAGATGGACTTGCATCCAGCGATCCGAACCAGCTTCCTGCCTGGGGCCCTCTGGGGCCCAAATCCTGGTCCCGTCCGAACAACCTTTTGACTTTTAGTCCTAGAACCAATCTTTCCCAGTAATCCCCGAAAGATCAAAGTGGCCCATTGATTTCAATGCCTGTGATCTCCGCCGAGCCAATTCAGGAGTTATCTTGTTTAAAATTCAGACGTGGATCATTGTTTATAATTATATGCCTGTCTGGAATTTGGATACGTTTACTCTTCGAAACCGGTGTGGTCTAAAACTCGTACGTGGTTCGTTGTATATACGCCTGATAAGGGTCTTAGACCTCCTCGAAACCGCTTCCCGACAACATTCACGTAATTCATTTAGAAAGCATTTTAAAAGCGAGGCCCCCAGGTCTGTGCATAAACTTGAACAAAAATTGCGAGGTTAAGTGCCCGCAACGAAACTCCCGTAATTAACGTACCCGTAAAGATTCAGAGTTTCACTCACCTAGAGGAAACTCGTCCCACAGATTTCCCATGCTTTCCGCAGTGCCCCAATTCATAGTACATAATCTTCCGAAATCTAAACCAAAAATTGTGAGGTTAGCTTCAGGTTAGAAGTAATTCATGTAGCTTAAAGGAGGTTTCACTCACCTTGAATAACGTAATTAGAAAACCCCTAGTTATCACCTAGACACCCCTGGAATTTCAGTAACAGCTTTAAACGCAAATTTGGCTTAAAAGTCATTAGTTGACACATGATATTTAATTCTACCGTCTTTTCACTTGTCACATAAGGTTTTGCATCACACGAAGTTTTGCGGGCACTGCAGAATAGCTTCGACGTAATGGGATTACGCCTTACATCAAGTTCAATCTCAACACCCCCGAAATAAAAGCAAATATAACTTTATTTCTAGCCCCCGATAAAGGTAAACAAACTTAAAATAGATTATGTTTCCAGTTTAGCCTAGTAGCGGACGCTCTCCTAACTACGAGCTTCCTCGTCTTGCCGCCGAGAAAGTACGAGAAGTATCGTGGCTTGCCTAACCCAGTAGGCGCCAGCCTGCCCAAGATACATCGACATCCAAATCTTTTATTTGAAAATACATGGAATATTTTAGTTATTATTTGAAACTGTAAATAGGTATATAAAATAAACCGCTTTATTTGATGTGTACTTGATTGTATATTTGAGTTGATCAGACTGAACCCTGGCATCTGCTATCTGGCTGTAAAATTTTATGTTGAAAATTTCCTTAACAATGGTAATTATTTATTGCACCAAAATAAGTAAATAATTAGTAAGATCAGAGTGTTATAAATTTATAAAGTAAGATGTTAAAAGATAGAAGTTTTTTACTACTGATATCAGATACGACAGACCAAATTAAAATATTAAAAGATAACAAAGTATATAGGTATCAAATGTATATTTTAATATAGTAAGCATCAATAATGAAAATACGGTAGTTAGGAGAGTTGTTTTTGAATTAAGAATAACAAACTTTGAAAAAATGTAACATAATATTTTGGATAGTAATAAAATATTGAAAACTTTACTGTTTATATAATAATAATGGTCCTGGTATAATAAGAACAGTGAATAAATAAATCTACGAAGTTTAAATAAGATGAAATAAGATTATAATGGTTTACGAATAACAAGATGTCTCAATTAAAGAAGAGTTTTGATATATTACAATTTTAATTGGATGAAGAATATTTACTAACAAATAAAAATATAAGATTTGGATTGAGCTGCTTTATTGGAACTGATACAGTTTATGGGAAAGAGTGAAAAGGATTTGACTGGTGTGGATTACTGCAAGTGTAGGAGCCGTGATGAAGGACTGATGTATCTTCCTGGGAATCATTCTGAGTGATTGGTGGTATTTGGATATTTCATTTTCATGCAGAGGACAGATCATCGTGACAATTAAACCTGAAAAGAAGTAATATTAGTTGGAGTACATCAAGGATAGTTTACTGGCAGAAGAGGGTTTTGAAGGAGTAATATAAAAGTCGATAGGTGCAGTATTGGTAAAAGGAGGTTGGATTCTTCAAATATTTGGATATTTTCTGGAGGATTTAATGGCTGTAAATTGGTTTGACAGTTAATTGCAGTTGGACGTGTTCGTGTGGTGACTAGTTGTACAAGGGGATCTGTGGTGCTGGATGTGCAATTAGTAGAGTCAATAAGGTTGGTTAGTAGTTTAGTCTAGAATAAAAATGAAGTAGATGAACAATATTTATTACTTGCAATAATTAAAAGAGTTATTACTTACTATAAAAGATAGAGAAAGCCATACATCATAATAATATTGAAAACAGTGTACGTTGGTCGTATCTGATTACAAGTAGAAGAATTATTTTGAATTCATTCAAGATAAGTGACATTTAAGGTCATTTGACAATTGAAATTTATTCAAAATATGACAAGTCAAATATAAGACAACTAGATAAAAGAACCTAACCCTGATGATTGAGTTTTCATGGAAATAATTATTTTTAAAAGAGAAATCATTTGAAATTAATTTTTAAATAAGAAATAAATACTCACAGCTAGCAGAGTAAAGCAATTGAATTAAATACTTATGGTACAGAAACGTGAAGTCATTGCAATATATATAAAACTGAAAGTCCTAACCCGCTCATCAACGCCCAGCCCAAACCATTGGACCTAGAAAGCTGAAATTTTGCACAGAGGTTCCCTTTACGATGTATACAAGGAATAAGGAAGGATATTTCGAAATTCAACCCTTAAAGGGCCAAAATGGAGGTTTCAATTTTGTATGGAAAAATCCTTTATCTAATAGACTTGTCTGTCTGGGACGCTGGTCCGTCCGGGACGCTGTTTCAGCAGCCAAACCGTAAGAGATAGAGAAAAAAGTTATGAAAGTTATATGTTTGGAATGATCATGTCAGGTCAGGAACCGAATTTCAGTCACGTAACACTTCCGGTTTTCGAGAAATCACGTGATTTCCGTCCGTCCGGGACGCTGGTCCGTCCGGGACGCTGTTTCAGCAGTCAAACCGTAAGAGATAGAGAAAAAAGTTATGACAGTTATATGTTTGGAATGGTCATGTCAGGTCAGGAACCGAATTTCAGTCACGTGACACTTCCGGTTTTCGAGAAATTGCGTGATTTCCGTCCGTCCGGGACGCTGGTCCGTCCGGGACGCTGTTTCAGCAGCCAAACCGTAAGAGATAGAGAAAAAAGTTATTAAAGTTATATGTTTGGAATGGTCATGTCAGGTCAGGAACAGAATTTCAATCACGTGATTTTAAAAAATATTGTTTTTATTTAATACGCGTTCTATTTGAAAAAAGGTCTTTTTCGTTTTATTAAATGAGACATTTGTCTCACTGGTTGCTAGTAATATTAAATAGACATTTCGACTTGAAACTTCGTAGGAGTACTCCTACAAACAAATAAGCAAATGGGGTAAATAAGCCTAAAAATCGATATGGATGTCGTTATTGAGGTTTTTTGGGACGTTGATTGCGAAAATGGCATTTATTTTTAAGTCCAAGACGGTGGACATGACATAAAATTAAAACCTTATAGTGGTGAAACGGGGTTTCAGAGTTTGTATTGGAAAACAATATTAAATAGACTTTTCAATTCGAACCTTCGTAGGTGCAGTTCACTAAAAAAATAAGTAATTATTTTCATAAAATCGACCCCTTAAAATAGGGAATAAAGGGGATAATTATATATTTTCGCTTTAAAGTTGCCCTATTTCCGTAAATATACCTAATCTATATATACATATAAAAGCTAAATACCACTAACCGATTAATCACGAAATCTCAGAAAGCATAAATGCTACAAACTTCAAATTTGGTAGATAGATTCCTCATAAGGAGTCGGTATCCGCTAAGAAAGTATTTTTGAAAATTCAATCCCTAAAGGGGTAAAAAGGGGTTGGAATTTTGTAAGATCAAATTTTGAATTAAGTCATTCAACGTTTTTGGAAATTGGTCCGCTGAAAGTGAAAAATAGGAGATGACGCGACGGGACGGGATGGGCTGGGACGGGACGGGACAGGACGGGAAGGGTGGGGACGGGATGGGGAGGGGATGGTATGGGATGGGACGGGATGGGATGGGAGGGGATGGGATGAGAGCACAAAAATGCCTTGTCTTATATTTTCGAAGATATAGCGAGGTTTTATTAATTTCAAAACTAGCAGGACTAGCAACATTTTTTAATATAGTATAACACTTAATTGAAATAACTGTAATTTTCCACTGATCTGTTATTTGTTATTTATGTTTGATGTACTAGGTATAACGGGTGGCAATGAGATAAGAGCCATGTCTCTATCTCATTTACTTATCAATGGATTTGCATTAAATTTGTTGCAAGAATATTAAACAGAATAATTTCGGATTGACAGACGGATATAATCAAAATATCCAACTTCTGCTTTTACCGGAAACGTCATTAGCTTTGATTTTTTAAAGAGATCACCCTACATGCTTTATGTTTTTTAGAATCTAAGGCTTAATCTACATACGACAGTGATGCCAAATCTGCTTAGGCATCACAATGTTATTTTAAAAATTTATTAATTAAACATCTTTCAGTTTTGAAATAAATATAAAGTAGGGCATAGTGTGCATCGTTAGACTAGTAATTACAAATTCTATCCAATGGTACGATGGCTCTTGGTAGGCGCCATTTAAAAAATTACTTTTCTCAAAAAACACGTTTAGCAAATTTTAGCCGTGTAGAAGGTTTAATTACATATTTTCAACCAAATTTGTAAAACTGGTATTGCCCTGCCATTTCAACAACCGCACATTAAACATCTGGAAATATATCAGTGTTTAGGACTTGATTTCATACAAAACTGCATTGGTTAGATAAACTACTGTTTTCTTCTTTTTATTGATGTTAAGTTTGCGTTAGTCAAGTTCTCTATTTCTAATGATGTGGTGTTCATTAAATTACTTATTTCCTTATTAGTTACTGGGGATAAAAATATGGTCGCATTATCTAGGGGAACATAATTAATGTATTTATTGTTTAATTTGTTTTTTATTCTAAGTAGGTACAGTCATGTTCAAATAAATCTGGAACAGTTTTTTTTTCACTTGCAGGTTGTGTTAAGAATTGAAGTATATCTCCATGGATTTCCTGTTATCAGAAAGTTACCTGTTAAAGTTTGATGTAACTCTTTCTGATAGCAGGGAATCCATGGAGTTATTCTTCAATTCTTAATTGAACCTACATATGAAAAAAAACATTGTCCCAGATTTATTTGAACAAGACTGTACATCAGCCATATCTTTAGCAACCCTACTGAAATGTCCATTGAATTCATCAGCGATTTCCTTTTCATTCTGGAGTTGTGTATCTTTTTTTGATATATTTGTTTTATGATAGATTTACAAGCACTAACATTCATACGGTAGTTTTCCAGAGGTTTTTCGAGGCAGAAGTTTTACTTATTTGTTCTGTATAATAATTACACTTAGCTGTTCTTATTCAAGTTGGTAATATATTGTAGTAATTTTTATAAGTTTATCGCATTTCTATATTCAAAATCGTTGAGTAACGTGGTATTTTTCACCATAGTTTATCGCATGTCATAAACTAATGTACTACATTTTTCTATATTCAAAATCGTTGAGTAACGCGGTATTTTTCACCATAGCAATGGCGATTCGTTTTACATTTGGCAACGCTCAAATGTAGTTTTGGTGGCACTGTCAGTCTATATAATACTCGAAGTTATAAAGTTAGGTTTTGCGTAAGTTTTGACACAGACTGACGCAAAACTTAACCTGCTAACCTCAAATTTGACAAAGACTTACAGTGCCACCAACAATACATTTCAGGGCTATGTTGGAGAACCACTGCTGATCACACTAGTGCGCTGGACATTCTTGTTTTTCATTGTGAAAATGAGAGAGTTGACCGACACACCAGTGCCATGGTGCGACTTTGTCGAACACAGCACTGCACTGCCAAACAAGGTCCGTAAATATAGCAACACTGGAGATATATGGCATCTCAATAACAGCAATTTTCGTCCTCACTGAGAATAAATTTTTGGCAAAGCCGTCGCGATTATGAATGGGAAACGTCACAGCTTGTCATTTAACTTTGGTTTTCCCGCTGACTAAAAATGAAATACATCTGGGTTTACATTTATTACACTGCAAAGTTTAGATTTCCCGCCATTTGGAGCCATTTTCGTGTACACTGTATAGCGGAAATACATGGGATGACCTATATATAAAATCTTGCTATGTTTACGAACCTTGCTGTCAAACGCATAACATATACTGGAGCTGCTGATTGTGCTTTGGTACATAGAAAATAGTTCTGATCAGCTTGGTTACGTTTTGACGTTTAGTGTCACTTTTATAATAAATAAATAAGTATTCGGAACACGTTAGAAAAGTGATTTTATTACTCGCTGACGCTGACGCTTCTACTCAAACCAGCCATAATTGTTCAATAAAATATTGCTATTCTAAACTAGTTGTGCAATGTAGTATTTTATGTCAGCGTCTTTGAGATTTTAAAAACATTTTGCTTTAATTTGTCTATAACATATATTGCATTGATATTTTCTGTCGGAATCCATTTTTCGGTTTTTTTAAATTTTTGTTGTAACTGTTTCGTTTTTTAATAATACATTTTTACAGTTATTTAACAAACGATATATTTTTCAGTTGCTAAATTAGGATTCAGAGCACAACTGATCCCACTTAACTCGAGTAACATGTTCAATATACTTATCCAGTTATCCTTGTGAAATATTTTAATAGTCATATTTGTTTGTGTGCTACCTTTAATGTTTCCTCCTTCCCTAACCAAAACAATTGATAGTGTAGCATAATGCTCTGTGATATACGTTTCTAGTATGATCTCATTCTGTAATATAAAAATTGTAAATAAAATATATGACCGCTAAAATAGTTCTTTAATATTGATTTTTCTTTAATCTATTGTGTATATTTATTTGTGTATAGTATTTTGCTAACAAAACTACTATTTATAAATCTACTAAATACATTGACAGTGATTGGAGTTACAACCAACAGCAGAGTGATTAAAAAATAACTGCATGTGTGCCGCTATATTCTTTATTGTTCTGAAACTAGCCAAAACTAGTTAAAAACATTAAAGACACATGTAATGCATAAACTAATATTTTATTTATCCCGCCCTAAAACAAATATGCAGTAGTTATATCCATAGTGCATTCTGTATATTCGAGTATTTCTCGAGAACGCGAAGCGTTCGAGAGAAATACCCGAATTATATAGAATGCAAGACTATTCCTCGAAGAAATGCCATCCTTTGTATACCACAGTATTCATTCTTAAAGAGTTTTCAGTTTTCTCTCTGAAATTTCTTGTGTACCTAGCTGGTTTGCTTTTCTCTCCGCAAATACTAGATATTGCACTTGTGCAAATACCCGCAAAATATTCGCTGTATTCGAATGTGATTTGTTCAAATTTTGAAAATTGATTGATGAGATTGGTTTCTTTTATCTGAGGGGAATAGTCTACTAAATTCACCGATATACCGAATGTGCTAACCTGAGCAACAGATTCGCCGGAAAACTTTATTTTTACATGCATTCCGTTGCAAAGTTTAGTCGAATATGTTTCACATAATCTTAATAGTTATTTACTATACAAGTGGGATAAGAGCATCATTAATATACATGAATGTAAGCACTTAAGTATATTAATGATTAATTATCACACATTCATTGTCAGTGAGCACGAAAATGGCGGTTATTGAGATGACATATATCTCCAATCTTGCTATATTTACGGACCTTGTTTGGCAGTACAGGGCTGTGTTCGGCAATGTCAAGTTTGATCAGGCCTGGTTCTCCAACATAGCCCTGAAATGTATTGCTGGTGGCACTGTAAGTCTTTGTCAAATTTGAGGTTAGCAGGTTAAGTTTTGTGTCAGTATGTGTCAAAACTTACGCAAAACCAAACTTGATAACTTCGACTATTATATAGACTGACAGTGCCACCAAAACTACATTTGAGCGTTGCCAAATGTAAAACGAATCGCCGTTGCTATGGTGAAAAATACCGCGTTACTCAACGATTTTTAATATAGAAATGTAGTACATTAGTTTATGACATGCGATAAACTATGGTGAAAAATACCATGTTACTCAACGATTTTGAATATAAAAATGCGATAAACTTATAAAAATTACTACAATATATTACCAACTTGAATAAGAACAGCTAAGTGTAATTATTATACTGAACAAATAAGTAAAACTTCTGACTCGAAAAACCTCTGGAAAACTGCAAACTACAGTATGAATGTTAGTGCTTGTAAATCTATCATAAAACAAATATATCAAAAAAAGATACATAACTCCAGAATGAAAAAGAAATTGCTGATGAATTCAATGGACATTTCACTGAGGTTGCTAAAGATATGGCTGATGTCTACCTACTTAGGATAAAAAATAAATTATCAATCAATACCTTAATAATTATGAAAATTTTCCTCCAGATAATTCGACCATATTTTTATCCCCAGTAACTAATGAGGGAATAAGTAATTTAATGAACACCACATCATCAGAAATAGAGAACTTGACTAACGCAAACTTAAAATCAATTAAAGAAGAAAACAATAGTTTATCTAACCAATGCAGTTTTGTATGAAATCAAGTCCTAAACACTGATATATTTCCAGATGTTTAATGTGCGGTTGTTGAAATGACAGTGCAATACCAGTTTTACAAATTTGGTTAGACACGATGAAAATATGTAATTAAACCTTCTACACGGCTAAAATTTGCTGAACGTGTTTTATGAGAAAAAGTCATTTTTTAAATGGCACTTACCAAGAGCCATCGTACCATTGGATAGAATTTGTAATTACTGGTCTAACGATGCGCACTATGCCCTACTTTATATTTATTTCAAACTGAAAGATGTTTAATTAATAAATTTTTAAAATAAGATTGTGATACCTAAGCAGATTTGGCATCACTGTCGTATGTAGATTAAGGCTTAGATTACAAAAAACATAAAATATGTAGGACGATCTCTTTAAAAAATCAAAGTTAATGACATTTCCGGTAAAAGCAGAAGTTGGATATTTTGATTATCTCCGTCTGTCAATCCTAAATTATGTAAATATTCTTCCAACAAGTTTAATGCAAATCCATTTATAAGTAAAGGAGATAGAGACATGGCTCTTATCTCATTGCCACCCGGTATACCTCGTACATCAAACATAAACAACAAATAACAGATCAGTGGAAAATTACAGTTATTTCAATTAAGTGTTATATCTATGAAAACAATGTAGCCTTACCTATTTGTAATTAAACAATGATGACAGTTCTGCTAGTTTTGATATTAATAAAACCTCGCTATATGTTCGAAAATATATGGCAAGGAATTTTTGTGTAATTGTTTTTCTACTCAGAATTGTCCTCTTAATAACGTAACATGGAGTTAATACGTAATATTTGCAGCACATATATTAGGCCACTTGTACTTAGTGGGAAACACGAGCGTTACTTAGTTGGAATATTACACTCAACTGTCACATAACTGATATCGAAGAAGAACCATGAATTTTTTGAAAATTGATCAATACTGAACTTATTACCTGATAAACCCTCTAGGGATGCTTATTAAGCAATAAACACCCTAGGGATGACTATTGACCCCGTGAATGGTGTCATAATTGGAAGTAGAATTGCAAAAAACAAGCAACTTGAGTCTTTTTGCGTTATTGGGTCAATTCTAAATCATAATTCGTATACTGTTTTATATAATAATCTTCAAAATATAAACGCGAGCGACATACTTACAAATAATCTTGCCCATCAAAAGAGTTATCGTGCTGGTCTCGCCCTTGTTATATTAACTGATGATAACACGTACAACCACGTTTTTTCAGTGACGTCAACCTTCTCTTTTATTTTTAGTTTTTAAGGACTTGTAAATACTTACCTACTGGTACAATAAACAATAAGGAAACTCTTTTTCGAATGAGGTGTATCGCAAACCAATGAATCTTTAGGTATATTTATTGTTATAATTATAATAGGACCCTTTTTCTTCGTATACCGATTTATATGAGAAACGAGCTGGAAATGCATACACTAGACAAAAACCATCATAGAGAGAAAATTGTCAAGAATGGGGAGGAAATAGTTGAAACAGTACATTGATTACAAAAATACATAAAATAGCCTAAAACCAAAATTTTCAAATTCTAAACGACATTAGACCACTCAAAAAGCATTAAAGAAGACAGTTAAGGGTTGACTAAATAACAAGTAAAACAAAAGTGGCCGTTGTGTCCAAGGTGAACGTTGTGACCAGAGTGGGCGTTATGTCGGTGGACGTTGTGTCCAAGGTGGACGTTGTGACCAAATGCGAAGGTGGACGTTGTGACCAGAGTGGGCGTTATGGCAGTAGACGTTGTGTCCAAGATGAACGTTGTGACCAAATTTGAAAGTGGACGTTGTGACCAGAGTGAGCGTTGTGGCGGTGGACGTTGTGTCCAAGGTGGACGTTATGACCAAATGCGACGGTGGACATTGTGACCAGAGTGGGCGTTGTGGCGGTGGACGTTGTGAACAGGGTGGACGTTGTGGCGGTGGACGTTGTGTCCAAGGTGGGCGTTATGACCAAATGCGACGGTGGACGTTGTGACGAGAGTGGGCGTTGTGGCGGTGGACGTTGTGTCCAAGGTGGACGTTATGACCAAATGCGACGGTGGACATTGTGACCAGAGTGGGCGTTGTGGCGGTGGACGTTGTAACCAGGGTGGACGTTATGTCCAACATGGCGGCCATACTAGGTGGTGGACTTTGTGACCAGTGGGCGTTGTGTCCAAGACCCCACAATTTTCTGTTGATTAAAATAAACTACTGGATGTAGTGTAATTTAAAAAATGATAGATGGCGTTGTGAGTTGTTATGTATTAGTGTACCTGTATAAAACTTTAATAAGAGTAGAGCAAACGGTGAAAAATTTTGGATTATTTTTTCATGGCTACCAAGATGTAATGATATATTAAAAAACAAGGTTGGTGAAACTTACACACGAGTTGTCAGTTTTATCAAATTTAAGGTTAGCAGGTTAGGTTTTACGTCAGTTTTGACACAGACTGGCACAAAACCTAACCTGCTAACCTTGAATTTAATGAAACTGACAACTTGTGTGTCAGTTTTACCAACCTTGTTTTTCAATATATCATTAAATCTTGGTAGCCATGAAAAAATGATCCAAAATTTTTCGCTGTTTGCTCTACTCTTACTAAAGTATTATACAGGTACACTATTTTGTATTAATAATAATACAAAGATCATCATGTTATGTACTAGAGGACGCTTCCTGATTAAAGTATTTTCATAATTTCTTTTGCAATCTGTAGTTGTTCTCATTTTAAGCCACCGGTAATGAGTGTTTGACGACCCTATATAACTCTTGGAGTGATTTCGAGTATATTCACTATTCAGTTCAGTATGCCACTCTATGCGAGAGGCAAAACAATCTTCTGATTTTGTGTTTAAATGACCCTCTACATCTGCTGCGAGTTCTTTATTAGTACAGGGCATTTAACCTAACTCACCTAAAACCAAAATATCAAACTAAAAATAGGTATGTATTTTATGACCTATTGAATGAGAATCTGTGGTGTTGCAACACTTGATTGGTAGGATGTAGTTGCCACTTTGGAAATAATTATATCAAATAATTGTTGCGGGAAAAATTTTATTTTGAAAATGATGAATCAAAATGTATTCTTAAGAATATGTAGATATTAGTTTTTAGCTCACCTCATACATGGTTTAAAATAATTTTTGCATTTTTAAATTAAATTTTAAGTAAATCAGTAAAGAATAGAAAAACATGTTTTTAATGTATTTAAAAAAGAGAGCAAAATAACAACTTGTTTAGACGACTGACATCGAAAGTATATTTTTGGCAACAGAAAGTTGACGTTCGCCGCTCAGCGAGCGTTTCAGCATTTTGCCGCTCGCCGAGCGTTTTGGGCTTCCGCGCCAACAAAATATTTCGTCATGTCAGGGTGTTTCCTTGACAACGCTCGTTATTTGTTAAAATAATCGCATCACATGTCAGATACTACGCGAGTAATTTGAAATGTATTGTCAATTAATATTTTTAATTAAATTAAATATGATTATTTTTGCCTTAATAGCATGCTCCGTCGCCGAAAATATAGTATGTATATTTCAAGTCAAAAGTGCTCTTGCCGCTTTTGCATGAGTGCTGGTTTCGGTTGCGCCTCAACCAGCAATATAGGGTGTTTCGGGAAGAAATGTAAATATTTTAAGGACGTGTAGGAAACCAAAATAAGCAAAATAAGCTCATATGTTCAAGTCCGATTTTTATTTGTTTCAGAGATACTTTGATTAATTGTAATTTGAAAACTAAAGAAAAATGCATTACAAAACTAACAAAACAAAACAAAAAATACACAAATTGCATTAATTCACAACAAATTTTCGAGAACATCACCGCCCACTTCGATACACTTATTTGCGCGTTTATAAATTAAACTAGTAGTGAGTTTTAGTGAACGATGATTCGCTCTAATGAATGCTGCAGCATTAAGAATGCGATCTAGTAACGCATCCTTTGCGCCCACTTTCGTAGCATAAACCAAGAACTTTATCCTTAAAAACGAAAATCTAGGGCAGTGAGATCCGGTGATCTCGGTGACCAAGGGTGTGGGCCGCTCTGCCAATCCAGCGATTTCCGAAATGGGTATTCAGAATTTTTTTTACATTATTTGAATAATGAGGAGGCGCTCCATCATGTTTTAAGATAATACGTGGTCGAATATTCAAAGATACTTCGTTCAATAATTCCTCTAAATGATCTTCCAAAAAATGTAAATAACCTTCCCCAGTAAGGCGCACATCCCATACGAAAGGACCGAACAATTGATCATTTGGAATGCCGCATCATACCTTAATACTAAACCAAAGTTCTAAACTGTGTTCTTGCGTTGCATGGGTATTTTCGTCCGACCATCGATGCTTATTGTGGTAATTGTTAATTCCATCTTGAGTAAATTGAGCTTCATCCGTAAAATGCATTTAAGTAATCTGCTGTTTTCATGAATCCATTGACAAAATTGTAATCTTAAAGGATAATCGCCTTCTTGTAGATTTTGTACTTGTTGCACATCAAAAGCTTTCACACCTTGTTGTTTTAGTGTTTTACAAACCATTGTGTGTGAAACCTGAAATTGAAATGCAATGCGCCTTGTACTTATCGCTGAATTATAATAATAATAATAATAATAATAATAATAATAACCTTTATTGGACACATTTGTAACAGCAATAACAATAAATATAAATATGTATACGCCGTTCACGATCTTTTTGGGTCAGGTGAGGCTATGACCATCTAGTAATTTTGTTGGCAGAACCTCTGTTGCAACTAAACTCTCTCATGGAAATTGACACTTTTTGTGTTATGTTAAGTTGTTTTCAGTTTAAGGTTATATTTTCTGAATAGGTACATTGTTGCCTGATATTCTCTAGTCTCCACATCAACTCGCGTTCTTTTAAATTTGGTCTGTCCTTTTTAAATTGGAAGTAGCATCGTTTAATGGAAATTTTTTGTTGTAACAAAATCATTTTGGGCATTTTGACTTTTTCTTTGACGGAAATTAAAATTATCTTTACACATTTGATAAATCATTTATTTTCTTACGAATATTAAAATAATAAATTTGGCAATGTGGTGGCAAGAAAATGTCGAATAGACACTGACAGAAAAAAAAATTGCATCTGCTACATCATCGAATCAGTTAGTCCAACATGAAAAGAAAAAATCATAGCCAACTCTGTCCCAAAAAGGTCGTGAACGGCTTATACATATAGTGTTCAACCACAAGGCGAGATTCAGATAAGGCCAAACCCTTATCTGTTCTACCATCTAAACCTTGACATAAAATTAAAAACGAAATTATATTATATGCCTAATGCTAAGATAAAAAAAGATGAATATTATTAAATGTGCTCCAAATGAAAAATTTACTCTAACCTAGTATCTATTTATTTTTAATGCAAACATATGAGTAGTAATAAAAATATAGTTAAATATAATATATAAATATTTAACTCACATTATCGTCTACAACATACAGAATATCTTCTTCAAATTCCAAACCGAGCCTGTGCTGTCTTCCAGAAACAATACTTGCACTTGGAAATATCCCAGTTTCGCCAGCACATGTAAAAACAGTTTGAAACATTTGCCTGATAGAAATTCTCGGATTCGGAAAACGACGTCGATACTCCTCTACTGCACAAACAGTACTACCATTACAGAAACCATAAACAAACATCATATCTGCATATTCTTTATGACTGAATTTGTTAGGCATTTTGACATTCTCAAAAAATTAGCACAACTGTCAGTTTTTAAGACAGATTCTTAATGCTGCAGCGTTCATTAGAACGAATCATGGTTCACTAAAACTCGCTACTGATCATCCATCATAGTCAGCTTTTATCCGTCCACTGCTGAACGTAGGCCTCTCCTGCACTCTTCCATTCACCTCTGCGCTAATTGAAACCAGTGTCGCCCCACCGTTTTCTTTGTATCATCTAGCCACCTCTTTTGTGGCCTTCCCACACTGCATCTGGTCAACCTCGGTCTCTAGTGGGCTAGTTTTGCTGTCCATCTGTTTGGGTCCTGTCTAGCGACATGTCCCACCCATTGCCACTTCAGCTGTGCTATGCGGTGCATTACATCAGTAATTTTAGTTTTCTTTCGAATCTCCTCGTTTCGAATCTTCTGTCTCAAGCTAATTCCCAACATTCTTCGTTCCAGTGCCCTTTGTGTCACTCTCAATCTATTTGCACTTTTATCGGTCAGTGTGGCGGTTTCAAGACCGTAAGTTGTAACTGGCAATATACATGTCTCATACAGTTTGCGTTTTAAACTCAAAGGGACTTCAGGGTTTTCAAATATGTGCTTCAGTTTGCCAAAAGCAGCCCAAGTCAAACCAATCCGTCTTGCAATTTCTGTTGTTTGATTATCTTTTTCCAGCTTTATTTCATGTCCTAAGTAAACATAGTGATCGACATGTTCTATCGTTTGTCCATCTATTTCTATTTGGAGGTTGTTTGGACTCATTATTTTTGTTTTTGTATTGTTCATCTTTAGGCCTATTGTACTCGACGCTTGACTCAGTTGCTCCAACATTGTTTTCAACTCATCTAGATCGTTACTTATAAGAAGAATTTAGTCTGCAAATCTTAGTTTAGATAGCAGCCATCGATCTTAATTCCCTTATGCTCCCATGGTAGACGTTTAAATACATTTTCCAACGCTAGAGTGAAAAGCTTTGGAGACACTGTATCACCTTGACGAATACCTCTCTTGATTTGAATTTTGTTGGTGGTATTATCTTGATCTAGCTGAATCTGAAATGATGCAGATTCATATACGTTTTTAATTAGTTGTGAATATCGAGAGTCTATTCTGGCATCATCCATAGCTCTTAGAAATTGCCACGTCTCCACAGAGTCAAAAGCATTTTGAAAATCTACGAAAGCTAGATGGATTGGGATGTTATACTCGTTGGTCTTCTCTATTAATAACTTCATAGCTTGAAGGTGATCTAAAGTGCTGAAACTTTTCCGGAAACCTGCTTGTCCAACTGGTTGATATGAGTTGAACTTATATGTTAATCTATTAGCTATTATACGTGCAAATAATTTATACATGTGTGAAAGTAAGCTTATGGGGCGATAATTTTCTATATTGGTGTAATCTCCCTTTTTGAATATTAAGACAACGTTCGCATTTTGCCATTCGTTTGGTATCTTTCCCTCATCCAAACATTTGTTAAAAAGTATTTTTAGGGCTTCTATTAGTGCTTTTCCTCCCATATTTAACATTTCGCTTGTTATTTTATCCTCTCTAGGTGATTTCCGGTTCTTCATCTGCTTTAGTGCTATATGTATCTCCGGTGTTGTAATATCTGGAATTTCTTCAGAACCTGTATTCACAACTAATGGTCATGCAACCTGCCTTTCGCAAACAGTTGAACTATATAATTGTGTATAGAAATCTTCTACTATTTTAGCAATATCTTTCTGGTCTGATATTAGGACACCTAGTTGATTTTTCATTTTAGTTACTTATTATTTGTTTTCCTGACGCCAGTTTCTTTCTAAGGACTTTCATGTTTGCATTGTCTTCAATAGTTTCTTGAATTATTTTTGTTCTATATGTTCTGATATCCTTCCGTATTTTCTTTTTAACAGTTTTGTTAAGCTCTTTATATGTAGGGGAGTCTCTGCACGTTTGGCGTCTTGTTTCGATTAGCGTTATTGTTTCTGTTTGTAATTTTCTTACTGTTTGTGTGTTTCTTCGAGTACAAAGTTTCTTTGTTGCTGTTTGGATGTCTGATTTAATCTTATTCGACAAATTTTCTATGTCCATTTCTATTAAATTATATGATTTTAATTTATTTTCCAGTTGTTCTTGGTATTCGTCCTTGTTCTTTGCGAGTTCTGCCGAAGTTGGAAATTTGAGTTTAAACATCAGCGTATTTCTTTCGATTTTATGATTTATATTTATTTTTGCTCGAACTAACCTGTGGTCACTCCCTGTTTGGAAGCGATTTAGTACTGAAACGTCATTGCAAATACGTTTGTTATTACTTAGGATGAAACTCGCTACTAGTTCAATTTATAAACGCGCAAATCAGTGTATCGAAGTGGGCGGGGATGTTTTCGAAAATTTGTTGTGAATTAATGCACTTTGTTTATTTTTGTTGTTTTGTTAGTTTTGTAATGAATTTTTCTTTAGTTTTTAAATTACAAATAATCAAAGTATCTCTGAAACAAATAAATATCGGACTTGAACGTATGAGCTTATTTTGCTTATTTTGGCTTTCTAGACATGCCCTTAAAATATTTCCATTTTCTCCCGAAACACGCTGTATTTATTCGCAATTCGTTGAAAAGTGTTCAAAATTATGTATAAAATAGGTAACAATATCATAATGTTTCTAAGAATACTGACACGTTAAAGAAAACACTGAGCAACGTGAATCAAGATCTACACATTACCCTTTTTCTGTGGCGGCAATAGTAAGAGGGCACCGCTAATTGGATTAAGTGTTCAATTAAATCAATCGAGGCTCGATTAAATTAATCGGATGATTGACAGGTGCTCCAATTAAACCACGAATTGACCTAATTAATTTTCGCGGTTTGATCTGATTAATCACATATGAAGTTTGATATGTAATTTACATATGTGCTACTGATTAAATTACGCATTAGCTTCTGATTAAATTACGCGCTGCCATTTTTAATTTGCATCTGGAATTACGTGGCGGCCATCTTGGTTTTCTGGCGCGAATATTTGAATTTTAAATTTTCAGATTTTTTTTCTAAGTTCAATTTTTTGAATTTAAACTTCTCGGGGTGTCGGCCATCTTAGTTTTCTGCGCGCGCACTTTCCTCGCTGGCATTTATTTAATTTAAAAAAGCTTTACGTCACGGACACCCGCTCGGGTTCGAACCGAGTACTTTTGTATTGGCAGGCAGAGTCCTTACTTCAGAGCTACCGAGGCGCTCGAGGTTAAAGGAATTAAGCAGTCACTTGCGTAGCAAGCAGATTATAATACATTTTTTCAATGAAATTGCGCGTTTTTATTCAAAAATTATGTTAATTTGTGGTCACCATACATATATTTCCATCAAAAATACAAGAATTTTTGAATTTTGTTTATCGAAATGATTGTGGTAGTAGATTTTTTCAACGAAATTGCGATTTCTTTTAATTTTGAGCGATGCATTTTATAAAAAAGTGTAAAACATTTGCAAAATCATGCATAGTTTATGTAACATGATGTCGATTTTGTAAAAATTTATGTGAGATGATGTGTAATGCGTGATTTTTGTTCAATTTTCGTCGTGTGTTAAGTAAAAATGTCGTTTTTTGTATAATTTCAAGTGACATGATGCCAGTTTTTGTAAAAATTTATGTGAGATGATGTGGAACAGAACATTTTTCAATGAGAGTTGAATAAAAATACTGCTTTTGTAGAATTTTATGTGACGCGATGTGGAAATTGTAACATTATATCGAAAACCCAACAATTTTAAAAATTTAGTTATGCTCAAACATTTCGTCAGTATGGACAGTGCATTCGTAGACCTACAAGGTTCCGTGGTGAGAAGAAACAGTTTATGCCGAAAGAAGTCGCTGTTTTAGTTAAAATTTTCCAAATACCAATTTACATTAAGTTGTTATATACAAATTGACAGTGAAAAATCTGTACATTTACAATAGCATAGTTTGGTTCTTCCACTTTGTCAAAAGACCCATCTTGTAAACGCACAATAACTAAAATTTTTACGGCTTTACAATGCGTTGCATTTATTTACTCAACACTTTTCGCGATTTTTTATAGTAATATATTTATGCGGATTTCGCGATTTAAAATAATTATTCACATGTGGCTAGGGTTCAAATCCGACTAGGGGCCGACGCAAAAAGCTTTTTTAAATTAAATAAATGCGAGAGAGACTGAGCAACTGTGATGAGTGAGACGGAAGACTTCGGCGTGACGTAATCAAATCCAAAAAATGGCACAGCGTAATTATAAAAACTCAAGTACGAAATAAAATAATCTCTATTTATTTTAAAAGCGACAAAAATCATATGAAACAAATCGTTAGAAAATCGCAAAACGCTTATGCATATATTTTTTAAAACACGTCTAATATTACAAAGTGTTTGCGTTTTTATTTTCGTCCGTTTGCATTTATACAGGGATTTTTAAAACTAAAATACAGTTTTGATCGATATAATGACACAATTTCAGGCGCTTACTTATAAAATAAAAGCCAAACATGTCGTTCTCGGTGTTACAAATTAAAAAGACCGTCGTGCCATCAAACCTGCACGGATTTGTTGGAAATCAAGATGCAGTTTTCTTATAAATCCAGGTTTTGTGCAGCGTCGTGTTTGGACCTCCATTTTATACAAATAAAAGCTTCGATTCGTTCTAGAATTATTCCGTTGTTCGATGGGCAATATTTTAAAAATTCCACTGTTCGTTACAACATGCTTTGCAAAAACCGTTGCGTTTTCCGTGCAAGTTGTGGCAGGCGTTTTACAACGGTCAAATTTATGAATCATAAAATTATATATACCGCAAATCACGTACACAAAAATAAAATTTGAAAAGGGTTAAGGGTTTCTAAAACTTGCTTTAAAGATGTTATATTTTCATAGAAGTTATAATTGCATAGCTGTAAATTTGAAACATAGGTGCAAAAATTAAACCAACATTTACAATTAAATGCATCAGATAGCCACGTCTATTAAACGGTTTTAAACTGGCCTTTTTTTGAAATTTCTTCGAGGGACAAATGTAATTACAGGTACCCTTTTAATAACATACACAATATAACAGAGCTATAATATTACAAAAGGGTTACGAACTGCCGACTAAATTCAATCGAAAATAACATATAAAATGTATTATAATATGCTTGCTACGCAAGTGACTGCTTAATCGAGCCTCGGTAGCTCTGAAGTAAGGACTCTGCCTGCCAATACAAAAGTACTCGGTTCGAACCCAAGCGGGTGTCCGTGACGAAAAGCTTTCTTAAATTAAATAAATGCCAGCGAGGAAAGTGCGCGCGCAGAAAACTAAGATGGCCGACACCCCGGGAAGTTTAAATTCAAAAAATTGAACTTAGAAAAAAAATCTGAAAATTTAAAATTGAAATATTCGCGCCAGAAAACCAAGATGGCAGCCACGTAATTCCAGAAGCAAATTAAAAATGGCCGCGCGTAATTTAATCAGAAGCTAATGCGTAATTTAATCAGTAGCACATATGTAAATTACATATCAAACTTCATATGTGATTAATCAGATCAAACCGCGAAAATTAATTAGGTCAATTCGTGGTTTAATTGGAGCACCTGTCAATCATCCGATTAATTTAATTGAATACTTAATCCAATTAGCGGTGCCCTCTTACTACTGGCGGCACAATTTTCTCTCTTTAGTTAACATGACGACCTAGAAGAAACAAAAAAATCTAAAGTGTTTGGTCATTTCCGCTTTAAGTATGGCTTGCTTGGTAATACTGTCAATGTGATATTTGTCCAAAATAACTTCTTCGAAGAGGAGAAACGTCGGATTACATACGGCAACAATGTCTTGGTTTAAATAATGTGTTATTTAGAGCATCCCTTACATTAAAAGTTATATTTATGTCGAATCCTTTCTATAGTCTACTACCTGTGATCTAAATGATCTGTTTGAATTTTACTGTAGTGTAAGACATCCGTTTTACGTTATCTTTTGTTATTTATGATTTATTTTCCAGTTGTTTGGATCAAATGCTAATTAATTACACGCTTGCAGCAATTTTTCTGTTGTTTCCAAGCTCTTCACGTACTGCTAAAGTTGCAGTATTGTTTACTAAAGTAGCTGGGGTGGCATTTTCTAGTTGCGACAAATCACAAGCATGAGTGGGTAAAGAAGTGGACCCAGGATGTTACTTCGGTGGACTCCTAAATCCTTTGAGGTAATATTGCTAATTGTCAGTGGACTGACTACCAATAGATGAAACATGGATATCATGAATCATGACCAAAATCGGAGTAACACTTTAATGGCGAGGCCTATAACTTTTTCTGAAAACAGAATTTGATTAGTAATTATTTTTGTTTGATAATTTTTTATTTCAGAAAAATCCAATTATTAGTGTAATCTCGCTGGCTATGCTGAAAAACAAATTACTATTAAAAAGGACAAAGGTTAAGGTCATAGGGGCTATAGGGACCTACCGTCCCTCCTCAGCCAAGAGCGGGAAATTGTAGCATTGGTGATAGAAAAGAGGGGTGGAGAATGGAAGAAAGGTCAGGAAAGGTGGAGAAATACTGTCCCGTCATTCAACTCAGAGAAGGTACTCTGTTGACTCAGGAAAAACATCTAAAAACCTGAATCAAGGCAGACGTTCGTCGCGGCAATCGAACCCACGACCTCCCGAATGTTAGGTAGACATGCAACGCACTAGGCTACGGAGTCCGTTATTACTATTTTGCTATCGCGACGTTTTAAGCAAGAGCCGTTCAAAAGTTACAAACTAGCGGTACGCTTGGTACACATCTCTCGGCATGAGGTGAAAACACAAACATGTGGAGTGCATTCGGGTCATACGTCTGCTACAATCTTTAATTACGATAGAAATGCTTTTGGTAATTATTATTACGAATAGTGCAGAATAATACAAAAAATGTGGTCGCATGTGTGAGCATTTATTAACCCTATATTTAACACAATCAGAAATAAACATTACAAAAATACAAACAACTTAAGATATTGCTCAAATGGTCCCTTAGAAAAGTTTTGATAATTTTCTTCTTAGTATATTTTCAACAACACATGTTGCTTGTAAGCAACATTGCCTGTAATACAACTAAAACTTACATTATTAGAAATCATATATTGAGATGGTATGGAGCCCACGAGTTGGCATTGTTTGCAGTGCAGGATAATTGACTGTTTCAATAAGCACAGAGTTGGGATGTTTTATCTAAATGCAAATTTTAAAATTAAAGTAAAACAGTAAATGCATTGATAATGAGATGCGAGAAAGATTAAATTAGTTGGGGAAAGGTACGCCAAGGCAAAGCAAATTTCAAAGGGTTTAGATTGGCTTGTGACTAAATTAATATAATTCGAATAAGATTTGTGCACATGTAAAGCCACACCAATTTATAAAATGTATTTGACACAAAAGGTTGTTGGCTGCATTATAAAAGTAGCGTAATTTGTTAAGTCAAAAGCAAAAGATAGTGAAATTAGTAGGCAAAGCAGAAAGGTAAATTAAGCAGGTTAATATAATAGAAATATTGCAAAAGAGCAATTCTAGAAGGCAACAGAAGAGAAAAGATAATGACGCGAATATGGTGAACTCAAAAAAAATCAGTGCATTTAAAAAAAGTGTAATAGTGCAAAGCAGAGCAATGACATAATAAAAATAATAACGTTTGTGTGCAAAACGCTACCGAACAATTTTCAGTTATAAGATTAAAGACAATAATTTAGTTTTAAGGAAATTGTAAATATAATTTAAGTACTCAAATTTACTTCCATTTGTAACCTTTCTTTACCAAAATTAATTTAATTTACCATAAGAGAATCATAGTAACCTAGCAACCTGATGCTGTTTTGTTGAAAAAACCGGGAGAAAAATTGAATTAACTTTTACGTGAAGTTTGTTAGATTTGTGCTCCACCTTTAAACATATTTTTATACCATTAAACGAGGATATTAATAAAAAAATAAATTGCCTTTTATTGTGCCTATCTTAGTGTACGTGTGGCAGTGTCTGTAAAGGTTTGCGCAGCACTAAAATATAAATTTATCCTATTGCTTCTCCGAGGACATCGGCTGCCGTTCAGCTGGGGTTTCCGATAATCGTTCCCGGCAAAATTAAGAATCCAGAGCCAGATGCCTGCACTGCATTACGTTGGGGAGGACTCCAAGAACTTCACGGACAGCATCTGCAGCGAGGAGACTATCTCCAGCAGAATATCCGAGCAGCATTCATAACGGGCAGCTTAGAAGTCTGCAAACGAGGTAGGATAAAGCCTGCAAATTTAAGTGTAGAGGGCCGGAAACGCATTAAAATCCGAGGTAAAACCTTTCCGGAATGGCTTAGCGTTTTCCCGAGACTCCATTTGCTTCGATTTGTCCAAAAATCGAGTAATGCCAGCAGATTGTGTGAATTCGGTTGAAAACCCAAGAGAACAAAAGCAAATGCACATTTTGGCGTCCCTTTTACGCCACGAAACAAGCAAGGCGATGTGTTCCTACGTCATCAGTGAAACAAAACAGTGCTAATTGTTGCAAGCGCAAAAATTTTAATAATTACCTGACGCATTTCTTACAGTAATTTTGCTTTTAAAACATTCAAATACGCTATCACCACTAGCGACATTTTGTGTCACTTGTCAAATCAAAGATTTTTTTTATCTACCAAAAACCGCGCATTCGAACTAATGAGTTACTTATAAAATAAAGTCCGTGTATGAACCCACCCAATGAGATTGGAGTTTCATGCCAAATCAGTTTTGTAGATTAGATAAAATATAAAAAGGACATACAACCATTTATTTGTGTCATCATTAATTACATTTCGCTTTTCACCAGCCACAATTTAACTTATTGAATTTTATTTAAAATGCACAGACAGGTAATCATTACATTTAATAGGCACCAGATAGTAGTAGCCGAGCAATCATAACATTTACTGTCGCCCAACGTTGAAGCAAGGGTGAATTTATCATTATTTATACTGTTCCAAAATAAAACAACAATTAAGGAATCCATTCATAACAATATGTATCAATAGTATATTACTTTACAAGGACTGTAGGTAAGATTTACACTACCGAGCACCGTTTGATGCCTGAGTGAGCGAAGCGAACGAGGGTAGCACGGTGCGAGGTAGTGTAAATCTTCTTACATCCTGTGTAAAGTAATTTTTTTTCACTACCAATATTCCCTTATGTAAAATAAATGGCAATAGCATAAAATTATTACATTTTCTAAATTATAGTAGCCTGTTTCGGGAACTTGGGGCGTTGTTACATTGCTGTGACGTTTGGGTTGACAGTTATAGACACACTGTGGAATAACCATTTGTATAGTGACGCTAGAGTTCTTTAGCTCTATACACTGGCCAATGTCCATTAGGGTGGATCGAAAATATCAATTTTAAATATCTCAAACTCCTATATGCGCAAAAGTGGCCCGCTGGTAAGTTATTAACCCTGGTAAAATTTAAATGCAATTGATTAATGTTTAGAGGTGCCCCCATCACTTCAAAGATTGCGTGCCACCGGGCTCCTAACTGATAAGCGCTTTCATTAGTTTCAATGCTTCAGTAGCGGTTTGCAGTCCTTTCCGCCACTTTTACGTATTACGGAATACAGGGAGTTATTGTTTGTTGCAACGCAAAAGATATCTGACAAACTATAATGATTTTTCTACAACAAAACATGGACTTATCAAATTTGGTTACCATAGGAAGTGATGCAACTGCTGTCAATACTGGCATTCATAATGGTATCATACGTTCACTAGAGATCGGAATTGGCAGACCTTTGCAGTAGTTTATATGCCTGCTTCGCGCTAACGAACTGCCACTTCGACACCTTATGAAGCACTTGGATGGAAAAACAAGTGGTCCTACTGAATATACAGGAGATATTGGAAAGCAACTAGAAACCTGTGAACTACAACCAATCACAAATTTTAAGAAGATTCCGGCCAAACTACCACAAGTTGACTTAAGTATTCTAAGTAGCCATCAAAAGTACCTATATGAAATTAGTTTAGCAATATCGGAAGAAACCGTATCAGAAAGTCTTTCAAGAAGGCAGCCTGGCAAAATGGCACATTCCAGATGGCTGACTATAGAGACCCTGTATATAGTTTACTTATACAGGGACTCTAGCTGACTACAGCAAACAGCGTTTTGCGGTTGTATGCAGGTACTACAAATGCTTCAGAAAAATTAAACATTTTAACTTTTATCCAAACGGTTTATGTTTCATTATGGTTTGAAATTAAGACAAAACCAGATGGGAAATATGGTTCGAATCATTTATTTAATATGATTGAGCGAACCAGACACTTACCAATTGCCTTTGAAGAAATTGAAACGCAAAGTCATACAAACTAATGGATACTTCGCACATCCCGAAAACATATTTTTATGTATGCTTGGTGACACACGCTTGCATATTAGGGAACTGGGCTTAAGACGTATTTTGAAATCAAGAAATAATTCTGTCGTGACCGGAATACGGAAATTCCAGATACCTCCGATAAATTTTGAAGAAATTGATTACATTGATTAAGTAAATTGGCAAGATAAAGGAGTTACAGAACCGCCAATAACTAAACAATTTTCATCTGAGCAGTTAAAACAAATGATAAAATATACTAGACGAAATTAGTATCTTTAAATCTCCATGCCATTCACAAGCTGTAGAACGCTGTGTAAAACTAGTGACAGAAGCATCGTCAGCTGTTTGTGAACCAGAAGCAAGGGATGATTTTATAAGATGTCGTATTGCTTCCCGACAGTCACTACCAAAATTTGAATGCAAATCAGACTTTTTGAAATATACCTAACTTATGAAATATTAAAAGGTAGAGGGTGGGAGGGTGGAACTCGACTTGCAACCACCTGTACCTGGTGAGTTCTCGGTTGTCTTTTATTAATGTCAAGCTGCAAAATGATTGATAAGAGATACGAAATTTTTATGGAAGACGTTGCTAAAATTTCTAAACTTTGAACCCCTGGGGGCACCGGAAGATATTTTCTTAGAAGCCTCAGTTTTTGCAGGGTGTGTAGTCATAATAGGTAGCCACTTTTCCGCATATAGGGCAAACATTCAAAGAAAAATAATTTTTTTCGCCGTTTTTCGATCCACCGACCCTAATGTCCATACTCATCGTACCTTACATCAAGAACTGGTACAGGAATAACGGCTTTTTCTTTGGCAGGTATCACTTTTTTATTATTTTGGCCCACTAGAGCCTCTGATATCATAGTACGAAACAACTTTAGACCAGGTTTTTTTCCGTTTTCCCTCCGATACACCCAAGAAGACTGTACTAAGGAGAAATAACTTCCGTTTCGAAGCGGACCGCTAAAAGTTGACAAATATGGCGGTCGTCGTGTAATATTATCCATTCACAAATCTCGTGAACTGTCAATGTCAAATATTTGCTGAGTGTAAATGGAAATTCGGACCATGTTTTAACAACTAATAACACACTTGAAATACACTCCATTTGATTAACAACCGTAAACTGACTTTTAACCGCAATTACAGGTTAATTTAGCTCGCTTCCAACTCTCGAACGGCAGCGAAAACGAACGAAAATGACCAAAGATAGTACACGCTGTCGACAGTGCCGCGACGGCTATTCCCGGCATTGAGGCCGCTTTTATATACAGCCGTCATAGCAGGTTACATCTTCTTAGTACAGTCTTCTTGGATACGCCAACCACTTGTAACACAAACG
Source organism: Agriotes lineatus (assembly GCA_940337035.1). NCBI lineage: Eukaryota > Metazoa > Arthropoda > Insecta > Coleoptera > Elateridae > Agriotes > Agriotes lineatus. The sequence continues at coordinate 261,523,170 of OW679194.1, read as the reverse complement.
TCTATCAGGTATCCAAAAATTCGAAGTTACAATCTTCTGGATTTAAGTGGTACTCTACACAGTTTAATAAGCATGCCAGCCAAATTAACACCGCCCATTTGCTTGTTGTAATCCTGAACGATTATGGGACAATCTACTTTACCTTTACTCTTCTCAGCTGTATTCCATCTCTTCACTCTACCTAATGTTTCAATTCCCACAAAAGTGCTTGCTAACGTAACCACCCATTTTACAACTACTAGATTATTGACTTCATCGTAGCGGAAATCATAGCTCCCTCTGCCTTGTTTTAGTACAGCTTTGTGGTCTTGTAGGAAACATTCTTTCAATCTGTTTGTTTTGCGGAATACCAAGCGAATCAATAGATATTTTCTCCTTAAAAAAACAAAAAGATCAAACGTAGAGATATAATTGTCGAAAAACACTTTGGCGTTGGAATCTGATGGTACGGTTTTGTTTAGTTTGACAGCCATCATGCCTTTGACTGTGTAAGGTATAAAATCATATATGATACCAGATACTCCACAGCGTATAAATATTTTGTATTCCCATTTGTGGGGTATATTTTGGATATACTGTTTCAAATTTTCAGTTCTTGAACCTTTATACGGGACCATCATTTCATCGATGGAATGATAAGATTCTTGATCTAAAATTCGGCACTGGTCTTGCACTGCACTTATCACTGGACGAATTTTCCAGAGGCGATTAGGCGATTTTTCATTGTCTTGATTATTTGCAAAATGTATAAAACGTCGAAGTTTTGGAACCGTTTCAAACTCATTATGCTAGGCATTTTTTCATTCCGATAGTGATGACTCGAATAGTCGGTATATGATGAAAAGTTTGTAACACCCATAAAAATTTACACTCATATATCCTGTTCAATTTTCTTAGTATTTGTATTGATGGATGTACCAATACATTGTACAGAATAAAGGTTGATTTGCTGTACTATCAAGGTAGTTAGTTCTTGTGTAAAATTTTTAGAAGTATGTTAGTGGAGTAACTTCATCTATACAATTTTATTCAAAATATATTTCATTTTCGTCAGCATCGAAAGTAGTAATACCTTGTCTTTTCCATTTGGAAGCTTTCATTTGGGAGTTTGAAGATTGATTTGTTGTCTCTGCAATTTGCACTTGTAGCTGCGCAAGACGTAAATCTTCGTCAGTATACAAATCTCCATCAGAATCGTAATTAAATGGAATAGCAGGAATACGCTTGTCCTTTCCTACGCCACTAAAACTTATTCCTGACATATAATTTTCATAATCTTTATAAACACCGTCCTCATTGTCTGAGACATCTGATATGTCAGCATCAGACCAATTGCTGTCCTGTGGTAGTAACAAATTCAACTGGTTTTTAGTTTTCTCATTAAACATCCATCTCGATAATAATGGCACAGTTGCCTACAAGCAACACTGAATTTCTGGTATCGAATCTAGAATACAAAGTAATGCAATTGGATTTATTAGTTACAGACTATCTTTTGACATTACCGTTATCAAAAATTCAAAAACTTTAAAAAAACACGCAGTTTTTAAAAACTATAGACAATAAACAGCTGGAAGCAGATGCACATAAACTAAAACACTCACTCAGACCCAGACTTACTCAGGAATTCTAGTAAAACTATAGAAAACCGTGTTGCTTGTAAGCAATACTGCCAATTAAAGTGCTATAAATGAAACTACTTGTCGTAAACACTATAAAATTGTATTTTTTTCTCTTGTTTCTCTTCTTTCTCAAGGACAACTGGAGTACAACTGTTTTGAAAAAAGCATAGCGCAGTCACTCAGATATTCATTTTATATGTTTGAAATGAACATTTTTTTCAGATGTTGGTAGTGCCATTAAAGAGTTGGTGTTTGATTTGTGTCGTGAAACATATGTTTCATCTGTCACTGTGTTACCTATTATAATATATATCGTTCAAATCGATTCAAGTGTTTTATTTTTACAAGGAAAACTAATTTCTTTAAAAAGATGAATCCTGGTTTAACGAAATGCATTTGGAATTGGATATAAGTAATTTCAATTAGATGGTTTTTTATTGTGGGCAGAAATCAGTGGTTAAGCCATGTTCACATATTTTAGGTAAATCCTATATATACATGTAATCTATTTAGTCTTTATCATCACTTTTCAATTTCATGATTCTTATTCCATTTCCGCCTGTCTAAGTATTGTTCTTGTTCTTTATCAGCTTTTGTTAATCTTTCATTAGGATTCTGCTTCATAGACCAGGTGACCGGACCAGCAAGTTTTAATGTTTTAGTAAGCAAACGATATGTTTAACATAATATATGTCTAGGGAGTTTCAGACCTCCCCCCCCCCCCCTTTATAATTTAAAGTTGTGATCCGGGACACCTTCTTTTTTAAATTAAATTACATGTTTTTAGTACGATTGTGATATACCATGCTTTTGCTATGTTTTTTTTCCTTTAAAGTTTTCCGGCTTAATAGCTATACACAGAATCGTTCACTGTTTTACACTGATAATTCTCTCAATATTGGCGTTGTGAGGGCGTTTTCACGAAAGGTCCTCAGTCGCTAAGTTGATCGTCTGATGATAGTAGATCCTGCGGTAGTTTACGTTTAATTCGTTGATGGATAGTTTTTTCTCCTAGCAAGTAATGGACAGCACCTGGGCACTCACTAAGTTTACTGTGAAAAGTTTTAGTGCACTTTTTTATGTACGTCTGCACTGTAAGAATTTGTAGATCTTGGTGTATTTGAGTATTTCGAGCAAACCAAGGAGCGTTTGTCGCTATACGTAGCACTTTATTTTGACATGTTTGTATCTTTTTCACTGTTGTAGCCGCAGCGCCCCACACTGGACTGGCATAGGTTATTAACGGTCTTAGTACGGATTTGTAAAGCAGTAGGGAACAGGTTATTTTTTAGAGGTGTTTTACTGTTTATTATAGGATAGAGTTGTGATAATCTTGCATGACATTCACTTAACTTTTTGTTAACATGTATTCTCCAAGTCAGGCGTTTATGAAGATAGACTATTAGATACTTGACGCCTTGATTTGGGGGGTTCCAACTGATAGCGTTATCATTTATTACAATGCTGGGTGGGGTTATGGGCCGTCTTAAAGTAAATATTTTTGCTTCACACTTTGAATGACTAATTTGTATGTTTCATTTACATAACCACTTATTTAGATTATTCAGGTTTTCTTGTAAGTTGTAAGCTGCTGTGTTGATGTCTTCGCTCTGTGTTATTATAGCTGTATCGTCTGGGTACATGGCAATAGCAGAGTCGTTTGGTTGGGGAATGTCGTGAATGAAGATATTATATAAGGTTGGGCCTGAAATAGAACCTTGAAGGATTCCGGCTGCAATTTGTTTAACTGAGGATAGTGTGCCATTGGCTCTGAGTTGAAATTGCCTTTTTCCAGAAATAATTTAATAATTAGTACCATGTAGCTTGATAAGTCAATATTTATCAGTTTGTGCATTAAGCCATCCGTCCATACTGTATCAAACGCCTTTGCGATGTCAAGGAAAGCAATAATGGTGTTCTGCTTCCGTTCGAAGCCTCTCTCAATGATTTCTGCTATTCCTGAGAGTTGATGGGTTGTGAGTGTTCAGCCTTAAATCCGAACTGGAAGTTGGGAATTGCGTTTACATTGTGTAATTCTGTCCTTAACCTGGTCCATATGGCTTCCTTAAAGAGTTTAGACAGTACAGGTAATAGACTGATTGGTCTGTAATTGGTAGGGTGGTGTTTGTTTTTGCCTGGCTTCTCAACCATCAATATGTGAGCCATCTTCCAAGTTGTTGGGAAATATCCTCTCCTTAGGCAAGCATTAAAAATTGCGGTAATATAGCAGATCGCTTTTTTGGGAAATTGTTTCACTATTTTATTCGTAATAAGGTCGTGACCAGGAGATTTTTTATTAGATAATTTTGTAATTTAGAGCGTAAGTTCGGTTGGCGTAATATGGTTTATCCTTCCCGGAGAGGCAGGTATATTGTGTGCAATGTTGTCGGAGATGTGTTGGGAGTTTTCTTGATTTTCATTGGTGACGGGAGTGGTGAAAATGTGTTCTAGATGATTTGCGAATAACTCACACTTATCTTCGTCGCTGGAATAAATTATACCATTATGCTTCAAAGGAAAAATTGTAGGAGGTTCTTTGAGGAACCGTTTAATTGCTCTCCAGAGGGTGTGATCTGATTGTTGAAGTTCTTCTAAGTAATTATGGTAGCGGCGTATTCGTAAAGTATCTAACTCGAATTTGACTCTTCGTATCAGTTGGTTTAATAAGCGTTTAATATTGGGGTTCGAGTTCTCTGCCACTCCCTGCGAACTTGGTTTTTCTGTGTAATTAGGTTTGCAATGTACAAGGGGGTGTGTTGCAAGCTGAGCGGTTTTCGATTGTTCTGTATTGTATTTGCTTCTAAAATACTTTATTTTATAGCCACTTGGAACTGTTCTACTGAGGAATCGATCTCTGCTTTAGTAAGTAAGCTGGTCGGACATTTTATTTTATCGCTTAGAGTATCTTGAAATCTTTCCCAGTTAACTCTGCCGTTAATGAACTGAGGCAATTTAGCGATTGTGCTAGGTGTTGTAGAGAAGGAAACAATGACCGGCAAGTAATCCGAGTCTAGTTCGGTTACCACATTTTGGTATATCGGATGAGTACTGTTTTTATGTAATACTATGTCCAAGATGTCAGGCAAATGGTCCTCGCGATAAGGGTAGTGCGTGACTGAATCCAGAGCTGATATCTGTATTGCATTTGCGTTAGCATAAGTGTATAATCTTAAGCCATCTTGATTGTGTGCACGACAGCCCCAGATGGTGTGTTTGCAGTTTGGGTCGCCTATCACATAGGTTGGTTCGTTGTCTTGAAATAGATATTGGAGATCAGCTTCAGAGAGTCTTCTATTTGGTTGATTATATACACTAGCAATTTTTATGGCATTACTGTTGAGTATTTTCAGTTTAACTTCGATTGTCTCCATACTCATTAAATTACGTATTGGTAATGGACATACTGATAGTTTTTTTTTTGGCAAGTATTGCAACGCCTCCCGAAGCTACTGGTGCAGGTCTGTCATTCCTAAAAACGTTATAACCCGGTATTTTGAAACTCTCGGTATTTATTAAATGAGTTTCTGTAACACATGCTACATCAATGTTGTGATTGACCAAGAAGTTAATAAAACTGGATCGTTTCCTTTTGAGTCCGTCAGCATTCCAGTTGACGATTGTTAATTTATTTATGCTGTGGGCGTTATTTACCATTGAGGAGTGTGGGTAGTAGCGATATTAATACCTGTTTAATTTTATCTAGATGTGGGATGATAATATCAATTAGATCTTTAATTATAGTAGTTATGAGATCAGTAGAACCTTCGTTTTGGGTATCTATGGCTTGGGTATGGGTTATGTTGTCTGACCGTTGTCTTTTCGGTTTAGGGAGAGCTGGGAAGCTAGTGGTATTATTTTCTGGCATTGTTATATTTGTTGAGGGAGTATTCCGTAGGTTAGTGCTAATTACTTTTTGGGCGATAGTCTGAAAGTAGGCGCATCCCCTGTAATTGGCAGGGTGTTCCCCGCCACAGTTTACGCAGGTGGGTTTTTCCTTAGAGCTTCTTGTGCATTGAGAATAATGGTGGTTTTCTTTGCATTTGACGCATTTCGGGGTTAGCTTGCAGTAGTTTTTTGTGTGGCCAAATAATTGGCACCTAGAGCATTGTGGTAAATTGGGACTTTTGCGTCTGTGCTCTACTGTAATTATGCAATAATTTAATTTATCTATAGAAAATATTTTATTGGCTTCTGAAGTTTTTTGCAGTTCTACTGCGCATATTGGGTTTGGAAGTCTTTTTTCGTTATATAGCCTTGCTACTTTTATTATAGGAAGCTTTTGGTCTTCTAATTCAGTCTTTATCTCTTGCTCAGTGAGAGAGATGGGAACTATACGTAAAATTAAGGACAGGGTTTGATCTCGGGCAATTTGGTAAGTATGGTATTTTAAATTATACGAATCATATATTTTGTTAAATTTCTAAAGTCACTAATATCGCTTAAATTGATACGTAAGAAGTTACCTTTGTTTGCTGTGCTGAATTCTTTCTCGCCAATCGCTTGGATATCCTTTAGAACTTCTTGATAATTCCCAGCATCCTGCAGAAAGATAGGGGCTATTTTTGGTTTGCTATCATTTGATTTGTGTTCCATTGCTTGTTCGGTTGGTTTATCCTGTTGATTGTCTAAATCCATTGGGGTGGTATTTTGTGTATCACTGCTTTTATCTTGTATATCACATTTTTTACCTTGGTAGATTATTTGCTTTGTAGAGGGAGGTAGGAAATTATTATTGATAACACGTCTGCTTCCACTGATAACTCTCGGCGTCAAACGCACCCGATCGCGACCAGTGTTGACACGCGACCATCCGCTTTTGCTATGTTCGGTTTTATATAGTGCTATGCTCTTTACTGTGGTTCAGTTTTTTATGGTCTTTCATTTCTTATTGTATCTTTAATTCATATGGTAGTTTTGCCATCTTTGTTTATAGTACACCGGAATATTCGTTTTTATCAGACACTATAGTTGTTTTGTAACTCCAGGTCTGTTGCGTTTTTGCCTATACGCAGAGTTCCTACTTCTCATATTCGTTCTTAATGTCACGTGCCAGACTTATATTGGAATCTAGTAATCTACACATTGCAGGGTATACAGTTTGCTATCATCAATTTCCTCTGGCTTTTGCATTGTTTTCACTTTTTGGTTTGTGTTGCACGGTAATTTTTACGCTATTGCTGATCGTCTTTTTATTTATTACTTTGTATTTATCCATTTTAGATATAGACTTCATTCTTCTAGCTATTCTAACGCAGTTTTTTTTTCATGCATTTTTTTTTAATCAATTATACCTACTAGTTTAGCTGCTTGGCGTATAGCTTGTTTTACGGGTTTTATATATTCATTTGCTGTGCTAGGTATTGTGTTATTTGAGGTTGTCAACAGTAATGTATTAAGTGCATATTGGCTTACCCATAATACTGGCTATAGGGATGCACGACCGCTTGTTGCGACGTAAATAGGCACGACACCGTAGGTGGAATGCCTATTTTCAGGAGCAATAAGCGAGAATGCATCCCTATAACCAGTATTATCGATGCAAAGGAACTATGTACGAAATACATTTTGCGTGACTATTGCAGAAGTAAACCAAAAAAAAAAAAATATGACAACTTACTGTCGATATCAGTAAATAATTTTTGGTGAATGATAACATGAAAATGATAAGTGTAACGGTTACATTTATCAATTTAACACTATAGGAATTGTCTAAAATTTGAAATTTGATTGGTTTTATTGCTCGAATCGCGTCATTTGACGTACGCACGCAATAGTCAGTTTATTTTTTGATAATAAGAGGTTTTTGTATTCTCTTTTTTAGATCTTTTATATTGTACATAGATGTTTTTATTAATTCTGTTGTTCTTTTTCTTTATCAACGTTTGCTTCATTATTTTTATGTGGAAAAGGTGTTTGTTTTCTCACTAGGTGGTAATCTGATCTACACCTCGATTCGCATTCCCCCTAACATATATTATATTAAAGTATTTCGTTGTTTTATTATAACATAGTCTATAACTCTCTAGCTGGTTATATATGCAAAAATCAATCAACCTTTCAACACTGCCGTTAATCTGAGCTTTAAGATTTTACTTCACGCAGAAAACAGAGGATGTTTAAAAAGTCGATTCTGTGGCTTTTGGAGATGAATTTCCATATGAGAACGGTTAACAAGTCTTGCAGACATAGCTGTTTCGTAAAGGTAATGGATCTTTCCAGAATTTCATACAGGAACATAATTTTACATTCTGAAAAACTTTTCTTTTTTACATTTTGCTGTATTTAGGACAGAAATATTATTTTACACGAATTCAAAATGCTTTTTATTTATTGACAAGGATACTTTGATTTGAAAATATACTTAAAAATTAGTTTTAAACCAAGCAGGGCTTATATCCCCATATGGGAGTTTGGAATTAAAAAATTGTTTGTTATTTACACCCATAACATCTCTTTTCCGTGAACGCATTGCATGGCTTCTGTGGATTATGAAGAAGCCTACATTGATTTATTATTATTTTGTATTATTAGCAAAAGTTCAATATTTTTTAAAACTATGTGTTGACAAGTGATACAAGAACATGGCGCGTAGTGAAAAGTCCACGTAATTTATAAATGTTTAACAAATCTCTTATATCACAATTTTTTAAAACTTATTCTCAGTAATGGTGAACAGTTGTGCAATCATGAGTAATAAATAGAATGTTGATGTGTCTAGGAGATCATAATCGTAATATTATATGATATATATATATAATAGTACCTATAATTCACACACATGTAACAGCTCTAAGGGTTAAGAAGTTTAAATGCCGATGTTAACATTATCGCGTGCGATAAGCGTAAGACCAGGTACTTTAGTTCAGTTTTTAAATATAAAGTATAAAAATAAGTGTCGTGAACGTGCCACATAAGAATGCTGCCAGTTGGCACTGGTCCTGAATTAGGTAACAATTCTTCTATTCAACAATTTTATTGAACGTCATTTACCACACAGTGGCAACCAACTCTAAACATCAAAATGTTTCTAATGCCACAAACACCCCACATAGTTTCTAGTTAATATACCCGAACAAGCAATCCTAGCTACAAAAATATCCTCTAAAGATGCAAACAGCACAAAATTCCCCAACTTCAAAGTCCTACTCATCAATTGGAATTAATGACGACTACTACCGAAGACGAAGAAGTAAACAAACAACGAATTTGCAATACTGTTCCCTGGTAAGTAGTCAAAACTACTAAAAGAAGAAAAGTGCATGTAAGCAAAACACTTACTCAGGATAACACAAACGGAGTAGTAGCAAATAATAGTTTTACTGTACTAAACAATCCTAAAAACAACAATGATTCTAACTAGGACAACACGCTAGAAAATATACACAAGGTACCGTTACGGCCAACTTAAAGTGCACGGCAGATTTTTAGCGTGTAATACGATATTCTAATCATAGACGTCGAGTTTTGACGTTTACGTTTGTCATCAACTGTCATAGAACTGAAAACTCGAAAAATTCCCAGACATTTGTCAGAAGCAGAGAAAATGCGAGCTATTACAAAACTGGAAGAGAACTGGTCGCTGAGTCGAGTCGCAGCAGATTTGCATGTCAGCAAGAGCTGCATTTTCAAAATTAAAAATCGTTGGCAGTAGAGACTTCTGCAAGAAAAGTTTTTTTAACCTCAGAGAACAAAGAACGAAGAATACAGTTTGCAACCGACTATTTGAATGAAATCGACGATTTTTGGAACAGGACTGTTTTCTCAGATGAAAAGGTATTTCAATCATTTACCAATTGACGATTAAGGGTGTATGGACCACAAAATTCAAGATTTGAGGAACAATATTATGTTCAACCCTTAAGTAGTGGACGATTCTCTGTAAACGTATGGGGATGGATCAATGCTCACGGATCTGGGGCATGCTATAGAATTAATGGTCGACTGAATGCTGAAAATTATCGCAATATTTTGCAAAATGTGATGCTGCCATCTGTAAGAGAGGCCTTTCCTAATCAATTTACTTTTCAACAGGCAAGATATTACTTAATTAATTAATTTTGTTTATGTTAACGTAATTGATAACATTATTTTCACAGGATAACTGTCCTGTGCATGCAGCAGGGATTGTTCATTGATGGTTTGATGAGAATAATATCAATTTATTACCATGGTCTGCAAAAAGTCCGGACTTGAACCCTATCGAAAATGTTTGGGGGTATTTAACTAAAAAAATTTATACCAGGGATTTTGCACCAAACAACGCAGATGAATTATGGGAAAGAATAATAAATGCTTGGAAGGAACTGCGAGGATACAATATGGAAACATTGGTCAACCCTATGCGAAACAAACTGCAAAGCATAGTAGCAATTTAAGCAATTGAATACTGATACATATTTATTAAATACATATTATTACATGTATAGTTTGTTTACTTGTGAAACTTTGCTAAAATACAAACATTAAAAAAGTAATACCTATTCTTACAATCACAAGCAACGCCACTGGAGAAACCCTCATTTAATAAGCCGAAAAATCGCAAAAATAACCATAGTAACAAAAAACCGTGCACTTTGAGGTGTCCGTAACTGTACTTCCTATACTTATTTACGGTGTTATAAATTATCCTCAAATAACCAACCATCTAAACAACATCGGTGCAAAAGATGTGGCCCAAAATTAATTGGAACTTAGCACCTTTTATATTTGTTTCTAAAACCAGTTTAGTTTTATTTGACAGGAGTTGGAGTTTATTTCGTTGTTAAGAGATAGGGTGAGAAGGCCAGGCTTTGCCAACAAATATTTGTAGCCTATATTCATCCCCATCAATGAATACACATTAGTGGTTAAATGTATATTAAATTCTAATACATATCACAGAGCTTTTATACAGTAAATGTATGCCATATTTACCTACTATTAATAATTACAATCATATGTGTGTAACCTAACGTAATATTAAACGCTAAGTTTGTTATTTTGACCCATTAGTTGCAGAATTGCTGCGTTGTGCCTTTTATATACGATATAATACACAATTAAAACCTGCAACGTCTGTTTTGAAACATAAGAAACTGGCGCTTGTTGCGTGTGTCGTTTACTTTTAGTTGTTATCGCGACACAGAAACTTGACCCATATCTTATCTGGCGCAAGTTATGCAGTTTTTATAGGTTAATTGCGTGCACTTCGGTATTTACTTTATTTCACATTATTCACTAAAATTCATATTCAAAAATAGTTTGAACAATCGAAAAAGCATGCAGTACTCTACGAAAATTAGGGCAAATAACAAAATCAAAATAAATTGTAATGCTTCCAACATGTACCGCAAAATTACTACTCATTTTTGAAAAATAGGTATTGTGCACCACACTTATCAACCAAAGGATGAGAAAGCGTACAGACTAGTTATTATGCACCTACACCACACAGTAGATATAAAAAAATCTGTAAAGGGCTTTACTCAGAACTTCCCTCGAAGTGGACGTTGTGACACTAAACAATTTTAAAAATTAAATTAAAGTAAAACTATCTTCACGGTACTAGTAAGTTCAAATTAAAAAGAACTACCGGTGGTCGAATTCGAAAGGCAGGCGGCGCGAATGCTATTCTAACGTCTAACGGGATATTGCAAAGAAACAATGCGCTACGAAGCGGTTTTTTTGTCTGTGCGTCTCGGCTGCCTTTTCGTTGATACCTTTTTCTGCTTTACAGCATTACGATGTATCTGTTGGGTTTAATTTTCGTCAAGGACTACTACCAAGGGTAAGGAGCTTAAAAAGACAATGCAAGAAAGACATTACTTATTTCTTACAATGGCTACTTCTAATACTGGCCTTCTGATCCACGTAAACTTCCTGACCTTTTGAATTTTTTGTAGCTAAATAACTATCTGTAACATACACGGATATTATAGTAAGTCACGACTTGGCAGCAGACCACTTTCCAGTAATTACCATTAGAATGCGTTGTTTATCCTAACAACTACTTTTAAACTTGACAACTACAGGACCAACTGCAACAAATACAGAAACATATATTGCTGTGGCTAAGGAAGGCTCTGTAAGCTTTTTTTTTAATTGGCAAACTGATTAAAATAAAATGTAATCTTTATTTATCAAATTATTAATAAAATGATTATATGCCCTCTATTTTGTAATATTCTATTCAACTGCAAACTGTGCTAGCTCATAAGTAAAACATGAAACTCTCTACAGGTTAGGTCCCAAATTTCGCTATCTTTTAACATATAATCTGAGGTTGACTAACTCGAAGTTCAAAGTAGTTCCAATCCGCGGTTTTTAGTGGTTAGGTCAATTAAATCCCGAACTGTCAGATAAACACAAATTAATCGGTGGTGCAAGACGGCATAACTATTGTGTTCAATAAATTTTCTGTGGCCTGGCTTTGCATGTGCACAAACCTTTCATATTAAATTATCTTAATTCACAAGCCAATTCGGAACCCTCTGAACATGTTTTACCTTAGCATGCCTTTCTTTACTAATTATTAGGTTTCGCATCTCATTACTAATGCATTTACTGTATTAATATTAGTTCAACATTGCAGTTACTTAAAATATCTCAACTCTGTGCTTATTTAATTTGTCAACCATTCTGCACTGCATTCAGAGCCAAGTTGTAGGGCCTAATACCACTTCAATATATACGGCCAAAAGATTCATGTGAAATAGAAGCAACAGCAGCTGATTTCATCACGATCATGCAACAAGCAGCCACACAAGCGGCTTTATCTCAAAATCCCCAGAAAAGTATTAACAACGTTCCTTTTGAAATATAAAAATAGTGGCTCAGAAACGAAGAGCGAGAGCAACATGGCACCGCAGTCACATTCCCTCAGATAAAACTATATACAATCAACTAGCCAAAACTTGAAACTTAAGCCTACGGCGATGAGTGAAAGCATGTAAGCAACCTCAATCGATTTGACAACTACATAAGGAAACCTACAAAAACGCAAAGGAGCTCAAATTTCATGCCCCTTCAATACAGAAGCATTAACAACCATTGGATCATGCTCAAGAAGCGATAAGGCTAAAGCTGACCTGTTTGTCGAAAACATCTCTAACGTAGTATTCACTCCTTTCCGAGATGACAGTAATTTGGAAATAATACAATATCTCCTACCTCATGCTGATAGATACCATCCTGTCATACCAAAAGCACAAAATAAAATCAGAAAAAAGATCGACTTCCCGAACTTTAAAAAAATACTGGGGTTGGACATGGTAATAGCAAAAATGCTATAGAAACTTGCCGAAAAAGTTTTTGTGCTTTTGACACACTTATTCTATACAATCTTTAAAAAAATATGATAGCAAAACCAGGAAAAGACCCAATGGACGTTGGAGTGATAAGTCTACTACAAATCCTTTTTAAATTACTTGAAAAACTCACTCTTGCTTAACCGAATTTAGGGCTACCTGGAAACAAATGAATGGATTCCTCATCAGCAATTTGGTCGAGTTGGCCATGCGCACGCTGCGGTATAACAAATTCACCGTATATCAAGCTCATTACCAAATACCTGGAGGCAGAACACTATGTTACGATTCATTTGCGCCGTTTTCTAATTTCGCAGTCTGTAGTATGCACGTTGCTTTGTAGAGCATCTTTTGACACGATTGTCTGTGACAGCGCCGTTTTGTATTTCCCGAGCTGCACCAGGCCCATTTGGCCTCGCAGAGATAACCCAAGTTCTGGCATTTGTTTCGGCGACTCGTTTTTTTTTTCGATCTGGTCTGCGAAGCGAAGATCATGCAGTGGTAACAATTAGAATTTCGGAGGTCTAACTTTGTGGGCTGGTGTTACTTCGAGGATATGTATGTGAGCCTTCACTGTAAGTGAATTTATGCCCCGATTTTCGAGTTAAGGGAAGCCTAGCTCCCACGCCGTTAGAGGAATTTTCTATGTTGCCACGTGCTTCGTAAGTTCGCCTGGAAACTTTCCGGGGTGAGTAAAGAGTTCGTGTCGAACCAATCTGTCGGTCTTGGTATGGTGTCGTGGGTTGCTTCTTTCGTTATAGCATCTAGTGCCGGAGGGCCAAATTAAGGCATGGAATACAGCTGTTCTGATTCACATTCGGACGCTCCATGCATTGGGAGTTTTGGATTTTAGGACCCGCTTTGACCGCCTGCTGCAGATGGTATTTGAGCGCACTAGAGGATCCTATGTTTTATCCCAGTATCGCACGGTGAAGTCCCTCCTGAGCCTGCTCTGCAAAATTGTGATCATGCCGCTGTAGGCTTTGCCGGCCCCTGAGCCTAATTTTAAAGTGTGAAATAGGGCGTTTGCCTTATTGTTATGTACAAGCTGTAGGTATTAGTGTTAATTCTTGCTTTGAGGTACCTCATACTATTACTGGTAAATTAACCAGACTTAATTAGAATAGCAAGTAATATTGTGGCCATCTGCGATTCTGCTGGTGGATCGTGGATTGTGATATTCATATGTACTGTGTTATATTTCATGAATTATACTGTGATATTTGCATTCTGGATTTATTTGCTACTTTGACCTATATTTGAGTTGAGCTTCTCTTTCAGATTTATTGTGCTACCTGAGTTTACGTATTCTCATTCGAATTCCTGGATACACTTGCCGTTATTTGATAAAAAATCCGTTGACACTCGTTTTGAGTATTTTAAAGAGCTATATACGCCGTCTCCGAAACTTTAGCTGGTCGGCCGGTAATTGTATCCACGTTGGAGGTGCCTTGATACGAAGCAATAAAACTCAATAGTCTTTTAGTGCTGACATCTTCAATGTCTGCTACTGTTTTGTTTGCTCTATTTTAATTTTTATATTCTGAGGTATTTACCAGTATAACGATCTTTATAACGTAGTTTACTCATTAATTAATTTTTCTTCTCCAATGTGGTGTGTTTTTTGAATTTTATTCTTACCTCGTCTTCAACGTTTAAACTTAACCTTATTTTAATCTTCAAATTTAACATGTGCTTCTACTACCAATGATCATTATGGCCCGATGATGAAACCAGTTTGGTTTCGAAACATGTCGCCACTTTAAATAAATGTTTGCGGAGAAGACTATTGAGTTTTATTGCTTCGTATTTCGATAACAAACTAACCTAGAAGCAGCACATAATCAAAAAAGGAACCAGATCGGTCTAAAAGCTAAAGAATTGAACTGGTTAATTGACAGACACTTAAGGTTACTATTAGACAGGAAAATTTTCATAGAATGGCATAATACCGATCTGGACCTATGATAGTATAGAGCTGTGGGGATGTGCCAGCAAATCTAATACTTCAATAATACAAAGACGCCAACCAAACATTTTAAGAAAGCTGGCGGATGCTCCGCGGTACTTCTCAAATGAAACCCTGCATAGAGATCTAAAGGTACCTTGCTTGCAGGATGACATTGATGAAAAAATACTAACCACCATGCTAATTTAGAAGTGCATACTAACTCCTTAATGGATCCGCTGTTAACAAAAGGCAACAACGGAACTCTGAAGAGGCTTACTGTTGTTCTATCACTAAACGCCATCTTCTTTACAATATTGTGTTATAAAGGTAGAATATACATTCCGATTGCTAATTAAATATATTGCAAGGATTTCTTTAGCAGAACTTGTAATCTCAAGGTTCTTAGAAATAAAAAGCTTCCTCATTTACCTGTAGCACAATCTTAATAGTATGAACAAAGATTAACAATGTTAACCTCACCCTTTCTCCAGGGCAACTGCCAGAAAAATTACTTTTAAATCAACATGTTGGTTGTAGTTTTAATTAATATCTTTTGTTTGTGTGTAGCGTGTATTATTTAAAGTTTAGAATTTGCGTTGTAGTTTAAATTTATTTTGTAGTGGACTGTATCCTACTAGTTGCGCCACTCCGATATTCTAACATGTGTTCCACTTTCCGAGAAATCCTAAAATCTTAGAACCCTCGAGTCCCGAAAAATGTCCTTTGTTCCTAAAAGTAATTAGTCTCTACCCGTCGAAGTGCGAACATCTCGTGCTTGTTGTCGCCGGCTAATTAAATTTATGTGCACATACATTGTTCTCGTCGTAAAATCCGTGTGTATTCTGTACTGGGTGTTCGAATCCCCCCTTCAGCGTTACGAAACCACTTACCTCCAAGCCTTATGTACTTGTACCTGGAAAGGATTAAAGGTAGGTGACGCAATTTTGTTTGTTTATAGTCCACTTGTTTATTTGTATCGTCGCATCGTACTTAATCGCTCACAACACAAACCTTGCAATTCCATTAAAATAAATTAAAAGCACAAATTGGGGGACAAATAAGTATAATTTGAATTTGAATTTACATAAAATAACACAATGTGGAACTAATTGCGTGTAAATAAAGAAATAAAAATAAATGTTAAATAATAATTGACACAAATGGATTACTATGATTAAATTTCAATCAATAAAATCTTAACGAAATAAAATCAAATTTTTTTCTTCTCACTTCTACAAAATATTTCTGTCATCTTGGTTACTTGCGGCTTACAAATAAACAAACACATACATAATTTATATGGACTACAACTTTTTATGGTGTTGCTCTATTCTGTAGAGAATGTAATAATTATTCGCAGTCTCCTTAACTTTGGGGTTTTCTATAGGATTCTCAGGCGATGGACGCTGGTTTGCACTGCTACTTTGCTCGATGCGGGTACAATTTTCTCGCTCCTGTTCTGCTTACAAAATAACTGAATGTGGCACGGCACTTGCAGGGCAGCTAAATTTAGTTATATTGGGTTGCTCGACATTGATTTCGCTTTCTGCGGGCTCGTAAAAGTGGCGATGTGCTGCATGGCTTACGGAACGCTAAGCTAATTTTTCACTTTTAATATTGTTAAATCGCGTTTGTATTCACTCCACAGTTTGTGGCACGTTTAACGATTCGTACTAATTACTATTACGATAGGCAAAGGATTATGCCAAATATACTGGTTTAAAAAACGGTTTTGCTAGAGTTGACATTTAACCGATGCTCTTTTTCAATGGTTATTTTTGGAGAAGCAATTTGTTTCTGTTTATAAATAAAAAATGACTGAGGATTTTAATGGCAACCAACAAATCCTAAGTTAATGCTTGATTTGTTTTATCAACGTTTTAACTATCAGGTTAAACTTCAATTTTTCCACATTTGAGGTTAGAACTCTTATTTCAAGCAAAACAACACCTAAAATTCTACAAGCGGTTTTAAAATCTAGTTACAGCTATAGTGCCAGTAAACGACCTTATGCAAATGCATTAATTGCTATAATAATGCTTTTTTAAATAAATGGCCACTGGACCTCGCAGTACAACCCAACCAAAACTGAAGTAATCTTTAGGGAGACTAGCACTGGTTAGAGCTCCCCGCACGACGATCACAATATCATAAAATTTACTTAATACTCATGTTAAGAGTAGATTGTAAATAAGCAGTTTGAATTAAAAAAAAATAATAAATGCTTTAGAGTGCAGCGAATTCTGTCAAACTACAATCGGAAAATCGCAGAGCTGTTCGGCTTGCTGTTATAACAGATTTACTGCTGACCGCGCTATAGTTTTGGTATCGCCTTATTCAAAATACAACACATCTAAATGGACAGCCCTCTTCAGCCGAACTATAACTTTAATGTTGCGAATTGATTAACTGGTTAAATCTCATCGTCATACTAATTTGCGTAAATTTCTGACCAATCACGTATCTCGATGCGGTCACAGCAATAGTTCAGCAGCCAATATAAGCCCTCTATTTCATTATTTGGGTTATTAAGAAACACTAATCTTATAACAACATTTTGTTTAACAGCTGTTTTTGCAATTTAAATTTCGTGCAAGGTTGATGAGTAGTCACTGGCAATCATGCTCATACCATAAAGGGTTCACATCTCTACCAGACCAATGGAATAAACAAGGCTAAGTCTTAATTAAAGAAGAAGTAGAAGAACAACAACCAAATTTTCTCACATTCGATTTATATTTTCAACATCCCTCAACATGATTGCGCAAGAGCTCGTGCAGTAGCAGATACAATTACATTTTTAAGCATACGAGTCTAATTCAGAATCAGTAGAAATACTACAACACCCTGGCCCCGTCGCTCTTGTTATGTGGCTGTTTTGGACTTTCTCCTACTGCACCAGTTGAAAAACGTATGTTTTAAGTATCAGGTTACTAATAGTTATTTATGTATCAAGAGCATTATGAATATGTGTATTCCCGAGAGTATAAACATCAAGTAATGTCCGTGGTGCATACAAAATTTTATGTCTTACTAGTGAGTCACCCGAACTACGCTTCGGTTGGCTAAATTAAGAGAGATTTATTAATATAAATTTAAAAAAATATGCATCGGCCGGGAATCGAACCCCGGCCGCCCGCGTGATAGGCGAGCACTCTACCTCAGGTCCACCGTAGCCCACGTCGACAGGCGCTCCGCTCCGCTACTTAGAGGATTTAATTAAATTAAAACTTGTTCGTACTTTTTTTGTAAATAAAAACCGACCTACGATCTAAGTCGAAAAATTTGCAACATTTTAAGCCATCATAGAACTTAATCGGGCCAGTATCTTCGGAGGAGATAGCGAACAAACATACACGCAAACACTCAAACATACAAAGAGAGCAATGATTTTATTTAAATGTCATGCAAGGTTGATGAGTAGTCACTTGAAATCATGCTCATACCATAAAGGGTTCACATCTCTACCAGACCAGCTCACTTACCTTACATAATAAGAGAAAATTTTCAGCTAATATAATCAGTTTAACAATGTGATACTATGAAAACGTTTTTGTCAGACACATTAAAATTTTATTGTTAAAAATACGTAAAAAGTTTGTGTAACGTTTCGCTAAACATAGTTAGCTTCTTCAGACAAAATTTGATTAAAATAGGACATTTGTTGAAAAGAATGATTAACATATCTGTGGAAGGATAAAAGAAAACATTTATTTTGCATATTAATTTTAGATAGGTGAAACCTCATAATTTCCACACTTATTTTGAATTACCTGTTATAATCAATTCTTTAAAAATTTTGTTCAATTATTGGAACAAAGAAAACTGTACTAAGAATTGGAGGAACTTTTCTTATTAAAACACGGAGTTTTTCCTAGAAAGTAAATAAGCATTTATTTTTATTAAATATTAAAAAATCAGCATTACTATTTACAAAATTATTATCTTTAATTAAGATTGTATAAGTTTGAGTCCTTGTGTTTGACATATTAATAGGAGATGGATATTAGTTCACGTGTCGCAATTCTTTGACTTTTCGTTTTATTGTAGTTGTCACGATAAAAATGTGTTTAAGTGGTCTAGGACGTTTCTACGCCGCCGGTTCTTCGCCGCCAGTTCATCGCCGCCGTTTCTACGCCGGTACATAAATTTAAAGAAAGAACCAAGCGTTGAGCAATGGTCAACACATTGACTGAAAAACATTATTTCAATTTATTATTATTATTACATTATCTATAAACGAAATAATAATTTAAAATAAAAATACTATTAAAAGTTTATTGTTATATTTACATTAAAACCACACAATAACTTAAAATACTATTAAAATTTGTAAAAATATCATGTCCTACAGTTAAACAGAAAAAATAATTAAATCATTTCATAATTGTGTGCTGGGCATGTAAATAGTCCAAAGGTAGGAAACCTGGCCACAATCTAAACACAATTCTTCTAATACGCTCATCGTATTGTAAAACGTTGTAGTAGACTACTAAGATGGACAGTAGGATTATTAAGTAATAATGAGAGATTCACATTTTCTATTAACGTGGTACCTAATCACCAAAAATATTTTA